>OX459106.1:13064818-13489818 GCA_949775045.1 Metridium senile | reverse complement strand
ACGATTTTTAACATCATATTTAGACGGTCTGGGGAGTTTGGAGCAAAAAACGTTATGAAGACCAGGAATCAGTCTTCGTAACTACGGTGGTCTTCGTAACGTTGGTGTGTATACAAAATTCGGTCTTCGTAAACCTGTATGAACAAACGCATGATTTTAGTGAATGAAGGCCTCCGTACATATGATAATTTGTAAAGCTCATCGAGACGAAGTGTGAATGCACTATGTAAGATCAAGGGTGTTTTTTGGAATATAGCTTCAAAGTTGCCTTAAAGAGAGTAGTGATTTCCAGATTAAAGTTTCTCCTAGACCCCAGACCACAAATTTAACCAAAAGAGCCCAAATTTTTCGGGTCCAAATTTAATTACAGCCTTTAAAAACTTAACAGTCATTAAAAAGAAATATTAATCTACTATATTTGATAGAAACCTGTTTCGCTTCATATGCACTTTAAGGAAACATCAATGGTTCTCGTTATTGTTCACAGGAGGCTGGAGAAAAATCGCATTCCTGCAGTGACCGTGAAAATGTTTGGTGACTCTGGGTCTTCATTTTCTTATAAATTGTAAGTAATATATGTGTTACCGGTAATGATGGCAGTGATGACAATGATAATGACGATGATGATGATTCATAGTGATGACAATGACGATAGTGATAATAATGATGATATTGATGACAATGATTATAATGATGCTAATGATGACGAAGAAGAAAACACGTACGGACCCGCTACTTGAAACATCACAAAAAATGGAAAAATAAAATAAAATAAAAAGAGTGGTTCATATGATAAAAAAACGTTAGTTAGGTCATCCCACAAGGGAAAATATTTGGCTCTTTGTCATTTCGCTGCGCTCGGTCCGTACGTCATAACCCGAGTCAAATATTTTCCCGTACAGCCCTCCCACTCAGTCAATAAGTACTTTCATTATAATGATGAGAATAATTATATTGAAGACTATGATAATGTGATGATATTCCTGATATTGTTGATAATATTGGGATTCTCTTGTTTGCAGTGATATGTCATACAACAGGATCAAGACATTGTCTTCCGATGCATTTAAAGGGCTTACCAATGCCCCCCACATGTAAGAATACCATTTATTCATCCAAATGACCTTCCACTCATATACCAGTCATCTATTTATTCCATTCCCATTATTCACTCATTCATCCGTTATGTAGTTATTTAATCTTTTTTCCTCTTTCTTTCGTGAGTTTGTTGTATACCAAAAAATCTTATCAATGTTATGTTTTCTTGATTTTCTTCAACAGAGACCTTCGCAACAACAAGCTTGTATCATCTCCTTTGAGCCAACTGAAACATATATCAAATCTTCAGCACCTGTAAGAAATACAGTCAATGTTCCTTCCTTACTTCCTTCCTTCCTTCCTTCCTTCCTTCCTTCCTTCCTTCCTTCCTTCCTTCCTTCCTTCCTTCCTTCCTTCCTTCCTTCCTTCCTTCCTTCCTTCCTTCCTTCCTTCCTTCCTTCCTTCCTTCCTTCCTTCCTTCCTTCCTTCCTTCCTTCCTTCCTTTCTATTCCCTTTTCTTCCTCTCCGCTTCTAACTTTTGTAAATATTGAATATACACATTGGTTTCTACTTTATTCTACATATATAAAAAGCCTAAAGCCTAATCTAGAGTCCGAACGTGGTTTGAGGATGTGACATTTTTCAAAATGGGCGTATCTCACAATGATGTCTCTATGGAATATATCCCAC
Source organism: Metridium senile (assembly GCA_949775045.1). NCBI lineage: Eukaryota > Metazoa > Cnidaria > Anthozoa > Actiniaria > Metridiidae > Metridium > Metridium senile. Next base: position 13,488,090 of record OX459106.1, on the reverse strand, counting down.
AATCCCCTTTTTGCTATCAAGATTAGGCTTTATAGGGACAACGTTAATTGAATACGCTGTAAAACGTATTTTTTCTTATTTCAGATATCTACAGGATAACCAGATACCAACAATACAACCTGCAGAACTGGTCGCTTTCACAAGTCTGAGAAGGCTCTTCATGGAAAATAACAACGTAACCAAGCTAGCTAAGGACTTGTTTAAGAATCAAGGCTTTCTATACCATTTGTAAGGATCGATTCAATGTCTGTGTGTCTGACTGAGTGACTGAATGTGACTGACTGACCGACTGACTGACTGCAGTGTCTGTCTGTCTGACTGACTGACTGACTGAATGTGACTGACTGACCGATTGACTGCAGTGTCTGACTGACTGACTGACTGAATGTGACTGACTGACCGACTGACTACAGTGTCTGACTGACTGACTGACTGACTGACTGACTGACTGAATGTGACTGACTGACCGACTGACTGAGAGTGTGACTGAGTGACTCATTGAGTGACTGAATGTGACTGACTAACTGACTGACTGACTGCAGTGTCTGACTGACTCATTGAGTGACTGATTGTGACTGACTGACTGACTACATGTGTGATTGACAGTCTGTCTGACATAGTTTTTCCGTACTTCTATGCTATAGGGATCTTAGTTCAAATCTCATCGATGTGGTAGAAAAAGGAGCTTTCAACAACATGGGATCTCTACAAACTCTGTAAGTACTGACAAGAAGTAACAATAATACCTTAATAGTACCTCTATTAAGCGGTCACCCATCAAACGGTCACCCTCTATTAGGCGGCCACAATAAAAAGTCCCAAATCTATTCCTATACCTATTCTATACCTCTATTCAGCGGCCAACCTCTTTCAAGCGGCCACTTTTGAAAGTCCGGCCACTTTTGAAAGTCCCAAGGTTGACCGCTTAATAGAAGTACCACTGTAATGTCTTATAAAAAATAAAAAATATATTTACACGTATAATAAGAATAAGAACTAATAAAAATGCATATATACAATAGAGATATCCTAGTGCGCTCTAAAATGGAAAGAGAAGAAAGTAAAACTAAATATATTTATACCCCTAATTCTAATCGATTCTTCTACACCGAATTAAGAAAAAGGTTGAAGGAGCAAACGGCGATTGGCGGTTGCACGACCGAAAGCCGGAACTCCTAAATTACCCAAACAATGCCTCCACCGTTCAGCGATGACCTTAGATGGGTGTCTCGAAGGTTTCGCTGAACGGTGGAGGCATTGTTTGGGTATTTAGAAAGACAGTTGTGTTACTTACAGTAACTTTCGGTCGTGCAATCCCCAATCACCAATCGCCATTCGCTCCTTCAACCTTTTTTGAATTAGGTATACACCTATTTCAAAAAACGTTGTCAGAAGGAGATCTGCAATCTGCAATCTGAGACCGAAATGAATTCTGGGGTACGGCAGTTTTTTTTCATTGCCTTCACTTTCTGGCTTCGGATATGCGACGGTAAATATAAATCTGAAGGTGCTAAACGCACCTTGAAATAGGTGTATGTATTCTTAAAGCATTCGGTGTTTATTCGATCTTTTATAGTCCTAGTACTCTTAAAGTAAAGTCACCCAATGTATTGTACTGTGTTTTGATGCATTTTCTTTACACCAAGGTATTTGCACAATAACAAGATAGAGTTTGTGCCTACGTTCCCTTCGCTGTCGAGTGTTATTACGCTGTAAGTATATTATTTTTTCATGTCGGTTGGACGAGTCTCTTCATCGGTTGATCTATCAATTCTTTTGTTCATTCAACCATTTTAAAATCATTCGTTTGTTCATTCATTCATTCATTCATTCATTTGTTCATTCATCCATTTTAAAATCAATTGTTTGTTCATTCATTCATTCATTTGTTTATTCATCCATTTTAAAATCAATTGTTTGTTCATTCATTCATTCATTCATTTGTTTATTCATCCATTTTAAAATCAATTGTTTGTTCATTCATTCATTCATTTGTTCATTCATCCATTTTAAAATCAATTGTTTGTTCATTCATTCATTCATTTGTTCATTCATCAATTTTAAAATCATTCGTTTGTTCATTCATTTGTTCATTCATCCATTTTAAAATAATTCGTTTGTTCATTCGTTTGTTCATTCATTTGTTCATTCATCCATTTTAAAATAATTTGTTTGTTCATTCATTCATTAATTTGTTCCTTCATTCATTTATTCATTAATTTGTTAATTCATCCATTCATTTGTTCATTTATTCATTTTTAAACCATTCGTTAATTGATTTGTTTGTTATTTATTCATTCATCCATCATGCATATATATCATAAATTCATGCATGTATTTATTAGTTTTTCTGTCGATTCATCAATTTTTTCATTCATTCATTTTTTATTCATCCATCCACTTGTTCAATCACTTGATCATTCATTTGTTCATTCATTTGTTCATTCATTTGTTCATTCATTTGTTCATTCATTTGTTCATTCATTTGTTCATTCATTTGTTCATTCATTTTTTCATTCATTTTTTCATTCATTTGTTCATTCATTTTTTCATTCATTTTTTCATTCATTTGTTCATTCATTTGTTCATTCATTTGTTCATTCATTTGTTCATTCATTTGTTCATTCATGTGTTCATTCATTTGTTCATTCATTTGCTCATTCATTTGTTCATTCATTTGTTCATTCATTCATCCATTCATTTGTTCATTCATTTGTTCATTTATTTGTTCATTCATTTGTTCATTCATTTGTTTTTCCATTTGTTCATTCATTTGTTTCTTCATTCGTCAACTGATTTGTTTTTTCATATATTCATTCATCCATCATGCTTATATATCATAAATCCATGCATACATTTATTCATTTATCTGTCGATTCATCATTTCATTCATATGTTCTTCTATAGTTGTCATACTTCAGTTTTAAAATACTTTTTTCTTGCAGGTTTTTATCCAATAACAAAATTTCAAACATTGGTCAAAAGACGTTTGATGGACTACCCAAACTTTCTTCACTGTAAGTTACATATTGGTTTTGTATTTTAAAGACCCATGGTCACTACCGGCATGCTTTGCGTTGTTTATTTAGATTTCAGTGTTATAATTCATTCGCAGTCAGTCGTTACATGAGAAAACAAATTAAAAACTGCTAAACTATTTAGTAGCAGCGCAAATACCCACTCACATCGTAAAATATATCAAAATGACTGAATGTGCAAGTGTCCTTTTATAGTTTCGTTCAGTGACCACGAATGCTAGTTCCAAGCCGAGGTTCGAGTTGCTGTTCATGATTTATTATAGTTTTGCGACTTGGAAGTAATGTTTAAAGTCCGACAATGAGGACTGGACGGGATTTCAAATCCGCGCAATTTGTTCCAGTCTGAGGCGCAGCCGATTCGAGACACCTGGTTGACTGACTACCACATGAATAATTAATAAGTTTGAGAACTATTATTCGTGGTCACAACGGATCTGTGAAAAGGTCTATTTTCATGGTCCAGGATATTCAGTCTTTCGCGCAATGCATGCCTGTAAGTGACCATACAGTAATGACACTTCATTTATTTTCCAGTGACATGAGTTCCAACCAGCTTCAATGCGATTGTAACGTCTACAACTCCCTCGTTACTGTTATATCGTCTTTAAATAATGGACGAGCTGCCGTATGTGCCGGACCATCCCGGGTAGCCGGGACTAAGTTTTATCCCGGGGGTAGTTATGAGTCGGTGTATCGTCAAGAGTTCACTTGTTGTAAGTAAAACAACTAATGTTATCCTCAATACTCCAGTTTCTTCCTCATTAATCGTTAATTGGCCTAAGCCTTAATTATAGATAAATTAGTCAAAGAGTAAAGACAAAACTTTGGTATTTTGTATTAGTGTTTGTTGATACACACATCCCTTGCCTTAGCACAGGCTGTGTTGATAGAGTTGTTCTCATTAACCCGTGAAACAAAGTGTATTAGTTAAAGTGTGATAGTCAATATCAACTAGCCTGCGTAGCAAGCGTTTCTTTAGGAGGGACGGGAGAAAGTTTTTTTTTGTTATTTTGGGATAGCTGTGTTACCGATATCTTAGGTTTCGCGCGGCCATATCGGTAAACGCAGCTATCCCAAAACAACCAAAATACAACTTTCTACGCTACGCAGGCTTAATATCAACCGAAGAACTCGGTTTAAGGTGCATTAAAGAGTGATACACTAAAGTGTGTTTCAGGGGTAAATGAAAACATCTCTAACAGGTAAATTAGTGAAAGACGAGTACAAAAACCTATTGTATTTCTATTATCTGTTGATATATGCATTCCTTCTCTTGCCACCGGCTGTATACGTAGGGCAGATTTCATATGACTGTAAAAAGCTTACGGCACAAACGCTGCCGAGGCAATGAACAGCGCAGCATCCCTTCCCTAGTTCTCGGATTTTTCAGATTTCTGGGCTTCCTGTGTCAACGGGCTGGCCGAGGTCTCCTCACGTCCTACCATATAGGTAACACAGGAAGCCCGAAACGGAAATAATCGGAAAAGAGTTGCCTGCGGAGGAGGCTAGCAAGGCACGTACATGGCACTGAACTTTTAACAGACTTACGACAACTGCTCTATACAATAGAATGCATCACATACTATCGAGAGACTGTGTAATGTAAGACTCTTGTGCTGAAATATTTGTGCAACAGAAAAGTCGGAATTTGACGTCATTTTTCCCGTTTCCATAGCACCTGTCAATATTGCCGTCAGCGCGCCAACAGATTTCCAGATCAGTGTCACGTGGAACAAACCTGACGAGCTATATCCGGTACAAAATACTTCCGGTAACGTGACCGTAGATACCTGGAACTCAACTAATGTAATCAACGTGACGTACACAGTCACGTGTTACAGTGCTGATGCGCCGAGCGTGATTGGTTCTGCTGCTGCTACAAACCACTTGTTTAAAAAGGTAATTACGTGACTTGAGATGTGATTGTGTGACTTTTGATGTGATTGTTTGACTTGTGATGTGATTGTGTGATTTTCATGTGAATTTCGATGAGATTATGAGTGTGTTTGTTTGTATTTTTATAATTGTCTAAAACCTGATTTGTATCCAACGGTTCCCTGCAGCCCCCCTTAGTAACGACAAAAAAACTGACTTGGGCTGCCTGTGGATACTTTCGTCCCAGTCTTCTATTATTATTTTTTTTATTCATTTATTCATTTCACTTCCAACAGAGTTGAGGATTGTCTAACAGGTGGAATTACACTTATAGCCTAGAGATGCATATAAAACATAATAATATAAACAAAAGAAAAAAGTTACAAAGTAAATTACTGCATTACGGCCTACATTTTGAGCAGCGGCAACCAGTAACCCAAGAACAGGTGTCACTAGTAGCAAAAGAAGTTAAAAAGAAATATTAAAAGTAAATTAAGAGCTTCTCATTAAAAGACTTTAGATTGATACATTGTCTGAGCTCAATAGGTAGATTGTTCCAGAGGGGTATTACTCGATTAAAGAAAGACGCATGTTTGGAACCCCCCTTTCTAAAATCCTGGATCAGCACTGTGTATTTGTATTTGTAGGTCGATAATGTCGAGGCAGGAACTGACTACACATGCTACGTACAAATGACTGTAGTAGCAAACAATGGCACTGTCGAGAAGGGGGTCCCCCTGGGGGTTATCTTGACCAGAAGAACGCCTAAAAGTGAAGAAGCTTCATTGACTACTGTGGAGGGGAGGGGTAAGTCTGTTTTATAACATTCGTTATATGTCAGTGAGTTAAAGAATTGCCTTAATGTGATTTCAGTTAGTACCGTAATATACCTCTTTATCGTCGTATGCAGATTGCCCATTTCAGACCACGTGTCATTCCCGTGAGAATTGTTCTTTTATGATGAACGTGTTACATCATTTACATGTGAAAGAAACAATTCCCAAGGGTAGCATCACGTGATCTGAAATGGGACAACAAACCAGGAAGGTAAATAGGTCTATTGCTAATTTGAACATTACTATTGTTTTTAGCTCCGACAACAAATTCAACGATGAATCCATCTTACTTCTATTTGAATGTGACTTACTATGATTTTCGGTGAGTTGGTTAGTTAGAACATTAATTCATATGTCCATTTATCCATCCAATGAGATCGTGCGTTATATCTTAATATAATAAATTTACTTATATTTTATTCATAGAGATTAATACATGGGGCGCGGATATATGACATTTAATCTCGAGTGTTCAATCTCGACATCACACTAGTTAACGTAGCGAACGAGTGTGATTTTGAGATTGAACATGAGAAGATAAATTCATATCTCCAAGCGTCCATGTTTTAAGAAATTATTTCAAAATGTTAAAAACATAGTCACGTGTGATAAATAGAAATATCAACACTGGACACATGTGTGATACGATTTTTATTAGTGTGTGAAGTAGTATATAAAAAACGAGCAGCAGTGTTTTATCAAGGATAAAAACCCGAGCGCAGCGAGGGTTTTTGATCCTTGATAAAACACGTGCTGCGAGTTTTTTATATAGCTTAAAAAACTCCAACACTTATTCAAAACTAAATTATAAAAGTTTCTTGAAGAAAAGTCCAATTTGGAGACAAACTTTATTTGCAAGGTACACTGCGCATTCTCATATCACACCATGCACCATTAAGCACCACATTTGGCATCCCACATTTGAGAAAGGTCGTGTATAATATAGTAGGAGCTTGATAGCATTGTTTTAGGGTGATGCCTCTAGTAAAGGTCAATGATGAGAGATTAAAACTGAGACCTTTACAAGTGTCATAGGTACATAAAGACACACGTACCTTTATCATAAAGACACACGTACCTTTATCATAAAGACACATGTGTTTTTATATAATGTACCTATGGCAGTGTTTTATGGGGTATAAAGGTCATGCATGTGACCAAATTGGAATGCCCCGATTGGACTAATAGCTCATGAATTATTAATGAGTTTTTTAAATCCCTTTAAAAAACTCATTAATAATTCATGAGCTATTAGTCCAATCGGGGCATTCCAATTTGGTCACATGCATGACCTTTATACCCCATAAAACACTGCCATAGGTACATTATATAAAAACACATGTGTCTTTATGATAAAGGTACGTGTGTCTTTATGATAAAGGTACGTGTGTCTTTATGTACCTATGACACTTGTAAAGATCTCAGTTTTAATCTCTCATCATTGACCTTTACTAGAGGCATCACCCGAAACAATGCTATACATCTCCTACTATATTATACACGACCTTTCTCAAATGTGGGATGACAAATGTGGTGCTTAATGGTGCATGGTGTGATATGAGCATGCGCAGTGTACCTTGCAAATAAAGTTTGTCTCCAAATTGGACTTTTCTTCAAGAAACTTTTATAATTTAGTTTTGAATAAGTGTTGGAGTTTTTTAAGCTATATAAAAAACTCGCAGCACGTGTTTTATCAAGGATCAAAAACCCTCGCTGCGCTCGGGTTTTTATCCTTGATAAAACACTGCTGCTCGTTTTTTATATACTACATAAAACACCGTATGTTTAAGAAATATAAAACGGCGCGTGTGTCTATGTACTGTGATATAAACACGCTGGGAGATGTAGAGCACGAGAGAAACAAGCTTAGAAACACGAGCGCAACGAGTGTTTCTCTCGCTTCTTGAGAGAAATTTATGAAATTTGTTCGCAAAAAAAATGCAGAGAAAACTTTTCTACCGAATGTTCGTAAACACGTTAGAATCAGAGCGCGCGACAGCATTCGTCATTTTCATTCTCTGTTCTCTCATATAGACATGGCCATCAACCAATCAGAGCGCGCGTTAGATACCAAAAATTTTATAATATTTAATAATAATAATCATGATGATGATGATGATGATGATGATGATGATGATGATGATGATGATGATGATGATGATGATGATGATGATATAATAAATTATTTTACTCTTTCAGCCACCACTCATGCATTCTTCCCTTCCTTCCTTTCTTTCTTTACTTCCTTCATTAATTATAAATTCAGTTAGTCAGTCTGTGGGTCAGTCGTTCCTGTAGTCGCTTATTCATTCAGCAGTTCATTCATTTCTCATTTATCGTTCAATTCTCGTTTCTTTAATTACTTTTATTAGATTATTTTTGTTTATTTTTCATGTTTATCATTTATCCATTCCTTTATCCATCCTTTTTATTAATTTATAGGTTCTCCGATTCTGATTTCGTTGGTATCAACTATCAAAACGCTTTCAAGAATCCAACATACATTGCCTCACCGTATGGTAGCTGGTTAGCTATTTCAGCCACCCCAAAGACTGATTCGTTCTCGACCTGGTTCCGTTCAGATTCATCTCGAAATAAAAATTACAAGGGTAACAAAAAAAATCACTTTTTTAACTCTTCAAACATTCTTCTATCCAGGCACAAGTGCCCAATTAATTATAGACTCACTAGCCTACATGCAATATTTTTTGGCTTGGTCTTCTTGTACTCTTTATAGCGTTCAAATAAGTCACGTTTTAACGCACGTTTTTCCTGCACGCTTAATTATAAGCCTGGTTCAGACTAGCGGCATAAGCATCAGCATGATCAACATACGCAGACTCAGATGGGCTTTGCTTATATTCGAGAACTGTTTCGCTGAGTGTGCTTATGCTTATGTCGCTAGCGTAAACTAGGCTGATGTCGCTAGCGTGAATCAGGCTTTAGAGGTTTTCTTTACCTTTTTAAACGAACTATTTGCAACAGTTCAAGTAAAATCCACTCAAGTAACTATAACCTTCATCAAGAGTTTTCTCGTAAAGTTATATATTCTCTTTTCATAGAAATCATTGAGCTCAAGAAAACTAACGAGGTAGACGCGAACGGTGCCGCCATATATAGATACTACGAAGCTAAGTTCTTCCCTGTAGACGGAAAAGGGTTTGGGGCCGAGGGACAGAGGGATTGTTATACTAATGCATTAAGGAATTATGGGTAAGTAAAAGCTGCTGATAATGAGTGATACGTTATAGTGATGTGTTAGCACCATTAATCATTTTCGCTATCACTTTAATCTCTACCATCATTATTGTCATAATAAACTACAGCATCATTATCATTATAGTTGTCATCATTATTATCGTCAATATCATCATGTTGATCATTATAAAGAGAAGCATTAATTTCATCATCATCATTAACCAGGTACCAGAGGTTATTTTCTATGTGCGTTGGCGTTTGTAAAGACAAATGATAAATACAAATACTAGATCAAGAAACCCTCTGGTTTCCAGGGTACATCGTCATCATCATCAACAACATTATCATCAACATTATCATCAGCATCATTGTAATCATGGTCATCGTAATCAGCATTATCATCATCACTGTCATCGTCATTTCACATAAAGCACAAATGTAATTAATAACGATTTTGTTATAATAAATAATAAACTTTGTTAAACACAGAATTAAAAAAGCTGACACTTATTTACATTGAAGCTGTGTTATAATATTGGAATAAATATTAACGAAAGTGTATAACAAGTCAGTGACTGCGAATCGTCGTAATATACTTGCCTTAATCTTTATTTTAAATAGTACAAATGTTTAATAATATTCATGTGTATCATTGTAGGTTTACTACAACAGTCAAGGGTACATTTACATTCACTGGTAACGAACAGTTCGCGTTTGCTGGTGGCGAGGAACTCTGGGTATATATCAATAAACAAAGGGTTGTACAGCTATTCCATGACCCAAGTATCTCTGCAACACCGTGTCGTCTATTTTGGTTGAAACCGGCTGTGAATGACGGTAAGTTGACTGTACTGTTCGCCCAAATTTTCTTCCTTCCTACTTTCTTCCTGTCTTCTTTTGTTCTCCCTCCCTCCCTTTCTCCCTTCCTTCCTCCCTCTGTCCCTCCCTCCCTTCGCCCTCCATCCCTCTTTCCTCATATTTCTTTCATCCTACTTCTTCCGTTCTACCTCCCTTCCTCCCTTCCTCCCTCCCTCCCTCCCTTCCTCACTCCTCATCCTTCTTCCATCTTACTTACCAGCTGTAATTAACGGTAAGTTGACTGTTACTGGTTGCCAAATTTTCTTTCTTCCTCCTTTTTTTTTGTCTTCTTTCGTTCTCCCTCCCTTCCTCCCTCCCTTCCTCCATCTATCCCTCCCTTTCTCCCTACCTCCTCATTATTTTTGCATCTTACTTCTTTCGTTCTACCTCCCTCCCTTCCTTCCTTCCTTCCTCCTTTCCTTCTTCCTCATCTTTCTTGCATCTTACTTACCCAGCTATGAATAACTGTGATTTGAATGTTACCGTTCGCCTGTCCTCTTTTTCTTCTGTCTTTTTTTGTTCTACCTCCCTCCCTCATTTTTACTTTGTTAAATGCTAATGTTATGTTTTTAATCTGCCAATATACAAGGTGGCGGTACCATTGTTCCTAAGCAAGGTACGATAGGAGCTGCAGGCAAATGTGAAGTCACTGGTGATGTCACAGGAGAACAGTTTAATATGGAACTTAAAGTAAGAAATGTTGTAATTGTGCCTTGTTTTTATTTTTGTTTTATTAAAATAAACAATACAAACTACAATCTTTTAACAAAGTAAACGGCACTAGCCTCCTCCACAGGCATCTCTTCAACTAACTCGTCCCCAGTTCTTCCCTGCCAAATATTTCAACACCGGAATCCCGATCGCGACAACAAAGGAATCCCTAAGGAATAGCCTGTGGAAGAGGCTAAAATAGCACGATGCTTTATAATTTTACTATCCATCCATCCATACGTTCATTCATCAGTTTATATTATTTTATTATGCTAATCCAATACAATGTTTTCAATAATAGGTGGGTCTTCCATACCGTATCGATGTGTTCTTGGCTGAACGCTTCCAGTGTGATTCACAATTCATGTATCAGATGAGTGGTAGTACCTTTGTACTGCCAGGTGAAGATATCAATCCTGTAGACTACGTGGTTGAACTGAGTGAACACACATTGGTAGGCTCGGTACTGCAGGTGTGTGATGATATTGATCATTGTTATCGTCATCATCATGTTCATTATTTTCATCATCGTTATTATTATCATGGCCATCATCACAATCATAGTCATCATCATTGCCATCATCACAATCATAGTCATCATCTTTGCCATCATCACAATCATAGTCATCATCACCATCATTGTTATCATCTTTGCCATCATCACAATCATAGTCATCATCACCATCATTGTTATCATCTTTGCCATCATCACAATCATAGTCATCATCACCATCATTGTTATCATCTTTGCCATCATCACAATCATAGTCATCATCACCATCATTGTTATCATCTTTACCATCATCACAATTATAGTCATCATCACCATCATTGTTATCATCTTTGCCATCATCACAATCATAGTCATCCTCATTGCCATCATCACCATTATAGTAATCATCACCATCATTGTTATCATCAGCATCATCATCAATGTTATCATCTTTGCCTTCATCACAATCATAGTCATCATCATTGCCATCATCACCATTATAGTAATCATCACCATCATTGTTATCATCATCATCATCATCATCAATGTTATCATCTTTGCCATCATCACAATCATAGTCATCATCATTGCCATCATCACCATTATAGTAATCATCACCATCATTGTTATCATCATCATCATCATCATCATCATCATCATCAATGTTATCATCTTTGCCATCATCACAATCATAGTCATCATCATTGCCATCATCACCATTATAGTAATCATCATCATCATTGTTATCATCACCATCATCATCATCATCATCATCATCAATGTTATCATCTTTGCCATCATCACAATCATAGTCATCATCATTACCATCATCACCATTATAGTCATCACCGCCATCATTGTTATCATCATCATCATCATCATCATCAATGTTATCATCTTTGCCTTCATCACAATCATAGTCATCATAATTGCCATCATCACCATTATAGTAATCATCATCATCATTGTTATCATCACCATCATCATCATCACCACTACCATCACCACCACCATCATCATCATTAGCATTACTCTCTTAATCATTCCTAAAATTAGCATCATAATTATCATCAATATCATCATCATCATCATCATTAGCACTACTCTCTTTTTCATTCCTCTTATACGACCATCGACTACAAACGCATGATTCTTTTGTCTTTGTCATTAGGAATTCATTGTCGCCGATGCTTTTACAACCGGTCCATATACAGTCTCAATGGTCGAGGGTAATAATGAACGAAGATTTGAAGTCAAGGATGGCTCGTACAGCGCACCGTCTCCACCAGTTACTCCTGCACCTCCTTCCTTTGTTCTCAATGGTGAAACTATTATACTGTGTCCTAATGCTACCAATTATACTATCTCGCCTATACCTACTGTTGCACCAGGTATGGATGGATAAATGAATGAATGGATGGATGGGTGAATGAATGAATGGATCAATTAATGGATGGATGGAGAAATAAATGGATGGGGGAATGAATGAAGGAACGAACGAATGTGGAATATATGAATAAATGGATGCAGAATAAATGAATGAATACATGAATGGATGAATAATTAAATTTGTGAATGGATTGATGGATAAATTAAACTCAATAGAAATGACAAACATAATAGACACAAACGAATATATATATTAATTATATATATATTCCATATTTGCTGTCTGTTTTCAGGGGTAGAAGCTTTCCCAACCATGACGACGTCTAACGGTAAGCTAGTATTGAAAGCAGACTTGGACTACGAAGCTACAAAGGATTATTTATTGAAGATGTCACTGTCAGCTACTGGTGTTATTGGAGAAATAGTCTTCAAGGTACGACATCATCATCATAACTATCATCATCATTATTATTATTACCATGATTATCATCATCATCTTTTATCATCATCATTATTATTATTATTACCATGATTATCATCATCATAACTATCATCATCATTATTATTATTACCATGATTATCATCATCATCTTTTATCATCATCATTATTATTATTATTACCATGATTATCATCATCATCTTTTATCATCATCATTATTATTATTACCATGATTATCATCATCATCTTTTATCATCATCATTATTATTATTACCATGATTATCATCATCATCTTTTCTCATCATCATTATCGTCATCAGCATTATATAGGGTATTTAATAGAGTTTTCAAAGGGTTTTCATAAGGATTTAATAGAGATTTCATAGGGTTTTCATATGATATTCATAGAGTTTTCATAGGGTATTCATAGGGTATTTCATAGGGTATTTCATAGGGTATTCATAGGGTTATTCATAGGGTTTTCGTAGGGTATTCATATAATAATTTATTAATTTATTAATTTATATTGCGCAAATTCAATCGTGAGGTTTTCAAATGCGCATATAGGGTTTTCATAGGGTATTACATAAGGTTTTCATAGGGTATTTATATTCATTTAGTATAGTATTTCTTATAATGCAAGCACCTCAACCAATCAGAATGCGTGATCTCTAATACTGTTTTATAACAATCGTTATTTTTAGATATTAGTGAAGGATTATAACGACCACTGTCCAGTACTGCCTGATATATCATACGATCTTCATCCTATCCCACCACTACGTTCAGCATCGTTCTTCACCGTTACAGCAACAGATAAAGACAGTGGTAATAATAGTGAGATATATTATACTGTCAGTCAAGTGATTAAATCAACGTGAGTATTGATGGAATGTATTGATCATTATCATCATAATAAAGACAGTGGTAATAATAGTGCGATATATTATACTGTCAGTCAAGTGATTAAATCAACGTGAGTATTGATGGAATGTATTGATCATTATCATTATAATAAAGACAGTGGTAATAATAGCGAGATATATTATACTGTCAGTCAAGTGATTAAATCAACGTGAGTATTGATGGAATGTATTGATCATTATCATTATAATAAAGACAGTGGTAATAATAGTGAGATATATTGTACCGTCAGTCAAGTGATTAAATCATTGTGAGTATTGATGGAATGTATTGATCATTATCGTTATTTGCATCATCATCATTATCGTTATCACCATCATTATTATTGTTATCATTCTTATCTTTATCATCATTTTTAGGGTTATCATTATCATCATCTTTATCACCATCATTATGGTATTGCTATCTCCATCATTATCATTATCATCATTTTTTTTATCATTATCATCATTTTTATCATTATCATCATTTTTATCATTATCATCATTTTTATCATTATCATCATTTTTATCATTATCATCATTTTTATCATTATCATCTTTTTTATCATTATCATCATTTTTATCATTATCATCATTTTTATCATTATCATCATTTTTGTCATTATCTTCAACTTTATTATCAGTGGTCACTATCATATTATTAACGTTATTAACATCGTCAGTATCAACAAAATCATCATCATGATTGATGTTATCATGTACTAACTTCTTCGATATTATCATCATTATCATAATATTGTCATTTTCTTTAATACCATCATCATCATCATCATCATCATCATCATCATCATCATCATCATCATCATCATCATCATCATCATCATCATCATCATCATGATGATCATCATCACCTTTATCATCATTATCACCATCATCATCACCTTCATCATCATTATCATCATCATCATCATCATCACCATCATGATCATCATGATCATCACCTCCATCATCATTATCACCATCATCATCACCTTTATCATTATCATCATCACCATCATGATCATCATCACCACCTTCATCATTATCATCATCACCACCTGCATCATCATCATCATCATCATCATCATCATCATCATCACCATCATGATCATCATCACCACCTTCATCATTATCATCATCACCACCTTCATCATCGTCATCATCATTATTACCACCATCATTAGCTATAATATTAGTTTGCATTTATCTAGCGCCATTGCCAGATGCCCAATGGCGCTTTCATGAATTTCTATTAATAGGGAATCCATCATTTCATTGCAGGCCTACTATAATAGCCAAGATGTTCAAAGTGGCAAACGGTACAGCTACAGTCTGGTCAAACACCACCGTCGAATGGAAATGGACATACTACGTGTTTGCTGTAGACGGTGGTAGCCCTAAGAGAGGAGATCGAGTTGAAGTGACCGTCAAGTTTAACGCGACGTGTCAAGAGTTCGCAGAGATATTTGTTGATAAGACGTCTGGTGAAGTGTACTTTAGAGCGCCTGGAATGACTGTATCGGAATATCGTAAGTACTTATTATGTAGCCTGCGCCACATCTGGACTTTTTCTAAAATGCTATTAGTTAGAATTATTAATGTCGGCGCTAGCATTATTGCCATCGTTATTATTATCAACATCACGCCGATGATCATCATAAACATATCATCATCACCATCGTCATCATAAACATCATTATCATCATTATCATTATCGTCATCATCATCATCATAAACATCATTATCATCATTATCATTATCGTCATCATAAACATCATGCCAATCATCATCACCACAATTATCACCATCACCATCATCATTACCACCACCATCATCATTATCACCATCATCATCACCATCACCACCACAATCACCACCCATCGCCATAATTTTGCACCCAAAATAAGACAGTGACCACTACAATTACTTAACCAGTCCTCCTCATTGTGTATTGCTCGCGATCATATGGTAGTCCTAGATCCGAGACTTCTATCATCGTTTGCCAAAATATTTCAACCAGTAACAATTTTTCTCGTATTTCACAGCCAGGAATTCTACAACAAAGCCCATGTGTCGACGGTGTAGTACTGGGTACTACTGTCCAGGCGATGGCCGTGAGATACAGTGTGGTCAAGTCTCCCCCACAGATTATGCATTTGGCGGGGCTAAATCATGTAGTCAATGTCCTGAGGGATGGGTGAGTAGGGAAGGCTTGTGCATGTTTCATTTCATTTATTTGATCAATTAATCATTCAGTCATTCAACCATTCATTTATAGATTCACTCATTTCTTAGTAGAATAAAATTAACGAAATAAGTAATACACGGTTGGATGTCCATAATAATGGGATTATAGGGATTAGGGACATGGGATTAGGGAAATCCCGAAGCGTACTTATTTCGATAGATTTTATTCAACTATGTATTGCAATACTCATTTCTTAATTCATTCATCCATTCATCCATTCATCCATTCATTCATTTATTCATTTATTCCTTTATCATTCACCAATACACCAATCCATTCCTTTATAGATTAATCATCCATCATTTTTTTCAGTTATGTAAAAATGGTGCTGCGTTACCGTGCCCTGCTGATACTTACGTCAAGTGTAACACAACGGTACGTTAAGCTGCTAGCGTGACAATTTTTTTTTCAAGTGCCACAAGAAGTTTTCTTTATCGGTTGCTTCTAATTGTCAAATTTGTCAAATTTCAGTTATTTGTACATGAATGTTTGGTTTAGAGTGAATGCTCTGAACCCAGGTGTAAGATGAATTGATGTCAGAATCGTGACGTCTATTTGAATGTAGATTTCTGAGAGACTCTTGGTATTGATTTCTGATTTTTGAATGTTTTGAGTCCAAGTGTAAGTAATTGTGTTGATGAGTTGTGATCACCTCGATGTGTGTGTATAGTCTTCAGAAAGACTCGGTGTTGATGTCTGATGTTTTAATGGTTTGACATTTGAATGGTATGAATTGGTATGTTGTGATCGTACAGGTGTGTGCAGTCTTGAGAAAGACTGTTAGTGTTGGTGTTTGATGTTAAAGTTGTTTGAACCCAAGTGTAAGCCAATACGTAAGTTAATGTGTTGTGATCGTTCAGAAAGACTGATAAAGACTGTTTTGTTAATTACAGTGGTGTCCCGACAAGTGTTTTCCATGTGAAAAAGGAACAGTTTGTTTTGAAGGCAAGAAGTACGATTGTCGACCGGGAACATACAGCGATGGGACAGGTTAGTAGAAGTTGTGAGTAACAATTCCTTGCTTGCTTGCCTGCTTGCCTGCTTGCCTGCTTGCCTGCTTGCCTGCTTGCCTGCTTGCCTGCTTGCCTGCTTGCCTGCTTGCCTGCTTGCCTGCTTGCCTGCTTGCCTGCTTGCCTGCTTGCCTGCTTGCCTGCTTGCCTGCTTGCCTGCTTGCCTGCTTGCCTGCTTGCCTGCTTGCCTGCTTGCCTGCTTGCCTGCTTGCCTGCTTGCCTGCTTGCCTGCTTGCCTGCTTGCCTGCTTGCCTGCTTGCCTGCTTGCCTGCTTGCCTGCTTGCCTGCTTGCCTGCTTGCCTGCTTGCCTGCTTGCCTGCTTTTTATCCAACCATTCTGTCATTAATTCATTAATTGATTAGTTAATTTATTGATTCGTTTATGTCTTCTCACCACAGGGTTCCCATGCAAGATCTGTCCACCTGGTAGCTACAATAATGTATCACGTGCAGAGACGTGTCATTGTTGTCCTGATGGCTACAGTAGTACTGTCATGAAAACATCATGTCGAGCTTGTTTGTCCTCCGAAACTGCCTTTCACCGTACATTCCCTAACTGTTCCATGTGTCAGACATGCTCTAGTGCAGGGGAATGTAAGTATTGACATTAAACATTGCAATTTCTAGATAATTAGATGATGATCGATAAATGATGATGATGATGATGATGATGATGATGATGATGATGATGATGATGATGATGATGATGATGATGATGATGATGATGATCGTGATGGTGATGGTGAAGGTGATGATGATGATGATGATGATGATGATGATGATGATGACGATGGTGAAATGCACGTGATAATCGTATTTAGACGATTTGGGCCACGATGATTATGATGATGACGATAAGGAGGAGGATGATGACGACGATGATGATGATGATGATGATGATGATGATGATGATGATGATGGTGATGATGATGATGATGAAATGCACGTGATAATCGTATTTAGATGATGATGGCCACGGTGGTGATGATGAGGATGAGGATGATGAAGATGGTGGTAGTAACATCGGATGGTGATGGTGATGATAGTGATAATGGTAATAACCATAATGATTATTATTGTGATATGATGGCGATAATGATGATGGTGGTGGTGGTGGTGGTGTGGTGATAATGTTGTGGTTGTAATGATGACAATGGTGATTACGATGTTGGGAAATATTTATGATCCCGATGATGATGATAATGGCGATGATGACGACGATGATGATGATAAAAGCACATGTAAGCTAGACAGAAAGATAGATAATTTGTTCTCATTTCCAGGTCCCTGTCTAAATAACCCCTGTGCTGAAGGGGTCACGTGCCGTAATCGTGGGTACGGTTTATTCCAGTGTGAACTGTGTCCTAATGGCTACATTGGTACTGGAAAGATCTGCTCAGATATTGATGAGGTTAGAATCTCTTGTTGTGGCGTGATTACACAATCGAAAAGGAGCTGTTAGTCTTGGTATTATTCATCACGATTTAAATACAATACGCTTGTTTCGACTTCTTTTCATTCTATGTTTGAGTAGCTTTGAATACCCGTAAAACAGAGCTTTGACTGAGAGGGGGAAAAGAGCACACCGTAGGCTTCCTCGGAGACCAGCTCACTTCAAGCTCAATGAACTCCTGACGCTATGTATTTTGTACATAGTTGAGAACAAAACTAAATATATATTGTCTTATTTCACTATTTTGTACAAACTTGTTGATATCACTGCAGCAGAACAGTGAGAACAAAACTAAATCATGTTTTGTCTAGTTGTACTATTTTGTACATATGTTGATACACTAACATGACTTTACTTTATTTGACTTGACAGTTGTAGTAACCACGTCGTTTTATTTACAGTGCAGTGCCGTATATCCCTGCTTCGACAACAACACATGCGTCAACCTATCCCCAGGGTACAGGTGTGGGGGCTGCCCTACTGGTTACCGTGGTGACGCTCCGGCGGGGATTGGTATCGAGTATGCTAAGACACACAAGCAAAAGTGTGTGGAGATTGATGAATGTAAGGAGAACACACATGTATGTGATCCAAACGCACAGTGTATCAATACACAGGTAAGTAGCTTATTAAATATGGTTTTCGCCTATGCAGAAACGAGGTGAGGCCTGGGCCGAATTGAGTTCCGCAAAGGCGTATGGGATTGTTTCATGGGACGCAACAAAAGCAAAATGGCGCCGCTGTCCCATGTGACGATCCCAAGCGCCTTTTAGTAGCTTACTAAATATGGTATTTGCAGAAACGAGGTGAGGCCTGGGTCGAATTGAGGCCCGCAAATGCGTATGGGATTGTTACTTGGGAAGCAACAAAAGCAAAATGGCGCCGCTGTCCCATGTAACGATCCCAAGCGCCTTTTAATTGGACAAAAACCACATCTCGACTCTACATTGGCTAATATTCCTTTTCACAGTTCCGTTGGTGACCATGACTAATATTTCTAAGTCGAGGCTGGAGTTGCCACATAGCAAAACTATAATTTTCTCATGCGCAGCAACTCCCTCGACTTGGAACTATAATTCTTGGTCACTGAACGGGACTGTGAAAAGGACAATACGTACAGGTGTAACAGTTCAGGGATTTGTCACAGGAGAGAGACTTTAGAGGATATTTCCTCTATCAAATTCATATGCATCTCTCTTCGCTTGCGTTTTTTTTTCCATTTTTACTTCTTTTGAAGTATTTGTTTATTGTTGTTCATCGTTGTTAAAGGGTGGTTACAAATGCGGCGACTGTAATCCTGGTTTTATTGGTAACGGGTATGCTGGATGTGCCCCTGGTGACCTTTGTACCAATGGAACACACACGTGTCACGTGAACGCTGCGTGTACACAGACTGCCGCTGGCAAGTATAAGTGCACTGTAAGTAACAACAGCATTATACTTTTATTATGATCATCGAAGGGAAGAAGAAGAATAAGTTTGCCATGCCTTGTTGTAGATAAATAAGGGAAAGAGGCTGAAGTCTCTTTGTCTTATGTATTATGATCATCATTGTCATTATCATCGTCACTGTCATCATCGTCGTTGTAGTCTTCAGGTGTCGTAATCATCGTCATCATCACCATCATCATCGTCGCCGTGTGTCATGTGTCGTAACCATCATATCATCATCATTACAATCATCATCATCATCACAATCATCATCGTCGCCTTGTGTTATGTGCCGTAACCATCATATCATCATCATGACAATCATCATCGTCATTACCATCATCATCTTTGCCAGCATTATCATCATCACCATCACTGTAATCGTCATCATCATCACCATCGTCGTCTTCGTCAGATGACGTAACCAATATCATCATCATCATAACCATCATCGTCGTCATCATCATAATCTTCATTACAATCATCAGCATCACGGTCATCGTCATCATGGTCGGTCATCGTCGTCATCATCAAAATCGTCATTACAATCATCAGCATCACCGTCATCGTCATCATGGTCGGTCATCGTCGTCGCCATCACCGTCATCGTCATCGTCGTTGTCATCATCATTACATCATCATCATTATTATTATCATCATCAGAAGTAATATCATCATTGTATTTTCTAGTGTAAAGATGGCTATGGTGGTAGTGGGGAGGAGTGTAATCCTGATCCAGACTTTGATGCCATACCTGACGACGGTCTCAGCTGTTTATTGCCCAACTGTAGACAGGTAAGATATATTGAAAAATTACCTCAATATATCTACCGACTTCTCAGATCACCATTTAGTGGTCGTAGCCGTTTTTAAACCTTTTGTATTACCTCTATATATCGACCGCTTTTTATAGCCTCGACTGTTTGTTGTTCAACTGTAGACGTAGAAAATATTCAAAAATTACCTCGATATATCGACCAATATATCGACCGAATATATCTGTCAATGTATCGACCGCTTTGTATGATCTAAATTTAGTGGTCATTGTGTAGAGGTGGTCGTTCATTAGATATAGTCGTTGTTCAAAAGCCGTTTTTTAATATTAAAGTTGTCCTTCAGTAGCATTTTTGAAAAGTAGTTATGGGAGTAGGTTTGAGGCCATGTACTACTGTATTCATTCAGATCTTGAGCTTTCAATGATGATGTCGGCGTTCGACGAAAGCTCAAGATCTGAATAAATACAGTAGTACATGGCCTCAAACCTACTCTCATAATACCGTTTTTTAATGTTCCATCAATACTAAGGCTTAGCTAGTATAGATGAGGTAGACGTTGTGTTTAAGTCGTCTTTGCGAAAGGTTTTCATTTTTTTTCCATAGGATAATTGTCCTGCTGTTCCAAACACTGGTCAAGAAGACAACGATTCTGATACACAAGGTGACTCGTGTGATGAAGATGATGATAACGACCTTATTGCGGATAAAGAGGTATGTGATGATGATAGTGATGGTGATAGTGATGGTGGCGCTGGTAATGATGATAATGGTGGTAATATTTGATGAATAATATGATGATGGTCATAATGTTGATGGTGATAATGATGATAATGATGATGATGATGACGATTGTGATGATGATGATAGTGTTGGTATGTGCTTGATGATTGATGATGATGTCGGTGGTGGTTGTGATGATGGTGATGATGATGATGGTGATGACGGTGGTAATGATGATGGTGGTGGTTGTGATGAAGATGATGATAACGATCTTATCGCAGATAAAGAGGTATGTAATGATGATAGTGATGGTGATAGTGATGGTGGTGATGATGATGATGATAATGGTGGTAATATTTGATGAATAATATGATGATGGTCATAATGTTGATGGTGATAATGATGATAATGATGATGATGATGACGATTGTGATGATGATGATAGTGTTGGTATGTGCTTGATGATTGATGATGATGTCGGTGGTGGTTGGTGATGATAACGATGGTGATGATGACAACGGTAATGGTTATAAAGATGAAAAAGACTTTGATAATAAAACAATAATCACGATTGTGATAGGACAGTGATGATAACAATGGCAACGATGATAATGATATTGACTGTGATGATGATGATAATGATAATAGGATGATATATAGTGATAAGATGATGATCATGATAATGGTAATAATTATTATAATCAGCATTGTAATAACAGCAATAACAGTATATGCTGTAATACTTTTACAACCAGGGCTATTTCTCCTTGTATTTGTAGGATAATTGTCAATTCAAGGCCAATGTTGACCAGACCGATGGTGATGGTGACGGTGTTGGTGATGCATGTGATAATTGTGTTGGTGTGTCTAACGCTGACCAAAAAGATACTGACGGCAATGGGGTGGGGGATGCATGTGAGACTGGAGACATTGATGGAGATGGTAAGTTATTGTTTGGTTCAATAACAAACCCCTTTTGCAATACGGTATCAGCGGTCACGAAGTGTCATAGACAACTTTCATAACTAGCACTGTCATATGAAAGAACCATCTGAAATAGGCATGTTTGGAAGGTTTTGACGCTCTGGTTAAAATACCAAAGAAGTTATGCTCAATGAAAAATGTAGAGATTTGTAATGTAATTTTCTGCTAAGGCCTTTGTTGCTTTGCCTTTGTTCTAGCTTCTTGCAAATTTAATCATTGTTTTCTCAAACTTTCACAAGTCATTGTTATACAGAATGCCTATTTTATGATAGCTTTCTTTTTCTTAAAACATCAATTTTAAATATTATGGTAATTAATGGCGGCCATTTATGAAAGTCGTCTATAGTGTCACGCACAAACGATGGTCGTCAAGCGCCTGGGATAGATTAAAAACGTGTCATTGCTTGGTCCATTGTGTTTTGTCTTTTTTTTCCTGTCTCTGGTTGTTTCTTTTTCTTTGTTACCTTTCGATTTTGTTTTAATGATTTGCTTTTGCCGCGCATTTCTCTTCTTGACATTAGAATTGTTCAACTGATACAATATTCCTTTATATTGTAGGTATAGCAGATATTACGGACAAGTGTAAATATCTTAATGCATCGGGTGACCAGGCAGATGCTGATGTAGATGGTATTGGTGACTTATGTGATAACTGTCCAAATACTACAAATCTCGCTCAGGTAAACATGTTAGGGTGTTTTACCTTATTGTCATTGTTTTCAGTCTTTTGCTCATTTAATCTGGCTCCTCATTTCATCTTTCCTTCTGCCTTTCCTTTTTTTCTCTTTTTTCCTTCCTTTCGTTCGCGCTTCCTACCTTCCTTTTTCCCTGCTATCCTCCTTTCTCTCTTTCCTTTTTCTTCCTCCTTTCCATTTTTTCATCTTCTCTCGTTTTCTTCTTTGAATTCGTCCTCCCTACCTTTCTTCCTCCGTTCTCTCCTTTCTTTTGCGCTTCATTCCTTTCTTCCTTTCTTCCTCCCTTCCTTTTTCCTTTTCTTCTCCGACCTTTCCTTCCTTTTATTCTCCCTCCCTCTTTTTCTGCCTTCCGTCTTTCTTTCTAACTTCTGTCCTTTCTTTAGTGCTTCTTTCTGTTTGATACCATGTACCTTTGATACCATGTACCTTTGATACCATGTACCTTTGATACCATGTACCCTTGTTACCATGTACCTTTGATACCATGTACCTTTGATACCATGTACCTTTGATACCATGTACCTTTGATACCATGAACCTTTGATACCATGTACTTTTGTTACCATGTACCTTTGATACCATGTACCTTTGATACCATGAACCTTTGATACCATGTACCTTTGTTACCATGTACCTTTGATACCTTGTACCTTTGATACCTTGTACCTTTGATACCATGTACCTTTGATACAATGTACATTTGCTTGATTTCTTTAGACGGATTCTAATCAAAATGGCTACGGTGATGCTTGTGATGGAACTGGAAAAGACAAGTAAGATTCAATAAACATTGATAATTCTATTGATTGAGTCCTGCAGATAATTGGTATCTTATTTCTTTTCACAGAGACGGGGATGGTGTACTCAATGAGTTTGATAATTGTATCGACCTCCCTAATGGTGATCAGGCTAACGCGGACAATGACAAGACAGGTAACCCATCCTCATTTTTTAGTAATCTGTCATCAGCATCATCAACAACAATTTCACCCTAAGCATAATCATCATCTGAATTTTTGTTATCCCCATCATTATTATGTCTTTTTTACTATCACTGCAGCCATCATCACAATCAACATCATCATTTTCATCATAATCGCCATCATTATCATTACCGCCAACATTTTGCAACAGCATTTCGCAACACCAACTCGAAATAGCAATTCACAACTCACAACAGCAACCCACAACAGCACCTCGCTGATGATTGTGATGATGGTGATTGCGATGATGATTGATATGATGATACTTTTGTGTTTTTAAGGTGTTGATTGTGATGATGATCTTATTTGTGTCTTTAAGGTGTTGATTGTGATGATGATCTTATTGGTGTCTTTAAGGTGTTGATTGTAATGATTGTGATGATGATGATAATTGTGATGATGATCTTATTGGTGTCTTTAAGGTGTTGATTGTAATGATTGTGATGATGATGATAATTGTGATGATGATCTTATTGGTGTCTTTAAGGTGTTGATTGTAATGATTGTGATGATGATGATAATTGTGATGATGATCTTATTTGTGTTTTTAAGGTGATGATTGTGATGATGATCAAGATAACGATGGCAAAGCAAACCAACAAGATAATTGCCCTCTTGTCTCAAACCCTGGTCAAGAACATGAACAAAAGACCTACAATGTTAAAGGTAATATATTGGTTTTATTTCCTGTTTACCTTGAGATGTGATTCTTCACTTCCTGTTCAAAAGATACACCTGCAGGGCCCCTCTGGATACCAGCCTAGTTGCTGAATGGACCACCCTGCCTAAATAAAGTTTACCTTTTCCTTTACCTATTTTTAAAATGTTTATTGGAATAAACGGCGATTGCGCGACCGAAAGTACGTAGGGGTCATTTGTGGTAAAAATACGAATACCTATTGCAAGTCCGATTTAGTGAAGAAGAAGCTTATAATTTGTATATTTTCAATCCACCATTCCCCGTCGGGACTCGTGAGGCTCGCTTACAGTCACTACCACTCACTATGCACATTCAGGGTTCGTGCTACTCCTTAAACACCTTAAAAACTCCTTAGATTTGATTTCCTAATTTAAGGGCACTTTAAAAGCCCTTGAATTTTAGAAAATCAACAAAAACTCCTTAAAAACTCCTTAATTCTAGCTAAAGTAGGGTAAATTTTGATAAAATTTGTTCATTCTGTGCGACGTTAACAATGACAGGAATATCATTTATATATCAAAGTCAAAGTTGTCGCAAAAAGTTTTTGTTTCTTGAAAACTCCATCAGCACAAACCCCGACATTCAATATTTACAACTCTCTAGCCAGAGTTTGAATTTTGTGGAGGGAGGAAAACCGGAGTGATAACCCGGAGAAAACCCTCCAGAGAACAACACATCATGCAAGTTAACTTTGCTCACTTCTCGCCCGAGCCGGGAATTGAAACCAAGTCACAGTGGTGAAAGACCAGTGCTCTCGCCGCTAGGCCACATGTCGCACAAACATAAAGAAACTTTGCTTAACAATCACATATCAACACTTGTATATGTTGTATGATTAATTACAATTACATTGCCATTCGCAGTTCATTCTTAACTTAAGACAAAACAATGAATTTTAGAAAACGACAACTTTTGTAGCTTGAAGTCGAAGAAGGGTAAGACCGAGCTATGTGTCGTGACGTCACTGTTCTGCGGAAATACCGGAACTCCCCTTTACCGGAAGTGAGAACGAAATCCTAACACTTGGCATAAATTCACTTGATGAACTTCCTTCGTTAAACTTCCATTATTATTCTCACTTAACCTTTATTTGTATCGTCCTTATCTTCAGCCCTTGCTGTGGGTGATGCCTGTATGACAGATTTCGATGGTGATGGTGTCAAAGATGATGACGACACATGTCCACGTGTCAAACACATCAGCAAGACAAGTTTCCTGAATTACTTTGTTGTAGACTTGTACCCAGGACACGCCGGACCTGACCCGGAATGGAGAGTTGCTAAAAAGGTAGGACAGACACTATTCTCTGATTTCACATAACCATAATGCCTTCTGTTTTAGGGGGTAGATATTGTTATTCAAATTTCTTTGATTTGAATAGCAATAAGTTAATGATTTGAATTACGATAGCTACATGGACCCCCGAAAAACAGGCATTATGGTTATTTTGAAAGTAGAGAATAGTCCCCTACACAGTTCCCTGCGCCATCTTGAAAGGTAGCCGGGCCTTTTTATCGAAGCGAGGCGAACGTTAAGCTTGCAGTGTTAGATACCTTTTAGCACCTTGGCGTACAATTATTCACGTGTTTCTATCATTGCAATCTCGACGTTCGTCTCGCTTCGATGCAAAGGCCAGGCTACCTTTCAAGATGGCGCAGGGAACTGTTAAGGGAACTATTGCTCGCTCATTTGACTGGTTTGTTTTTATGCTTGACTAAATGAATAATGACTGACTTACTCACATAGACTTTTTCTATTTGTTTCATAGGGTGTGGATGTGGAACACGTGTCAAATACTTCACATCCCGGCATGCTTATCGGTAAGCTATAGCTAGAAAGTTGTGACCACAAATTCCATCTCAAAAACGGAATTTTCTCCGTGTTATTATTTACACTTGATTACAACTCAATACGTTTGTCAAATTAGCTATTATAAGAGTTGATTTAAGGCCATATACTACAGTTTCTTTTATTTAAATCTTAAGCTTTCGTCGGGCACTGGACATCATCAGAAGAGTGGAAAAGATTGTACGAAATTTTGAAAATGTTCCACTCTTCCGATGATGTTGGTGACCGACGAAATATTAAGATTTAGATAAAAAACGGTATTATATGACCTCTTATAATTACACACAATGCTACTGAAGGACATCTTTAATAGCCAAAGCTATATTGTTATTATCATAATTCTATATTCTTTTCCTCTTTTCGTGTAGGTGAGACAAGATACGGCCCAGTCGACTACAAAGGAACGATGTACGTTAAGTCTTCATCGGGTTCAGACTATATAGGTGTGGTATTTGGTTATCAAACAAACCGAAAGTTCTATGTGGCGATGTGGAGGAAAGAGAATATTAACTACGCTGATGGTGATATTAATGCTGGTATCAAAGGACTACAGTTGAAGGTGAATAGATGACTTGATACCATGTATGATGATGATGATGATATGGCGTTGGTTGTGATAATGATTATAACTATAATGATGGTGTTCGTGATGATGATGTTGATAACGATGATAATGATTTTCATAGTGGTGATGATAATGATAATAATGATGATTATGATAATGAAAATGATTGTGTTGATCATAATGATGTTGATGATGATGAATGGTAGTGTTGATTGTAATAATTGATGATGATGTATCTTCCAGCTTGTTGACTCTAATGTCGGGCCCGGTGCTGATCTTGCTAAGGCTTTATGGCATTCTGCTGATACTGCGAATAAAGTAAGTTGTCTATCTGTATTTTTATCTGGTTTTTGCGTTTACAATCTTGTAACCTACAATCATGTTTGGACATTGCAACATCTTTCTGTCCGTTATCGTTTGATAAATGGATAAAATACAAAGCTTTGGCAACCTCCTACCCCCAAGAAATGTTGATTGGTCTTTCACGTTAGAACAGTTTCACATTCAAAACATTCCGCGTTTTTAGGGGAAGAGGGGGAACGTACAATGTGAACAACATACTCAAAGTAGTTTTGGCAACCCCCTCCCCCCAAAGCCGGAGAGCCGGGGGCGACATACAATTTTTATAAGAACATTTTTTTATAACAAAAACAAGTTGCCAAGGTTTATTGACATTATTGTACCTTGTTTTGTACGTACAGGTAACTGTTCTTTGGAGCGACCCTAAGATGGAAGGATGGAAGCACAAAACGCCGTATCAATTCCACGTGAAGCACCGCCCTTCTGTTGGTATTATAAGGTATATATCTTAGATACATCTATTTTAAAAACGTTGAATACTGAATAATGCGTTCAAAGACTCATAGCATTGTGGGTCTCATTAGTCTGAAAAGTAAATACAGCGCAATCTGTTCCATATATATGTAGCTAGAATATTGTTTCGAAAAAAATATTTACTATTTGTTTTACTTCGGATAATATTACATGACCCAATAATGAGGACCATTGCCAACCAGGAAGGTGGGGTTGGAAATATTTGGAAAAGACAACAGGTGATTTTGACGAAAGTACAGCACTACATCCATTTCAAATCTAATAAATAATGCCTTGTCTTTTCAATATGCTAACATTCATTGTTTTCATGTCAAAAATCTGTGATTTTTTTTAATATAGCCTACATAGTCAACAAGAAAAGTGGTACTAAACTTTAAGCGCTTTCAAAATGTTCTAACAATCCACGAGTTGGCCACGGGGGGGGTGTGGGGGTCGGGGGGGGGGGGTGCTTTGATTGACACACTTCGCCCTTTCACTCAATCCCGTATAAGAGATAAACCAGTAATATTGATACTATGTTATTTTCAGAATTAAGATATACCAAGGCGATAAAGTGCTCACCGACTCTGGAGATATCTTCAACACTAAAATAACGGGGGGTAGACTGGGGATGTTTGTCTTTGGACAGGAAGATGTTATTTGGTCGAGACTAGAAGCTAGATGTGCTGAACGGTAATCATCGTTGGATTTTATTATCATTTAACATCATCATCAGGCTCATCATCATTAGTATCATCACATTTGTTATTACTATTCTCATCATTATTTTCCATATTGTTATTGTAATCATTTATATTTCCTATTCGTTACTTATTTTCCCATGTTAATTGTAAGAGCACTGAGATTGTGTAGTGCGCTAAAAATTAAATCATTATTAATTATTAATATCACCATCAATCATTATTATCATCATCATCATCACTATCACCATTATCATCACCATCATTATCATCATCATTGCTCATCATTATTATCATCATCATCACTATCACCATTATCATCACCATCATCATCATCATCATTATTATCATCATCATCACTATCACCATTATCATCACCATCATCATTATTATCATCATCATTATTATCATCATCATCACTATCAACATTATCATCATTATTATCATCATCATTATTATCATCATCATCACTATCACCATTATCATCACCATCATCATTATTATCATCATCATTGCTCATCATTATCATCATCATCATCATTATCACCATTATCATCACCATCATCATTGCTCATCATTATTATCATCATCATTGCTCATCATTATTATCATCATCATCATTATCACCATTATCATCACCATCATCATTATTATCATCATCATTGCTCATCATTATTATCATCATCATCATTATCAACATCGTCGCTATCATCGTCATAGTCATCATTATGCTCATCGTTATTCATATTGTCATTAACCCCATCATCATGTCTTTCATCAATATTATTGAATACTGTGAATTTCCTCTCTAACAACATTTCCTGGACGTTTTTGATTCGTTGTTATCTTTAAAACAGAGTCAACGAAGCCCTCACATTCGATGGAACTGATGACTATGTAGCAATGCCATCGTTAGGAGCACTACGTTTAACAGACAGGTACAAAAGTCTTGAAGTTGCAGTCAGGTTTCATGTTTAAGTTGAATATCAACTTTTGCCTGTGACTATGTCTTTTTTTTTATTAAAGACCTATGGTCAATAGACCTAAACGGCTAACGCGTTGCTATGTACGTTTCCACCCAATTCAAATACAAAAATGTGAAAAAAAACAACAACTTTTGTTCCAAATATTTTCCATTTGACATTGAAATACATAAGCCAAATAATCTGATTCCCAAATTTGAATTGGGTGGAAACGTACATAGCGCGTTAGCCGATTATGTCTATCACCAGCATGCTTTGTATATTTTGATTTGTGTGTTATAATAAGTTCGCAATAACTCGTGTTAAAAGAAAACCAATAAAACAAAACGCTAAATGATTTTGTAAGAGCGTAAATACCAACTCACATCGTAAAAGATGTCTGCATGTTCGATTTTCATGGTCCACGAAATTCAGTCTTTTGCGCGGTGCATGCTGGTGAGGGACCATGGGACATTAAGACGCCTTACGGCCACCCGCACAATACGGCCACCCCGTTATTGCGGCCAGTTTTTAGGGTCCCGACGAAATGCATACCCATACATTTTCTATGAAATTTACCCGCTTAATACGACCACTCCGTTAATACGGCCACTTTGGGCTGTTTCTTCAGTTGCCGGATTAACGGGGTTTTACTGTATATCCTCCATTACCCTTTTCCCCTTTTCACCACTTGTTCCACTCATTCTTTTTTCATGTTGATAGCTTTACAATAACAACATGGGTTAAGATGGCTACTGGCTATCCTGCGAGCAACCAACCTATTGTCTGTACATTGGATGCCAAACTATGCTTGTACTTGAAGAACAGGTTAGTTATGTACTATATTGATGAATAGATGGATGAATAAGTGAATGATTGAAAGAACGGATGAATAAATGAATGAATGGATGGATAAAGGAATTAATGAATGGACGAATGGATGGATAAATAAAGGAAGGAACTAATGAATGGATGAATAAATGAATGAAGGAATAAATAATTGGACGAATGAATGGATGGATGGATGAGTAAATGAATGAAGGAATAAACGAATGAATGGATGAGTAAATGAAGGAATGGATGGATCTATGAACGGATGAATAAATAGATGAATAAATAAAGGAATGAATAGATGGATGGATGAATAGATGAATGTATAGATAGATGAATGTATGGATAGATAGATGAATGAATAAATAGATGAATGAATAAATAGATGAATAAATAAAGGAATGAATAGATGGATGGATGAATAGATGAATGTATAGATAGATGAATGTATGGATAGATGAATGAATGGATAGATGAATAAATAAAGGAATGAATAGATGGATGGATGAATAGATGAATGTATAGATAGATGAATGTATAGATAGATGAATGTATGGATAGATGAATGAATGGATAGATGAATGAATGGATAGATGAATGAATGGATAGATGAGTGAATGAATGAGCGAATTAATTGATTAATGTGTGAATCATTGAACGAATAAATGAATGTGTAGATGGATGAATTAGTGAATGAACGTATGAATAAATGTGTGTAAGAATTAATGGATCTACCAATGAGCGAATAAACGAACGAATAGATGGATGAAACAATGAGTGAATAAATATATGAATGAATATGTGAGCGTTTGTTGTATTTTTAGTCATATTTACGGCAATATTGGGTCAGTGGTAACTGCAGGATCTGAAGAAATCGAACCTGGTGAATGGCACCACCTGGCATTGAGATATGATGCGCAAAGTATGTACATTGCGTTACTATTTGTCACGTCACACATATCACGTCAACCTACGTTTATACATGTCACATCACGCTGTACTGCTATGTCACGTTACTTTGTATTATTTGGACCTTCGTTTCTTTGTCACGTTACTTTGTGTTACTTGTGACTTGCGTTACTTTGTCACGTTTGGCTTGTGCTTCTTTGTTAACAAGTTTATACCTTTTGTTGTTTCTCATTTTGTTTCTCATTCGTTTTGTTTTCGATGTACAGGGAATTTTGTTAATTTGTTCGTGAATGGTTCGTCTGTTGGTACAAAGACTAATGTAGCACCTCCAGGATTGGTGAGAGTTTATGTACCTTATATATTACTATACATGCATCATCATCATCATAATTATATCTTTCATAATCATCATCACTATCATTATTATACTTTTCGTAATTATCATCGTTTTCATTATTATCAACATCATGACCATTATCATCATCATCATCATTATAATCATTATCTTTATTATCACCATCATGTTCATTATCAACATCATGGTCATTATTATTATCATTGTCATCATCATTATTATTATTATTATAATCATTAATCATTATGATCATTATCACCGTCATGTTCATTATTATTATCATTGTCATCATTATTATTATTATTATAATCATTAATCATTATGATCATTATCACCGTCATGTTCATTATTAATATCATTGTCATCATCATTATTATTATAATCATTAATCATTATGATCATTATCAGCGTCATGTTCATTATTATTATCATTGTCATCATTATTTCAATCATCAATATCATCAGAGCGGTTATTCATTGTACCGTTGTGACATTGTTCTATTTCAGTCATCAAGCAGTATCCTGTACATCGGAAGAGATCAATCAAACTACTTGAAAGGAACATTAGATGATGTGAGTGTAATGACTGAATGAATGACTGATTTACTGACTGACTGACCATTGTTAATAGAGTTAACTATGGAATGACTGACTGACTGTCTCAATGACTCAATGACTGACTGACTGAATGAATATATGACTGACTCATTGACTGACTGAATGACTGAATGACTGACTGACTGGCTTACTGACTGACTGACCATTTTAATAGTTAACTATGGACTGACTGACTGACTGACTGAATGAATGACTGACTGACTGAATGACTGACTGACTGACTGACTGACTGACAGGCTTACTGACTGACTGACCATTTTAATAGTTAACTATGGACTGACTGACTGACTGACTGACTGACTGACTGACTGACTGACTGGCTGGCTTACTGGCTGGCTTACTGACTGACTGACCATTTTAATAGTTAACTATGGACTGACTGACTGAATGAATGAATGACTGACTGACTGACTGACTGACTGGCTTACTTACTGACTGACTGACTGACTGACTGACCATTTTAATAGTTAACTATGGACTGACTGATTGACTGACTGACTGACTGACTGACTGACTGACTGACTGACTTACTGACTGACTGACCGTTTTAATAGTTAACTATGGACTGACTGACTGACTGACTGACTGACTGACTGACTTACTGACTGACTGACTGACCGTTTTAATAGAGTTAACTTAACTATGGACTGACTGACTGACTGACATGAAGATATGGCACTCTAGCCTCGCCAATGAGAACAAGCTATACCTGTTCAGCACTCTAATTGAGCCGATACTGCTCTACGGTTCTGAGACGTGGACATTAACCATGCAACAGCAACGGCGGCTGGATGGGACGTATACCATCTTACTTAGACGTATCCAAAACATCCATTGATCACAGCATGCAACACGTGAGCAAATATATGGTAATCTCCCCCAAGTCTCTCAGAAGCTGACAAAGCGCCTTCTCCAGTTTGCCGGCCACTGCCAACGAGCTAATGGCGAGATTATTCAATCACTCCTCCTGTGGAAACCACGCGGCCCTGTCCATTCAAGGAAAATGTCATTTCCAGACGTAATAGCAAGGGACTCGGGAATTGACAGGGCGGACATTGCTGGCACAATATTGGACCGGAGGTTGTGAGGCGAAGTGGTTCTGAGCATCTTATGACTTGACTTATGACTGTGTGCCTGACATTTTTGTGTGTTTGTTTGTTTGTTTAGAGCTTTTAGCTCATTTATGTATGGTGTATGAAAAGCAAAGCATTAGTGTTACACTCCTAATTCGTGTGTTATAATTTATTTATTCTCGTAGATCACACTATGGGGTCTCCAGTTGCCTGATTCAGATATCCAAAGCTACATGAAACTAGCAGGTTTACAATGGCCTATCCATAAGAACCTAGTCCGTGCTCACTATGACATGGATGGCCACACTGGTATTGTATTAAAAGACAAGTCTGGTAATGGTAATGATGGCACTATCTATGGACAACCGGACCTCGTATCGGTAAGGTGTATTAATTTAGGGGTTTTGAAAGTGCTGTATTGTGGTAATGGTGGTGTTGATGATGTACTATTGAAAAAACGAGCAGGAGTGTTTTATCAGGTGTAAAATCGCGAGGGCGAAGCCCAAGGGATTTTATACCTAAATAGTTACTATTCACCACCCTACCCCATTGTTCTCTCTCTCACTAAATCACTGATTGTAGGATATCCGCGTCTGAAAGCAAGATATTGCAGTTCGCATTAAAGATAATAGTTAATTGTTGTGATAATTGTTGAACACGTGATTTGGATTGTTATATTAATGATAAGTATATTAATGATGATGATGGTAGAGCACAAACATTAAAAGCGTGAAACATAAATAGTACTAAATAGTGATATGTTATGCTAATTCTATTGTTTTCTATTGTTTAATTAGCACTATTTAGTACTAATTAGTACTATTTGTTTCACGGGTATAATGTTTGCACTCTAATGATGATGGCGAATATAATGAGTGATTCTTATTCCATATACATCCATTCAAATACATCATTCATATCTTTCAGAGTACTGTGGACAAGAGCCGTTTTTTCGTGTCCTATCCAAACAACAGAAGACGGAGAAGCGTCCTTTCACCACTGAGCCATATAGAACTGTGATCAATCAACTCAGTCTAATCAATAACTCATCGCGAAATCGATACAAAATCGTGGTTCATCGTCTTATTAATCGTAAACATGCATCCATTCTTCCAATCAATAACACTTCGATCAATCGATATGATAACAGATCGTGGCCATCATCTTTCTAATCGCAGTCGTGCCAGTCTTTCAATCAATAATGCATCGAGAAATCGATATTAAATCTTAGTTCATCATCTTTCTAATACCAAATCGTGCCAGCCTTCCAACTAAAAGTTCATCGAGAAACCGATATTAATGAGTTCGCGTACCATAAATCACAGTTAAGCATTCTTCCTATCAATATCACATCGGAAGTTCAACATCACTTCGTGTGCAATTGTTTATCTTCCATTTGTGCCCTTTTGATAATGCATCGGGTTTTCGATGGCAGCCGCTTTAATGATTTACACTGAGCTACCACCGTGATGTCGTTCAATCAATGATACATCGTATCAAAATCGTTAAAAAAGTGTACAACGTGCAATGATAAGTCGATATTTGTTCGGTCCAAATAATATAGAAATAAACATTGGATTCCGAAAATTAACTAAATTTGTGAAATGCAAGAACAATCATTTGGGAAGAAACCTTGCGAAACTTTAAGGGACTGTTGCTGACGAAGTATTTTGCGACTGTTTCGCAAAGAGCGAAAGGCCACGACTGTTTGTTTAAAAATGGTCACAATTTCTGGGCAATTTGGCGAAACAGGCAAAGTATTTTCCGGCTGTTTCGCAGAGAGCGAAATGTTACGACTGCTTGTTTAAAAATGGTCGAAATTTTTGCGAAATTTGGCGAAAACTCTCACGACGTATTTCGAACCACTGCCAAAACCATATCTTTGGCGAACATTTCACGAACTTTTAATATTTTGAATATTTTGATGTAAATATTGTCTAGTTTTCTTTTTATGTTGCTCCTAGTGTAAATGCCTGTCGAGCCAAGGCTGGTTCTTGGGAATGTGATAAGCATATCCTTGCCCGTTCGGCTAACAGTATACATCGTTATACGTAGTATATTTCGTAGTATTATGCTTCAATTCGAAAGAGGCTAATTTAGTATTTGTATAGGTATATAAATAGTGTAGATAGGCCGAAAGGGTACTCTTATTTTAACAATATTGTATGTAGGAATCTTGTTTTTACGTTTGGAGATGTATAAAAATGTGTATTTTTTTCTTATTTGTGTTTATTTATTTATTTATTTATCTATTTATTTATCTATTTATTTATTTATTTATTTATTTATTTATCTATTTATTTATTTATTTATTTATTTATTTATTTATTTATTTATTTATTTATTTATTTATTTATTTATTTGTTAGTTTGTTTGTTTATTTATTTATTTATTTATTTATTTATTTATTTGTTAGTTTGTTTGTTTAGAGTGAAATCATTTTACCCGTGAAATAGATATTAGACTAATACACCTTAGCAGTCTTTAATTCCGTTGTTTTCTTTTGTGTCTATTTGACTATATTACACCTTGACTATTTAATTGTGTTTCATTTTAAAAATGTCTTCACTCTATACATCTGTTTATTTATTTATATATTGGTTTATTTATTGGTTTATTTATTACATATTTGTTATTTTATTTGTTTGTTTATTTGTTATTTATTTATTTATATGTTAATTGTTTTGTTTGCTTCTTTATGCTTCTGATTTTAATCATCGCTTACATCAGCGTTTATATCAAAATCAAGTACTTTCCAGTTTTCCAGCATAGTTCACATGTAAGATCTCAGATCAAGCTCTCGTTGACTCTCTTCTTTGCTTCAGTAGCATCAATTACCATTTTCGGGCATAAATATCTACTTTTTCACAAATCCAAAAGTTTATCCCATTAATTTGCAACATTATTCAGCTTTCCTCCTACATGCAAACTCTTTTATCAACTTTGCCATCTATGCGTGGAGGTTTCCTGGATTTGCAAATAATTTGAAGAAAATTTTCGGTTGTACGCCTAAACTTGTTATGAATAATTCTCCATCCGTTCAGATGAGTGCAAACGCAAGACAACCTACTGCAAATGATGATAGAAATATTACAATGACAAGCTTTAGAAATTTGAGCGGCGTACCATGAGTACAAATTGAAAGAACATGCCGAGAGTGTTGGGAATGACTTTCGATTGTTTGATGTGGCCGTCGGTGCAAGCGTATGCCAATCTTTCACAAGCGAGACAAATTAATTTACAGTGACAAGCTTTAAAAACTTGAGCTTACTATGAAACACAATGGAAAGAACTGTTGGCGTGTTAGAAACGACTTTCGTTTTTTGGGGGAATCTACCACAAACAATAAAAACAATCTTGCAATTACCAGTTTTCAAAACTTGTCTTTACCATGTGTACTAGTGTTTTTAAATAATATTAAAAAATTCATGAATAATTAATGAGACATTTTCAAAAGAAATCATGACCATGACGAGTGTTGTAAATCTGATACAACACTAGTGTTGTATATCCTGATTTGCATAAGTTTTAACTGGTAATTTTACGGCAAAATTTATTTTAATCCTAAAATTTTTGGTAAAATATGAAAGAGCTAACCTAGACATTTTTTAAGTAGTTTACAACATTCGCGTCCGTGTTGTATCGGCGATACAATCGCGCGCCTTCGGCTTGCGATTGTATCTGCCGATACAACACGGCCGCTCATGTTGTAAACACTACATAAAAATACATTAAATCAGCGTAGGAGAGTTATGTTCGATATCATGATCAATTAATGTGAGAGCAAACGATTGATTCAAACCTTCAGAAATGGCAAAGTCTTTTACATAAAAAAAAACGGTGTGGAAGTTAACAAAAACTATTTTGCCATGGATGCCTTATGCCAAGTTTGCATTGGACGTTGAACTTTACAATGTAAAATCTATAGATCGGATACAGAAAATTAAGAATTAAAACGATGATTATATTATATAACCTATAACACTACTTTAGTGTAGTTTCTTTATTCCAAAGTGCTTTCGTTTCTACATTTATAAGGTTAGGAAAGGGGCTGTGTTTCGGTTGACTTTGATATACAGTTGTCATTTTATTATTTAATCAACAATTTTATTGGAATTATTGTCGATTCCTGTGCATATTTTACACCAACATTTCAATATAGTAAAATTATTGATTTTGTAATAGATGTCATTGATATCCATAACATCTTTATTAAAAGAAAATGAATTTGGATGGATGACAGCATATTTGTGCTCAATACAGCTGCAGTTTTTTAGATTTTATCTGAACATTTTTATTGGAATTTTTGCTATTTCTGTGTCCATTTCACACCAGCATCTTTTTAAAATATGATTGATTTTGTAATAGAAGTCATTGATCAATAGCATATTTATTAAAACAAAATTGAATTTGAATGGATGACAGTATATATATTGTGCTCTTGAAATACAGCTGCCATTTTTATAAGGAATTAGTCTGCTCAAGACTAAAGTTTATCAAGAGAGCCCACTAGATATAGTCAGTGATTATTTTACCTCAGATCCTAAGAAGTTGAAACTGTATGTACCAATTCAGGTTTTTCTTAAACCTTTTTCGAAAAAAAGAGAAGAGAATTTTGTTCTGAAAATTCATTAAAAACAACTTTTGTTGACTTTGAAGCGTTTTTCATAATTAAAATTTCTGCTAGTTTATCCACCAATTCACAATGAAGGAACTTACTGATGGGGAAAAAACAATTTGGTTTGCTGTCTTCATCGTGGAAGGTGTCATCATTATTATTTGTAACATCCTCAGTCTCATCATCTTCGCAAGAAAAGTTCGTCAAAGCAAACCATGTCTTCTTCTTATAAACCAATCCTTCGCTGACTTTTTAGTAGGTGTAATCGTCTTGGTATATAGTCTTCGATTTGCTTCAGTTGAAGTCACACAGGGCAACATACCTACCAAAGATAACGAGTGCCGCACCATTATGTACACATTCATCATGTTCATATGGAACTTTTTTGTCCAACTGTCGTTATCATCGCTCGCTTTAATAGCGCTTGAAAGAGCTTTCGCAGTATTCAAGCCATTTCAACATCGTGTGCTTAAGTCATAGCAGTACTATTACGGGATTGTAGGAGCTTGGTTTCTAAGCTTGATTCCTGCATCTTGCATAATCATTCTACGCTGTGAAAGTCTTTCTATCCGATATCATGTAATTTTTGCACTTACAGTTATCAATGTTCTCTCGACTCTGTTGATTTTAATCATCGCTTACCTAAGTGTTTATATCAAAATCAAGTACTTTCCAGTTTTCCAGCACAGTTCTCAGGCACGATCTCAGATGAAGCTCTCATTGACTCTGTTCTTTGCTTCAGTACTAGTGGCATCAATGTTGACCGTGATATCATCTTGTGGCATACAAATCCACCTCTTCGTAAATGGATTTTCGTCAGAGTATTTCAGTAACTTGAAAATGATTTCACATTTACTTTGATTTTTGCCATCTATGCGGGGAGGTTTATTGGATTTGCTGATGATTTAAAGAAGGTTTTCTGTTGTGCGAAGCGTGTCAGGAATATTTCTCCATCCATTCAAATGAGTGCAAACGTGCTAAAACCTACCGCAAATGAAGATAACAATCCTAGAATGACAAGCTTTAATTTAGAAATTTGAGCGGCGTACCATGAGTACAAATTGAAAGAACATGCCGGGAGTGTTGGGATGATTTTCGATTGTTTGATGTGGCCATAGGTGCAAACGTATGCCAATCTATACCACAAGCGATACAAATGAATTATTTACAACCGTAAATGGTAATGGCATTGTTTTCAAGATTGCATAAGGTATCTCTGATACGAAACAAACAGTTAAAAGGATGATTACATACATTAATCTATACGTTCATATTGGGGAAATATTATCGCAGTGCATTTCAAATCGGATTTATTAGTTCATTTAATAACAATTTAGCTACCGTACGAGCATTCTCAAAATTATTCTTACAGTGCTATGAATATTTCAAGCAAAAGTTGCAAGTCTACTTTAGTGCGGTTTATTTACTTCAAGTTGTTAAATTGATATGGTTGGGAAAGGAGTAATGTTTCGGTTGACTTTGATATACAATTGTCATTTGTTTTATAAATCTGCACATCTTTATTGGTAGTATTGGTATCAAATAAAATAAATAAATCACTTTTTAACGTCTCAATGTATTTAGCCAGTGGCTAATTGGGGAGACTCAGATTCACTACCTCTACGTTAAATACTTTAGCACACAACTCAGCTCACATGTTCATTTTTTTGCGAGGGAGGAAAATCGGATAACCCGGAGAAAAATCCTTGTGGCATAGGAGAGAAGAACACATCAAACAAACTCAACTCACATATAATCCATGCCCGAGTCGGGACTCGTACCTTTGCATACCAACATCTTATTCAAAAATGATTGCTTTTGTAACAGTACAGTTGTCATTGATCAATAACATCTTTATTAAAACAAAATGAACTTATGCGAATACACGACAGCAGATATAAGCTTAATAACAAATGATTGATTTTGTAAAAAATGTCATTGATCATTAACAGCTTTATTGAAACAAAATTAATTTTAACAAATACACGGCAGCAGATCCGAGCTGTAGAAAAAAGGATTCCATTTGTAATAGAGGTCATTGATCAATAGCATATTTATCAAGTTAACAGAATTGAATTTGAATGAATGACTGTATATATTGTACTCTTGAAATACAGCTGCCACTTTTAAAAAATTGCACTTTCGTATTAAGAGAACGGAGAAGAGATACTTACCATTTAGAGGAAGCACGATCGATCGTTACTTGGAACTCTGAAGTAAGTCTTTCTCAGACAAGTTTGTGATTATCATGTGATTCACTTCGGTTCTGGGACAACAAAGTCGAAGCACCACAGGGAACCCAAAACTTTGTCTCGGATTTTGAAAAATACAATTATAAAAGAACAAGTTTACTTTCTTTTTACCTCTGTTTGTTTCTTTTTAATTTTTTTTTGTGTTTTTGCTGTTTTCACTCTCTATTATATTTTCTTTCAAGTCTCCTTTTAGAGTAAATTTCCGTTTTAATGTTTTACCCTCCCGTCCCATACTCTTAGTATGTTGACAACAATAACTTACTATTAGGGGAGGTAAGGGTAGCTAACCTTGACAACCAACATGGCGGCCGTGTTATGATATATGTACTGTATGTATTGGGCTTCCTGTGGATTCTCAGAATCCTTAGTAATAAAGAGGTGCTTCAAGATGGCGTCGTGTAACAACGCACATAACATGGTGTCAGAACTTTAACTAAAAGAACTCACGTTTTTAGACGGAAAGTCGGGAAAAAAAGACATCGAAATGGCAAAATCAGCGATTCTAGTACCGGGAAAGATGGATATGGACGGAAAATTTAGCTACAAACTGGGAGTTTTTTAAAGACAGTTGGAAGAACTATGCAACCGCCAACGAGCTACACAAAAAAACAAAGGAAGTTGTCGCGGCTACGTTATTAGCGATCATCGGAAAAGATTGCTATAAAATCTTTAAGAACCTACCCATGACGGGTGAGGAGAGGCAGGATGAGACTTGTGTTCTACAAAAGCTAACTGAGGAATTTGAAGGCAAGAGAAATATAATCTACGAGCGATATGTGTTCAATACATGTACACAAAAATCAGATGAGAAATTTGATCGATACCTGAGTCGACTACGAGAAAAAATTTCTACCTGCAAATATAATACACTGGATAACGAGATGTTAAGAGATAGAATCGTGATTGGTATACACGACAGTGATACACAACAGCGACTACTGAGAGAAAAGGATCTCACCTTAGACAAAGCAATAAACATTTGTCGAAGCAGCGAAACAGCAACTCAACACTCACAGAAAATGGAACAACCTCAGCCTGTCAACTTTGTCCACACGGAGAAAAGTGACGCAAAGTATATAAAGAATTGCAAATACTGTGGAAGTGACCACAAGAGAGGCAAATGCAGTGCCTATGGAGAAACCTGTAAGAAATGCTACAAGAAAAATCATTTTGCTAAAGTGTGTTTATCAGCAGCTAACTCAAAAGATACAACCAAACCTCATCAACAAAAGACAAAGGAAGAAGCAAAACATAGACCAAGTAAGAGACATACAAAGAAGATACATCATGTTGAAGACATGTACAGTGATGACTCTAGTACTGAAGAGAGTGAAGACAGTGATGAAAGCATATATAGCATCCATAACAGCAATGGAAAGAATGAATACTGTGCTAAAGTCATAGTGAAAGATGAAAGCAGTAGAGCTGAGCTGCAACAGATCGTATTTCAGCTTGATACTGGAGCTTCGTGCAGCACTATCAGTTTGAAAGATTACAACAAGATTACCACAAGAGCACCAGAGCCATCGCTAACTACTCTGAAGATGTATGACCGATCGACATTGAAACCAGTAGGACAAGCCAAGCTCCACTGTACAGTAAAAGGTATTACAAAAAAGGTACATTTCCAAGTTGTTAAAGATGCACCTATCTCACTCCTCTCTGGTAAAGCCTGCCAGGCCCTACAATTGTTAAACTTCAGCGAGGACATTCTACATGTAGATACATCACCAAGCAAAGAGCAAATCTTGAATGAGTATGCAGATGTATTTTCTGGTCTTGGAAAACTTCCTGGTGTCTATCACATTGAAACAGATTCAAATATCAAACCAGTACAAAGCAACCCAAGGAGAGTACCCATACCCTTACAAGAGGAATTAAAGGAGAAAATTGAGGAAATAGAACAAATGGAAGTTCTTGCCAAAGTGACAGAACCTACACCTTGGATCAGCAATATGGTTGCAGTGAAAACAACAAAGAAGCTAAGGATTTGCCTAGACCCACAAGAGCTGAATAAGGCAGTAGTGCGTAATCGGTATCGAATGCCCACTATTGAAGATAATAATAATAATAATAATAATAATAATAATAATAATAATAATAATAATAATAATAATAATAATAATAATAATAATAATAATAATATAAGTTCTTTGGACGCATTTAAAGCTCAATGCGTTTACATAATTAAAAAGAAAAAGTAAAAATTATTTAGTAGTTTTAGATTGAGTGACAGTTAAAAGCTTGACGGAATAGGAATGTTTTCAGTTCAGTTTTAAATTGTTTCAGTGATTTGCAATTTTGAATGTTTTGAGGAAGGGAGTTCCAGAGTTTTGGTGCTGCATAGGTAAAGGTTCTTTGGCCATAGGTTACGGAGTTGATTTTCGGTTGTTGTAGAATCAGTCTGTTAGTAGAGCGCAGAGAACGGGTAGGACGGTAGATTTTAATTAGTGCTGATAAGTAGTTGGGTGCTAATCCATTAAGTGACTTGTAGACAAGTAATAAAATCTTAAACTGTATCCGGAACTTTATAGGAAGCCAGTGCAGTTCTTTTAAAACAGGTGTAATGTGGTCGTGTTTTTTCATACCCATGATCAAACGTGCTGCGGTGTTTTGGACACGTTGGAGCTTTACTAGTTCGTAGTCAGGAGCATCGTACAACAATCCGTTTGCATAGTCAATGCGGGATATCACCATGGATTGTACAAGTCGTTTGAGGTTGTCACGAGATAAATACTTTCTTATGCGGCCAATGTATCTTATGGCTAATACTGCTTTTCGGCATACTTCGTTAACGTGGCTGGACAGGGTAATGTTTCCATCAAGAATCACTCCCAGGTTGCAGACTTTGTCAGACAATGTTACAGAAGTGTCGGCAAAAGAAAGCGTTGGCAGTAGATCGTCGTGTTTGCTGAACCGTGATTTTAAGTGTATTACTTCGGTTTTACTAGGGTTGCACAGTAGCTTGTTCTCAGTTTTCCACATTATGACATCATTGACACATTGTCGAAGCCTTTCTAAGGCAACAGATGGATTCATGGGGTTTACAGCAATATATAGCTGGGTGTCGTCAGCATAGAACATGCAGTCTAGGTTATATCTTGATATAATGTGTTGTAATGGAGCCATGTATAAGGTGAACAATAGTGGCCCAAGTATGGAGCCTTGTGGAACTCCATATTCTAGATATCGTGGCGAAGATGTTGTATTACCAATAACAACTGACTGTGAACGGTTGAGAAGATAAGAGTCGAACCACTTGAGTACAGTTCCAGAGAAACCAAAGTGCGATGCAAGTCTTGTCAATAATATGCTGTGATCTAAGGTGTCGAATGCGGCCGATAGGTCCAATAGTACCAGTACCACGTCTTGGCGATTATCAATGGTTCTCAAAATGTCGTTTGTGACTTTCAGTAATGCTGTCTCTGTCGAACTGTATTGACGATATGCTGATTGCAGAGAGGGGAACAGGTTGTTAGCATTCAAATAAGAATTTACTTGAATTGCAACTGTCTTTTCAATCACTTTACTGATGAACGCGATGTTCGCAACTGGTCTATAGTTAGGATAGAGTTCTTTGTCTAGTCCTGCTTTTTTAAGTCTTGGGCCCACATGAGAGGTCTTAAGCGAGTCAGGGAAAACTCCATCTGAAAGTGATGTTCTTACAATCTTTGTTATGATAGGTAACAGAACTCCAATGTTTTTCTTCACCACATTTGTAGGAATTGGGTCCAGCGAACAGGTCTTTAACGCTAGCATTTTAGTGATGTCTTGAATACAGCTTTCATCTGGTAGACAAAACCTATCAAAATCACTGGTTGGTGGATTGGAATGTTGCGATGCTGTATTTGTTGTGGCAGTTTTTGATGTTCCAAGGTCCTTTCTTATAGAACGAATCTTGTTTATGAAGAAATTATTGAAGTCTTCAACCAGAACTTCCAGAGATGAATGAGATGGTAACACTTTGTTTGATTTTTTAAACATGTTTTCGACTAGACGGAATAGGTTACAGTTATCCGTCTGTTCAATCTTGTCCTTGTAATATGGTCTTATGGTGTTCTAGCATTATGTTATAGTTGTCACATGCTTCAGTAAATAACTCTTTGTCAACCACTAGTCCTGATCTTCTATATCTCCGTTCATGTTGGCGTTTTTCTTGT
Organism: Metridium senile; assembly: GCA_949775045.1. Taxonomy (NCBI): domain Eukaryota; kingdom Metazoa; phylum Cnidaria; class Anthozoa; order Actiniaria; family Metridiidae; genus Metridium; species Metridium senile. The sequence continues at coordinate 13,443,644 of OX459106.1, read as the reverse complement.
TTGGCTGTGCGTAGATGTTCGTTGTACCATGGAGCCCAAGGACGATGACTAACCCATCTGGTTTGTAATGGGGCATGAGAGTTGTAAATTTGTGACAGCGTGTTGTTGTATGTACTAAGCACACCATTGACATCGGGAATGGCTGTTAGATTGGTGTTGCAAAATGAATCACTTACAGCTTGGCTAAAGACATCAGAATTCAGCAGTTTCGTGGATCTGTAGGAGACCAGGATTTTAGACAAGGGAGGCTTAGGACAGTCCAGCTTACAGGTTATTATGCGATGATCTGAGTAGATGTCTGGTAGTATGTCAACTTGACTGATCAAATTCTCATCTCGTCTCGTTATGATTAAGTCAAGGGTGTGGCCCCGGCGATGCGTCGGTCCTGTGACATTCTGTAATAAATTAGAAGAGTCCAACATATCCATAAACTTTATTGTGTCTGGATTACTTGTGTCATCTAAATGGAAGTTGAAATCTCCTGAGATGATCAATGGTTGAACGCAGGTTGTGAGTACTTCTAGGAGTTCCGAAAACTCAGCGAAAAACATTGCAGATGTCAGTTTGTTCTTCTTAGAGGGTGGTGGTCTGTAGACAGTGATCATTCGTGCATTAAAATTGCCATAAGCAATTGAGAGGTCTATATGTTCAAACGATTGAAAGTTATGACTTCTGTTCTGAGTTAACTTGAAATGATTACGAGAAAATACAGCTAAACCCCCTCCTTTGCCTATTGGTCTTGGGACATGCATAAATTGATAGTCTTTTAAAGTGTTCAAGGCTTCGGTGATTGAAGAATTATTAGTGTCCTGTGCGAGCCAAGTTTCTGTTACAGATAGGATGTCTAGTTTTCTTGATTGAATGACGTCACATAGTGTAGTGCTTTTCTTGTTTATGGATTGTGCATTCCAGAGTGCGGATCGTACTTTCGGGACAACGGTGGTTTTCGAGGCGTCAACTTGAATATTTAATAAGTTATTGTGATTTACACCAGATTTTATAGCCAATAATGCATCTTTTTCCCTTTCAGGGAATGGTTTAACCACAGCAATAGATCGTCTTTTACCGAGTCGTAAATGATTTTGACCTCGTTGTCCTCTTCTTCGGGCTAATATATTGTTGGACCTGAATACTTGCCATACTTCGTTTGAAAGCGGCCGATGCATTAGTCCGTGACCAGCGTCGACGTTGGTTATCAACTTGTACGAGTTACGCAGCGATAAAAGCATATTTCTTGAGTAGAACAGCATAGTAAAGGTGTATAGAAGTTTAACTTGCTGCTTGGTGTAGATAAAATGTAAAAAATTAACGAAAACGTATATATAAAAAGGAAAAACTTCAGAGCTTTCAATTGAGCAACCTCTAGGGGCGCTCTTCATAATTTGATAAAAAAAAAGATGTAGTCCCAAAGCTAACCAACGCAAAGGTTTTTTCTGTAGTGGACGCTAAAGATGGGTTTCTACAAGTCACACTGGATGAGCCATCAAGCTATCTCACCACGTTTTGGACACCGTATGGTCGGTACAGATGGCAACGAATGCCATTTGGTCTAAAGTCAGCACCAGAGGAGTTTCAGCGAAGAATTGACAAGTGCATTGAAGGTCTACAAAATGTACATGCTGTGTATGATGACATCATAATCTATGGAGCTGATGACAAAGAGCACAATACAGCATTGCAAGCTTTACTACAAAGATGCAGAGAATGTCAACTCAAGCTAAACAGGAACAAGCTGAAATACAAGCTAGACAAAGTGGCCTATCTAGGACACGTCCTCACTGCGGAAGGAATCAAAGCTGACCCGGAGAAGACTCGAGCTGTAATTGACATGCCTCAACCTACCAATGTACAAGGTGTTCAACGCTTGCTTGGAGTAGTTACATACCTAGCCAAGTTCTTACCTCAACTCAGCACAGTTGCAGAACCACTACGTCGTCTTACAGACAAACATGCAGCCTTCGACTGGTTACCCCAGCATCAAACAGCCTTCACTAAGATCAAGACGATGATGACTGAAACTCCAATACTACAATACTATGACGTCAACAAAGATGTAGCAATAGAATGTGACGCTTCAGATGTGGGACTTGGAGCTGTGATCACCCAAGATGGAAAGCCCATTGAATATGCTTCTCGAGCACTCTCAGACACCGAGCGGAACTACGCCCAAATTAAAAAAGAGTGTCTTGCAATAGTTTTTGCAACACGAAGATTTGAACATTACATACTAGGTAAAGACAATGTTAAGGTCTACACTGACCATAAACCACTTGTCCCAATTTCCAAGAAGCCAATTCTTACAAGCCCAAAGAGATTGCAAAGAATGAGACTTACACTGCAGAAATACTCACTTGACCTAGAATACAAGCCTGGACCTAAGATGTTCATCAGTGATACTCTGGCAAGAGCAGCATTGCCAAACAAGACAATCAACAAAGAAACACCTCATTATCAGAATGGTCTAGCTTACCGGGGAACCAGACTCATCATACCCACAACGCTGAGGAAGGAGATGATAAACCGCGCTCATGCTTCACACCTAGGAATCACCTACACGACCAACACAGCCAGAGATATAATGTATTGGCCAAGAATGACTGCAGAACTAACCGAGATAGTTAGACAATGCAATACCTGTCAAGAAACACAACAAGCAGCACAGAAAGAGCCCATGATGACATATCCAATTCCACTACTACCCTGGCAATCAGTAGCCAGTGACTGTTTGGAGGTAAAGGGTCAATATTATGTTGTTATTACTGACCTTTACTCTGATTACATTGCTCTTGCAGAACTACCAAACTTAACTACAGCAACACTAATCAAACAGATGAAACCAATCTTTGCAACACATGGTACGCCAGCAGTACTGATAACTGACAATGGACCCAATTATGCATCACAGGAGTTCAAGAGTTTCACTGAGGAATGGGACATACAGCACATCACCTCAAGCCCTCATCACCATAAGTCTAATGGTAAGGCTGAAGCTGCTGTAAAGACTGCTAAGAAGATCATCAAAAGAGCAAAGAAAACAGGTCAGGATGTATGGAAAGCTATGTTAGAATGGAGAAATGCAATTACACCAGGTATGAATAGCTCACCAGCGCAGAGATTAATGTCCTACCATGTGCATCCACCATGTACAAACCAAAGATACAGACCAAGGTTGTGACACAAATAACTACAAAGCGACAAAATGCAAAGCTATATCATGATAAAGGTGCAAAGGAACTACCTAAGTTAATCGTAGGACAACCAGTTATGGTAAAAGTACATCCCCAACAAGCAAAAAGTGAATGGAAAACTGGAATAGTTAAAGACCAATCAACATCACCTCGCAGATACACTGTAGAAGTAAATGGTAGAAACTACAAGAGGAACAGAGTTCACCTAAAAGACACTTTGATCAGTAAACGACAATCAGACAAGACCACAGTGATATCTACGCAAGAGAAAGAAGTAGCGCCAGAGGAAGAAGTAGAGAAACAAAAAGCTGTAACACTCAACCCTAACACTGCAGTCAAGTCTAATAAGGACTCTGAAAATACAGCTAATTTGAACAATGCAGATTCAGCAATGATTTGCATAAGAGCTGGACGTTTGGTGAAACCACCAACTAAACTCAATTTATAATTTACTGAGTCAGACTCAATGTTCTCAAAATCAAGAGTATTAGGACTTTATTGGAACTTTGTTGATATTTATTTACAGACATTGTTATATTGTTATATTATGTTAGCATCACTTATAAGCAAAGTCATGCAATAGAGAGTTATATTGCTTGTTTAATGATTTTTTTGGAAAAAGGAAGATGTTATGACATATGTACTGTATGTATTGGGCTTCCTGTGGATTCCCAGAATCCTTAGTAATAAAGAGGTGCTTCAAGATGGCGTCGTGTAACAACGCACATAACAGGCCGAACGTCCTTCATGAATATGCATAAAAACTGCTTGACTTCACAATCTCCAAGGGAGCGATATAAAGGCGATTGTTATTCATTTTCCGCAAACTGACATATTTTTGCAGCTGGTTTAATTATAATTGCAGCAAAAGCCTTTCGAAACGGGCTTCGACTTCAAAAAGTCGAAAAGTCATCTCCAAAAGTCACAGAAGTTTTGGCCAAAGAGTTCCTAAGCGATTGACGTAATTCACTTTATTTATTGTCAATATAACAAGAGATTGGCTCAATTATTTCTCTGGCAACACTGGAATGCTTCCTTAACAAATGAAAATACAAATTTTCTTCGTCTTCGCGAGTTGTTAAAACAACTCATTTTCGCGCGGAACTTTAGAACTTTACCTTAGCATGGGCTTCGTGCAAGTTGGTCTAAGTTTCTTCCTCGCTGTTTTACTCGCCTTTATTTGTTTTTATCAAGCAACTGCGGTGCCAAACCACGGTTCTCAAAACTTTCTGGGCTACAATTATTGGAATTCGCGTTATTCCACAGGCCATCCTTCAGATTGGGACGGTTTTTGGAACTGGAATAGTGATGGTCGGAGGAATTACGAACGAAGCTACAAAAGCGGAGCTTCATGTACTGGTTGTTCCTGCAATAATGCCAAAAGTACCCTCGAATGTAAAGGCTTTTCAGGAACTACATTGTATGTGTGAAATATTATCATTACTAATATTTTTAATATTAATTTGCTGGCAATGAAATTGTTGCTGTTGTATTTTGAAATTTTGCATTCAATCAAATGTATCAACTATAATTATTATTATATTATAACTATTGTATTATGATTCTATAACTATTAATGAATATTTTCATTTATTAATATAGGTACCTATTGAACAAAGACATCCCAGAAATCACTGAGCTCCCTGTTTCCATGGTGACAGTGTAAGTATACCACTGCGCTGCTTTGAAATAAAGTATATTAGCACAGGCTATAGCCTAAATCAAAAAATTTGTATAGGAAATCACACGATTTCGAGTACAATTTGTAATTAATAGGTACGAGTGATGTTTTGGTAGTTTTCAAAACGGTTTCTTCAAAACATCACAAGTATCTATATTAATTACAAATTATACGAAAATATTGTGAGATTTTTTATTTATAATATACTGAAAAACTAATTGGTACTCTGCAGAGTACAATTTACGATTTAATTGTACTCCTCTTGTCCAGTCGGAATCAAGTAATTTTGTATGGTGTATGATAAATTGTTAAATTCAGAAAGCAGCATAGGCTAGTACTGGCAAGCCTCAGGTCTTTTTGTTTATTGAGACATTTCTGTTTCGTAAAGCATTTTATTGAACATTTTTCGTTTTTAGATCCTTTTGTGGTAGATAATTTATTGAAGAATAGTATTTTAGCTCATAGCATTTTTAGATTTTAGATTTTATTTGTAATCAATAGGTTAAGGAGGCTCGGTAACCTTCACAAACTTGACGACCTCTCATTTTTAACGAGCCATATCTTTTGATTCAGTGAACAACAAAATACGAAACTTTGCAAGCAAATACACATTGCTTTGAACTTTATCATAGTGTAAAAATTGTTTACATCAAAGCGTCCATAGCAACGGAAATGGGACCCCCCGGAATTTATAAAACGCTAAATATCTCTCGTATAAGGTAAATTCTAATAAAACCCTCACTTGTGCATGTAGATTAGGCCTAGTGCCTCAACTTAACAAAGTTTAAACAAAATTAAATTCAGAGTTTTTGTTCTGTAGCGAGGCAAAGTTTTCATTCAAAACAATTACATTTTTAAGAAGCTGCATTTCTAAATTTCAAAACTCGGACATAAAAAGCCGTAGAGAAATAATTTTTACACCAAAATTTAGATTATTTTATATTTGTGTAATCCTGAAAATTTGACTTCCATCAGCATTTTAGAACACCGATTTTGTTATTATTTTATAAAGGGTTTTTTGCGCCCGTCAGTATTATAATAACTTTCTCCACGTTTTCTGTCGCGATTTCAAAAATCCGAGATAAATTTTTTTCTAAACCTTTTGAAAAAACCTTTTGTTATTGCTTAATACTTTGGTGTATTTTTTATTGGCAAAGTTTTTCTGGAAGGCACTGAAATAAAATTATACTTTTGGTGTTTGGGCGCTTGACTTCACACAATTCGACGCTTGACGATTTCGTTCTCGGAGCGTGCATTCGCTAATTCATTTCAACATTTTTCCCGTGCGTATTTGTCACGATTAGTTACGAAGGTGCTTAGCAACACCGAACTGCACACAAACACAACATTTCGATTCAAATCACGTAAAACACATGTTATTCTGTGTATGATTAAACCTACACTCTCTACTAATGATAATAAACCTTTACATAATGTATTAGCGTTATAATACATTTGACAAATGTAAGTTTTCGCCGAGTTTTAATATTGCCGTCCAGTGATAACTGATACTCATGCTGAAAGCGCTTAGCAACACCAAAACATAACACGGCGTCGGAATCCTTCTCAAATCTCGACATTTTTGTCTTAAATGTGCTCTATGAAACCTTTATTTTCAAATAAATGTAACTATAGAAGTGTTTTTTGACTTTATTAAAGATTTTGGTCAAAGTAGCGTTACAAGCATTCTTTGGTCAGAGTAGCGAAAAGCCCCCGTCGGCAAAAGTTCACGGCGTTGGAATCCTTCTCAAATCTCGACATTATAGATTGCAATAATTCGCTTTAATGTTTCATTTTTGTCTTAATAATGTGCTCTTTGAAACCATTAAATTTGAGTTTAATTCTAGCTAAATAAGTTGAGTTGATTTTTCAGTCTAACAAACACTACTCCCCGCTAAAAAAGTAGCGAGTACATTTTGGACTTTGGGGGTCTCCCACAGTAGGTCAATATAAATCATAAGAACGGCCGGTAAATACTGTAACCTGTATTTATATTTATATTTATACTTATATTTATAGTTGTAGTTGTAGTTATAGTTGTAGTTGTAGTTGTAGTTGTAATTGTAATTGTAATTGTAATTGTAGTTGTAGTTGTAATTGTTTTTTTTTTTTTTTTTTTTTTTTTTTTTTTTTTCTTTTTTCTTTAGTTAAAAATTAGAATCTTTTCACTGCCTGCCTAGAATAGCCTTTAGCTAACTGCGGCAGTGAATTATGTAAAGACTATAATTAGTAAAATAACCAAAGGTCCAGTCAAGGTCCAGTAGCCTGCCGGACAACTAACGAACGTGTTCGTGTAAGAATCGGCTTTAGAATGATAATGAATGCAAAATCGCACTAATGAACTAGAACAAAGGCGAAGCATTGGGCCATATAAAACAATTATCACCTCGAAGTTGACACCGAACAATAGGCCAAAGTTTGATACGAGACTTCAATGGCTTTGTAAGTAACGCAAACCAAACTCGAATAAATTATATAATGAGTTAAGTCTTTATTGTATAGAGTGCTTACACTATGTCCATGAAATAAAATCTAAATAGTTACTAACTAATAGTTTTTATTTAGTGACTATTAGAAAATGATCACATCCACTCAGCCAATCAGATGACTGTATTATAGTGTTCTATATCCCATAGTATCTAAATATAGTACTATTCCACTCGCGAGGCCTTTTGTTATTTATTGTTTTGCCCACCTCGTCAGTGAGATACTATATAGAAGTTCACAATGCATTACAAGAACAAGGGGCCATTTCACTGCGCATGCGCGTCACGCTTGAGTTTCCCTGGTCATAGCACTTGCTCGTATCGCGTTCTCTCAGTCGAGGTGCACACATAAATATGTGTTCAAGATATCCGTTTTTTCTTCTTTTGCAATTAATTGATCAGACTCAAATATTAAAGTGCTAGTCTTACGAAAATCAAGGTGCAAAATTCGCACTTTTTTAGTATGCTATCCTTAAACATATGCCTAAAAAGGATAGCTAGTGACAAAAAAAATTATGCCAAAAAAACACTTTTTTGCACCTAAAAATTGCTGTCAAAAACGCTAAAATTTTGTCCGCCATCACTCGATCTTGATACTGTACAGCGGTTGTACATTTAAATGTGTGACGTCATATGCTCAAGACGCTTCATGTCGAAATACATTTCTCTGTAATACTTGTATGAAATGGCGTCTGTTCTGGATGACTATGATGAGAATTTTTCATCATTACTAAGCGAAGAATACGAAGAGACCCTCTCAACAACATTATCGACTACTGAACTAATGTCTGATGACGATATAGAGCCGCTAGCAACAGAAGAACAAGCAGAGGAATACGCTTTTGAAGTTGAAGTTCCTTACTAATATTTATATGAAGTAGCGTGCTCTTTTGATGCGAGTTTTATACCATTATCACGCAAAAAAGACGAAAAAAAGTATGGAACAACATCATCAACTACTTGATAGAAGTCTGAAAGTGATTTAGAGCCGATGGTAAAAAAAAATCAAGAGAAGATTGTGCTATCGAAGAAGAACGTAAGGATATTGTAGATCAACAGCTCGAGTCGAAACTAAAAACAAAAACAGCTACGGGAACCCATGAAATCAATATAAAATCATTAATTGCAATTCATAATCAATTACAAGTTATATCTTTAGTAAGTCTATCAGTATATTCAAAAATTTATCATGAACTTTTATGTTTATTTTGCGAGTGCAAATATTCTCTGTGTAGTTTACAACTGTATTGTAAAACATCAAGAGTATAGTCATTGTAGGGAAAAGATGTAGGATACTGCATAGCCTGATTGGTGTATTTAATAAGCATTAAAAGACGTTTATTGTGCTTTATTATGCTAGAATTGTTGTCTTGATTTGTTCGTTTTGTGTTGTAACCGAAGTTACTTCATATATAGTTTGCATGCCGTTGTTCGCCCGTAACCAAACCAGCGTGTACAAAAGTAAGTAATCTATCTAGAGTATTCTAAAAATTATGTAGCTTTTTAATCACAAGTGCAAGCTCTTTCAATTTGTTAATCGTTAAAATCAGTTTTCCATGCACGTTCATGAAGCTAGTCAGTATTAAAAACAGTCGAGATAAAATGCCACACTGACAACTCGCAATATGTGCTTACTAGTTATACTGGCATCCAAGAGCGTTCATTTCATAAACAAACTCAAAGTTTTCGTCTTTATTTTTTTCTGCGAATAGTTTTATAGGTTGTTTAGTTAGTTAATTCTGTAACTTATAATACATATTCTTAGATCAGTAAAACATACGTTATTTGATTTGGAATGATTTCCATTTTGACCTTGCGTAGGCTGACATACTGACTCAAAACAAATCCAGTTTCATAACATTTTGGAAGTAAAAAAACTGAGCTCTTTATATCAAAAGGAGTGTAGCGTTTTTGATGAAATAATGAAGATAAAAAACAACAATAAATCTAAATACGAGATACAACAAATGCTTGTCACTTTTGCTTTACTTAGGGCAAGCTTTTATGAAAATGATGCATAGTTTAGCGCTCTTTACTGATGAGTTTCTTTAGTAAGTTCCATTCTTTAGACACTCTCGTTTCAGTTACGAATTGCCTTTTGCATCCCTCGATGTAAACATTCCTTGTAAGTTGGCCTCTTTTGAAATGAACCAAGCAGATAATGCCTATGCGAAAGTTTTCTATTTTTGTGAGGGCAAATCCGATTTGTTCATATTTAGTCTATTGGCTGAAATGAATTGAAATTTCGGCGTTATTGTAAGACAAATTCGACCAAACTTGAACAACACATATTGTAGGAGACATGTTTTAGAGTTTGGACGTAAAAATATTCAAGAATCAATGAAACATTTGATGAATTATGACCATCGCACAATATAAATAACAGAGGTTTAGTAGCAATGAACATTCGAGCGTTGAGCATATGACGTCACTTCCTTTAATGACAGGCCGGCTCAGAAGAACGCGATCGATTAATGGCGGACGCAAAGTGCCGAACTTCAGACGCTAAATACAGCAACTTCCCGGACTCGTATGAAAATAAAATTTGAACAGTGATATAACCATCATCTGAAGTTTTAAAAGGTATAATTTTTAGAAATTGTGTCATACTCGTAAGACTAGCACTTTAAGGCTGATATTGAATATGTGTCCTATATGCGATTCAAGCCAAATCATTGGAGTATAGTTTCGAGAAAGAATGCTAAAAGAGTCATTCAAGCTGACTCGCGGAGAAGAGAGAATGGCGACTGTAACGTACTTTGTAAACATACTTTGCCGTCGGTGTAACTCAGGAAATAAGACTATCTGATGCCAGGTCTTTTAACAAGATGACTAGGATGCTATTTGTACTGTATCACGACATTTTGTGTTAAAATCGACTGCAATGGGTAGCGAAAATTTTCACATTGCCTTCATGTCATAATTGATAAATTCGGGCTGTTCGGCATTTTTCATCTTGAAATGTTATTAAATGTAGTGAAAATACCAATGTGTTTTAAGCAGAAATGATGATATCCATATGCATTGGTAATGTTTTATAATGAATCTTATTAAAAAATCTAATTAGAAAATTGGGGAAGATGGATTTTTTTGCCAATCAAAGATGTAAACATTGTTTACATGGTCATTATCTGATTGGTCAAAACTCTTGAACTTCGAAATACTCCAGCTTGAAATAAGACACATTTAGTTTATGTACCATTCATGAAAGGAGATCCTCGATATCCCAGCAATCGAACAATTTGTTGGCTTTTTATGTAGCATCAAACACAGTATGATTATGCGAATATGGTTATTATTATTCTTGATTACATGGCTGACTTGTGTGAGAGAATACCACACAAATTCCATTTGATTTTATGTCCTTTGTTTCTGTGCTTTCGATCTATATTGTTTGATTTGCTGGAAAAATTGGGTAAGGTAGCGAAATTTTCAATTTTCTGCCATAAAAAGTGCTGCTTTGCATAGAATTTTGGCTCCCTGCCGGTGTGTACCGGAAACCTATTGTATTCTTTGTTAGCTTCATTCATTGTTTAAATTAAGTCTTTTGTTATTTCTATTGAATTACGTAGACTGTGTTTTTGCTACACTCACAAATAGCGACAGAAATGATAAGATAATAGATAAATATAACAAAGCATGATAGCTCAGCGACATTTTGTTACAAGTGAATGAGTGGGTAGCCTGTGGTGAGCCTGCATTGTGATGTCACAGTACAGCATTTCGCGCATGATCATGCAAAATGGCCCCTTGCTGCATTACAAGTACTATATAGTAAGCCATTCTTCGTGGGTATGCTCATATTCTAAGACAGTTAGATAATGAACGCTCGTGTCGTATGGCGCCCTCGTGGCCTTCTATCTAATGCTCGAGACTCTATATCCCATAGGACACTCGCGTTCATCATCTAACCCTTACTTAGTCACTATCACTCAACTGGAACAGCTTTAGTAACAATACACAACGAATAAAGTATGAACTTTCTATGGTTTTGAGTATTTGATTTCCCTTGTGCCTTGTGGTCTATTGTTACTAAAGCTGTTCCAGTTGAATGACAGTGACTAATAGTCATTAAATGAAAACTAGTATGTAGGAACTATTTAGATTCTATTTCATGGACATAGTGTAAGCACTCTATTATACTAGATGATAAACAAAAAACTTAGCAGTTTTTTATATATATAATATACAATAAAGACTTAACTCATTATAGAATAGTTGACGTGACGGTTTATCCAAATTTTGATAGAGTAAAATAAATGAAAATTCATCTTAATGGCTGAAAAGAGAACTTCACAATTAGTAAAATCGCTAAGTTTGAGAAGAAAATCGTATAAAATAGCAAAGATAGCGCGGTAAAGTCAGCAGTTTTTACAGACGTTTGTATGCCAGACGAGAAACCTTGCCTACTCATACTGTCTGAGGCAAGGTTTCTCGTCTGGCATACAAATCTTTGTAAAATCTGCTGACTTTACCGCGCTATATCTTTGCTATTTTATACGATTTTTTTCTCAAACGTAGCGATTTTACTAATTGTGAAGTTCTCTTTTCAGCCATTAAGATGAATTTTCATTTATTTTACATTTTCATTTATTTTACTCTATCAAAATTTGGAAAAACCGTCAAATCATCTATTTATTCGAGTTTGGTTTGCGTTACTTACAAAGCCATTGAAGTGTATCGTGACAAATACGCACGGGAAAAATGTTGAAATGAATTAGCGAATGCACGCTCCGAGAACGAAATCATCAAGCGTCGAAGTGTGTGAAGTCAAGCGCCCAAACACCAAAAGTATAATTTTATTTCAGTGCCTTCCAGAAAAACTTTGCCAATAAAAAATACACCAAAGTGTTAAGCAATAACAAAAGTTTTTTTCAAGAGGTTTAGAAAAAAATTTATCTCGGATTTTTGAAATCGCGACAGAAAACGTGGAGAAAGTTATTATAATACTGACGCGCGCAAAAAAAAACCTTTATAAAATAATAACAAAATCGGTGTTTTAAAATGCTGATGGAAGTCAAATTTTCAGGATTACACAAATATAAAATAATCTAAATTTTGGTGTAAAAATTATTTCTCTACGGCTTTTTTATGTCCGAGTGTTGAAATTTAGAAATGTAGCTTCTTAAAAATGTAATTGTTTTGAATGAAAACTTTGCCTCGCTACAGAACAAAAACTCTGTAAATTCCGGGGAGTCCCATTTCCGTTGCTATGGACGCTTCGATGTAAACAATTTGTACACTATGATAAAGTTCAAAGCAATGTGTGTTTGCTTGCAAAGTTTCGTATTTTGTTGTTCACTGAATCAAAAGATATGGCCCGTTAAAAATGAGAGGTCGTCAAGTTTGCGAAGGGTACCGAGCCTCCTTAAGTATGATATCTGATACATATAATATCATATTTTATATATATATACACCTACTTGAAAGAACGTTGTCATACGCAAAAAAAACATTTGTATTTAGTGTGTTAGGAATAAATTAAAAGTACAAAAGATGATCGCTGAAGCTGAACTCTTTCTTTTGTACTTTTAATTTATTCCTAACACACTAAATACAAATGTTCTTTTGTATATGACAACGTTCTTGCAAGTAGGTGTATATATATATATATATATATATATATATATATATATATATATATATATATATATATATATATATATATATATATATATATATATATATAGAATAAAGTAGAAACCAATCCACCAACTTGTAACTATATAACTGTTTTATTGTACGTTTCGGCTATTCAGCCTTCTTCAGCAAACAGAATGATTTGCGCGCGCTACAATCTATAAAACACAACTGAAAACAACTGACGAAAATAACAAACAAATTTAAAACTACGAAACATCTAACGGAAAGCCTATAGAGCGTGCGTATATATGAGAAATGCACGTGCAAATAAACCTATAAGTATTGTGTTTCATAGATTGAGCTAAAACAAATCACCCAATTTGACTGGATAAATTACATGTTACAAAACTCAACTCATATAAACATCATGAAACCGAAAATTAATTAATGTAGATAAAGCTAAATATAACTATAATACTATAAATAATCATTTGTAATTGATCATATTTATAGAATTATATTATAATCTTTTATTAAGGCCAAAAGGTTGATACGTAAATAATTGAGTACACCAATAAGATTCTCTGTTAAGCAGATTGCGTTCTATATTATCTAAATTACTCTATAACTAAAAATCGAAAATCAGAAATTTATGTGGTGAACTATTAAAATGAATTGCTACCTCGCAAGTAACTTTATTAGTTAGCATTGCGGATTTATGGTTCCGAAATCTAACCTTAAATTCATTTTTAGTCGATCCAATGTATTGGAGACGACATTTTCGACATGAAACCACAGGCAGCCCAACTATTCTATCTGAGGATTTTTTTGTAATGACAATAAAGTTATTTTTAACCGCGCGCCGAGCGCCATATTAGAATAAATATCTTTTGTTAGGATCATTGAGCGCGCGGTTGGGGTTCCTGTGGTGTATTTGTTTGAATGCGCGCGGATGGGATTCCTGTGGCTTTTTGCAAGCAATTTTTCGGTCGCGCGGAAACGCACGTACGACAAAAAAATCGAAGAAAGTAGTATCTTGATACAAGGTCTGAAACTCGATGGCGTGGATGGATAGATGTGCGCCCGACACTGGTGAAAAACGCACTGCGCACGCTCGGAAGACGGTCGTGTTTACAATAAAACCATTGGAGATTTACTGGCGTTTGGTAAATGTTAAAAGTTAAGAAAGTTCGTGGAAAGTTAGTGCTTATATTTCCCTAACACATTACATTAGTTGTTGTCTTTCCCTTGTCAAATAATACAAGAGAAATTCGCTTAATACATAACCAAAAGAAAACACGAAACTCTTCGTAAAATCTTCAGTTAGTCTTGTGTTTTGCTTACGCATGCGCCGTGCGTTTTTCACCCGTGTCTGTGCGCTCCAGATTGCTAGGGCACGGAAATCTCACGGAAATTCAACGACGAGCGCCGAAAGTTCGCCGTGAAGCAATCGACTGACTCGCCGAAAAAAAAAATGTTGTTAAAACTTTTCTTTCAAAACAAAAAATGTTGTTTTTCTCATAGGGATTTACACTGAGTACACTTTTAAAACCAACAAGAACAAACAGATCAGTATGTGAAATTTATTTCCATGTTTATTTGAAATATAACTTTAGTTTATTTGACAATGTGAAGAGATTTTCATTCAAAGTGTATTTATAGAATCCGTAAATGTTGTGTTTTAGCTAAAGTTTTTCGGCAATATAGCTTATAAAATACAATTGTAAACGCTTCACACTTTCAAAACATATTTTCTATTCTTAGTGTTGGAACCGTTATAACTAAGTAAGTGTTCACAAAATAAAGTTGAGCTTTTTTCAAGCGTGGAAAACTTCGCAAAGCGACCATCACAAATTCACTGTTTAGCTCGGCTGTAAGTTGGTTTGTACAAGACAATATCAGTCGTTTTGACATAAAAACTTCAACTCCAATCATTACCTGTACATACCAGAACTACTAGAAAAACCTTCTCCAGGTTTTCGTAATAGTGAAGAGCATCTGTGACTTCAAAAGCATGGACAAGTGCTCACTTGAATCAGCTGTTTTGAGTGTTAAGCTAAACTCATTTTAGCTAGCTAGCTAGCACCAAATGCAGTGCAAATCACGATCTTTTCGACTCTCCCTTCGCCAGCCCATGATTTCCGAAATAAAATACATTCTCCTGTATTGTAATTTTCAATTTAAAGTCATTTTAACAATCCATAAGTTAAATGCAAGAAAGTAATCGCCAACTTTTTCTGTGAATGTGGTATCTATTTCACAACACCGCCGCTCGATCGATATTTTCACGATTGCTCCACGATTGTAAAAATCAGACTGAAACCGGAAGTCCCTGCCCTAGCAACCTGGGGCGCACCTCGGTTCCATGCTGCCCTTTTTAAAAATTAATTTTAACCCCTTTGCTGAGGTCGGAGATGATCATCCTTTTTGCTGTAGTTGAACAGCAAAGTAAAGTTTATATATTCGAAGAAAAATTAAAGTTTTCTTCAATGGCTGATTTACTACGCGCGAAACTAAATTTGTCACGTGACCGAGTTTCATACCTCCCTCTTCAACACCGCGCGACTTTGACGAAAAATTGCTTGCAAAAAGCCACAGGAATCCCATCCGCGCGCATTCAAACAAATACACCACAGGAACCCCAACCGCGCGCTCAATGATCCTAGCTAACAAAAGATATTTATTCCAATATGGCGCTCGGCGCGCGGTTAAAAATACCTTTATTGTCATTACAAAAAAATCCTCAAATAGAATAGTTGGGCTGCCTGTGGTTTGGTTAATAAAATAAAATCTATTAGTAGCAAAACTAGCGAATTTCTTACATGAATCTAAATAGTTTGTACAAAGATCACATTTACTGTTACACTTTGTACAACCTAGATTATCTACGTTATTAGAAAAATTAACATTATGTTTTAATTTCGAAGGAGCTAAGATTTCTTTTAAATTCTTCGGTCTTCTATATGCTGTTATGATTCTTTTATCCTTAAAAATATTTTTAAGCTCATCTGAAGATTCTAAAAGATAATAGTTATTTTTTAGAATTTGAGTAATATTTGGTAAAATATTATTAAAATCTGTAACCAATGGAATAATATTATTTTTCGTAGATTTTTTATTTTTAATCTTTAAGAGGTCATTTCTATTTAATGAAAGCGCTTT
Source organism: Metridium senile (assembly GCA_949775045.1). Classification (NCBI taxonomy): domain Eukaryota; kingdom Metazoa; phylum Cnidaria; class Anthozoa; order Actiniaria; family Metridiidae; genus Metridium; species Metridium senile. The sequence goes on along the minus strand of OX459106.1, from coordinate 13,427,544 downwards.
TCCAAATTGAGTATTAATATACATATATATATATATATGTAGAATAAAGTAGAATCCAATCCACCAACTTGTAACTATATAACTGTTTTATTGTACGTTTTGGCTATTATATTCGGCTATATATATAATTATGTATAATATATATAATATTTTCTTTTATATTAATATTATATTATTAATTCATATTATATTGTTGTAATGCGCGTTTGACTATTGTAAAGAAAATGATCTGAAAAATAATTAATAAATTATTATTGTTATTATTATGTGTAAATCATTTTGAATGTTTTCTTGTGTTTATTTTGCAGAAAAATTGTACAGAGTAATTTAAGAACACTTGGAGACGAGATCTTTGTGAATCTTACTGCTCTCAAGACTTTGTAAGTCATATTGAACTTTGAAATACAGGGGAGGATGGAGGAGGTGGGTGGGGGGGGGGGGTTGAACTGGGTGACTTTTTACACCATTTTTTGCAGTGAAGTCCCATTTTAGAAAGGAAAAGCGGGCACATTACGATCTTTGGCTCTTATGTCTGCCATTGTCCGCCAAAAGGATATCAAAGTTCACCTCCCTTGCCAAATAATTCCTGGATCCGCCCCTGAAGTATTGCTAAAATAACTAAAACACTTTCTTTACAATGCCTAAATCTTAAAGCCAGACAATACTAATTGCAAAGATTCATTACCCCTACATTAGATATTTTAGCACGTAAAAATGCTAATTAAACATGTTTGTATCTCGTTATAGGACTTATAGTGCAAGCCGAAAACTATTTGTCAAGATAGAAGTGCTGTTTATTTTTTATTACTTATTTTAATTTGTTGATTTCTATATTTTCGTTCATTTTGATATGCTTTGATTATCCAGAGCTGTAATCAGTCAGAGTAACTACCAGACGTGAGGGAAATTTTTATACAATAACAAAGCAGTTGTCTTCACCAAGCTTGCAGAACATCTTTGACCCTGTCTGATCTATTGCGCGCAGTAGAGTGCACGCCACATAAGCGTGAAACAATTCTTAACTATTTAGCGCTAATAGTATTTAGTTAGCAACTATTTAGTTACTAACTAACTAAGAATTCAAAAACACAATGACACAAATAAATTCAAAGACGCGTCACTAAAGAATGTTGCAAGTTTTGTTTTATTGTACTTCTTTTGTTTACGTAGTCGAACTCAGATTATGCCCTTTATGTAGCTAATATGTCGGCTCTGTTAGCCCATGGTTCGTAAAAATGGATAAAAATGGATCGATATAACTCAATGCCCATTCCCAGGTAATAACAATCCCTGCAACCAAGTTCAACTCGGTAAATTACAGTTCAACAAACTTCAAAGATATTGTTTTTTCAAGGATGACGAAACCGCAAAGAATGTCGCATGATACTGCAATAGACAGGGTCAAAGATGTTCTGCAAGATTGGTGAAGACAACTGCTTTGTTATTGTATAAAAAATTCCCTCACGTCTGGTTTTTACGGTTAGTTACTCTGACTGATTACAGCTCTGGATATTCAAAGGATATCAAAATGAACGAAAATAAAGAAATCAACAAATGAAAATAAGTAATAACAAATAAATAGCACTTCTATCTTGACAAAGAGTTTTCCTGCTTGCACCGACTATAAGTCCTAAACGAGATACAAAGATACAAAATGTCAAACAGAATTAACGTCAAAACATTGCAAATGCCTGAATGCCGTGACATTGTCGACATAGATCGTATTTCAGCTTTGAAATCTGATATGCTTGTATCTTAGTATCTTTGTATCTTTGTATCTCGTTATAGTGCAAGCCATTGAGTAAAAGCAATTGATTTGATAAAAACTGCATAGGATTAGATATTCGGAGAGACTCTAAACTGACCAAAGTATGAGAATGAATTGATCTCATACTTTGCATGGTCAGTTTAGAGTCTCTCCGAATGACATGACAGTTTTGCATAATCTATTTTATTCATTTGTTTATTATTCATTTATCTGTCTATGTATCTATTCATTTATTCGCTACAATATACTTCCAAATACAATCTAGATAGTACAAGAAAATGCAACTAGCCAATCAGCGCGAAGCTAACAAGCTAAAGTTGTTAGCATAACCCATGACAGGAAAAAAATTGCGCACCAAAACCTGCCTCAGTAGAGTAGGGTACGAAATATTTTTTTCGGTCAGAAAATTCGAAACTAAAACTCAAAAAACTTTTAAAAATCAATATACAACAATATTTACAACATGATATAACAATTATCGTCAATAAAATAAAATCTTTCTTGAAAATTTAAAGCATCAAATAATAAACTTGTTTTTAATACGTCGAGGCTCCCCTCCCCCGAAATGATAATTTGTCAGTGCGGGTTTTACATAGGATTAAAAGCCATTAGGGACGACGGTCAACTTCAAGACTTCAAGTCCAAAATATCTCAAGAGAAGCCATTCTAAATCTTTTTCCTTAGTTCTCGTTTCTTCTAGAAGAGCAAGTGATGTCAGCTGTGCAGCTCTGAAAAGTTTTGGATGCCTGACAATCAGTGAAAGGAGCTCGACTAAATTCCCTTTCAAAAAGCATGTCTATAAATGTTAATATTAAGTGCAAAGAAGTTGCACATGAACATTGCACTCTTAATCCGTTGTTTATTTTCTTCTTTCAATATTTTCAAATACCTTCGAAACGTACTAGGTCGCATAACAAAAATGCACGGGCTCAAGGCTAACAACTTGGGCGAATTCGTATGCAGGCCTGGTCGCAAATACATTACCTAGATTGAATGAAAATAATTTATACTATAATAAAGCAAGAAACGGTAATAATGATTAAACGTAAATTAAAATATCATAGAGTGCACGCCACATAAGCGTGAAACAACTCTTAACTATTTAGCGCTTAATAATATTTAGTTATCAACTATTTAGTTACTAACTAAGAATTCACTGAGGCAAAAACACAATGACACAAAGAAATTCAAAGACGCGTCACTAAAGAATGTTGCAAGTTTTGTTTATAAAAGCACAAATATAAATCGCAAAAGTGTCACAAAGAAGAAATATTACCAATTCACGACTCATTTGCAAGAAATTATTTGTGCTTAAAACTATAAAGTTCGTTTGTTAAATGTAGGCAAAAACCGTGTATATTATATTGTAATTTGCATAATAGGTGCATACATCGAAAATTAATTGTATTGGACATTATTATCAATAAACAAAAGAAGTACAATAAAACAAAACTTGCAACATTCTTTAGTGACGCGTCTTTGAATTTATTTGTGTCATTGTGTTTTTGAATTCTTAGTTAGTTAGTAACTAAATAGTTGCTAACTAAATACTATTAGCGCTAAATAGTTAAGAATTGTTTCACGCTTATGTGGCGTGCACTCTATTCTGTAGTGATCATACTTCAATATAGTAAATAGGATATTGTCTAAAACGTTCTTCTAAAAGTTTTGAAAAATGCAAAGAACTTTAACAAATTATATTTGCTAGAAATTAGATTGATTTTAACTTAAAATGTTCGGTTTAATTGGCTTTTTATTGACTTTACAGCCAAACCTACAGAAGCGTTCCTATCGAGGTTGGAAGACTCGATTTATTCTTCCAAACTTGATTTGAAATTTGTTTTGAAATTTGCATAAATGAATCAAAACTTGTAAGTTTCAAAAACCGCCTCAAAATCAAAACATTACTTTCAATGTTTTTTTTTTGACACAGAAACTTGCTAAAAACCTAGTCTGCATACAGAAATATTGTTATAAATACTTACTAAAGTATTCTATTACAATAGCATTATCAGTTATTGACCACAGATCGTGATTTCGGGACCATTATCAGTTGACGGTTGAAGTCTGCAATTTGAAATTTACAAGATTCGATTCATTTATGCAAATTTCAAACCAAATTTAAAATCAAGTTTGGAAGAATAAATCGAGCCTTCCAACCTCGATAGGAACGCTTCTGTAGGTTTGGCTGTAAAGTTTGCATAATCTCGTTGTTTGGTTGCAGCCTCGTTCCCATGTTGTGCTCAAATTGCCGTCAAAGTAGTCACAAAAAAACCTCGTTTTTGCCGTCTTCCCCTCCTGGGACTTTTTGGGACTTTTTATATGTTGTAAGGCATATAATTCTTAGTCGAAAACCGTTGAGAAACCTTCTGTTGCAATTAGTGGCAGGTTGAGGTCAATATTTTCGTAGATTGACTGAACTAAATACCAATTAACCAAGGCATTATATTTAAACATCTTTTGAGTAATTTCTTTATTTCTTCAATAATTCATTTGTTTGTTTGTTTGTTCTTTGGTAAATTTGTATGTCCATTTACTTAATTAGTCAGTCATTCATTCATTTATTCATTCTCCTATCCTACTCACTCACTCAGTCATTCAAATATTCATTCATTTTTTAATTCATTAACTCTTCCATACATTCATTCTTTCATTTTCTTCAATTTTTCATTCATTCATTCACTCATTCATATATATCCATTCAATCATTTATTTATGGGCGAGAGCACTGACCTTTTCACCACTGTAGCCTCATTGCCCAGAATGAGTGGACATTGAAAAGTGTTAATCTAATTACTGATGCCGCCGACACGGTCATTAGCGCGCGAAGTTCAAATCTGAAGCGTGAAATTACAAAGAAAATGGCCAAAATGCCTTCAATACTGGTTACTTAATCGCTTGTAACTCATAAAGTATAAATCAATCTTGATTTGTTCATTCGGCTTATGTTAGTCAAAACGTTATCTTAAACAATGATGTATTTTGCTTTTAAATCCATTAACTGGAAGTTGTAGCTTTTTTTAGGCAAATATTGGGTAAATTTTAGACATTTTTGTATGTAAAAGCTAGTTACAGCATCTTTGATAATCATTTTTTCGAAAAGAATCAAAGGAAACCCCACATGTTCAAACGGCTTCTTTCTAAGTTACTTTTAAATTCAGTAATGAGCTAAAGTGCGTTAAGTTTGTCTTTGAGAAAGTTGTGGCTTTTTCGTATGCTACCTAGATAATTAGCCGTGTCTTAATTAAAATTCATGTTCAAGCCATTTGAAACTGAACTTGAATTTGCCGCTCTCTCTAAGCGCCGCCTCTTTATGGACTCTTGGGAATCTAGCATCAAAACCCGAATGATTGTCGAAATTTACACGAAACTAACAAGAGAACCGAAGATAAGTCGATACGATCATTTTAAAGTCGTTGGTCGTCAAGCCTTGAGTGAATAATTTTTCAGTTTTTAGCCTTATAGCTTCATTTTACTCGCAATCGGAGGCAGGCCGGCGCATCTAATTATTGGTTGATAATTATAAAAAGTTTAATTCTAAGAGTACTTCAGGTCTTTATGTGAAACCTGTAGTGCCGAAGTACTGCTAGTACCTCTTGATAGTTTATTTATATTAAAGAATCCGAAAACAGCAGTGGTTGTTATGCAAAGAACTCAAAGTATTGTAAACCTGGTGTCGTAATGCGTGGATAGTTTATTATAACTTCAAGAATCCTTACTGGTTACTTAAACAACGGTCTTAATTTATTGTTAGGCAAAGAACTGAAAGAACTAAAGGAACTCAAACCGGTCGTAATGCGTAGATAGTTTGTAGTAAGATAAAGAATCCGTACTATGGTTGTTAAGTAACTTAAAGAATCCGTACTGCTTATTTTGCAAAGAATTCGAATGAAGTGTTTGATTAACTGGCAGTCGTAGTCATCTAAAAGTGTGTTTTAAAAGACGAGTCTCTAGTTTTGCTTTTCTTTTGCTAAGTTTATAGTTTGTTATTGTTGTCTTTTGTCTATACTATCAGCGCGAAGTTTAAATTTACTCCAGCAAAATAATACCATAACACATAGGGCTAGATTATAGTATTTGAAAGCTTATGAAACATAGATCTATGTTTTTACGTAAAAATAACCAACACGAAGAACGGTCAAGCAAAAATGTAAAAACCTTAAGAGATAGCCTCACTTTGATAATAAACTTTGTGCTTTTCAAGTTCAAGTGGTGTCACAAAATTAAACAAAACAAAATAATATTCTACGGGCGCGAAATTTAAAACTTATTCGAACAAACTTGCTTTATTGAATTCATTCGATACTTGTGTCAAGTATTATTCCTCATTTTCATCAATAAACTCTGTCAAACGAAAGATACTTTAGTGTTCAGTGAATGAGCTCGTAGTGTCTAGTTGATTCTTGTAGATAAACAAACAATCTAAGAAAGCGCGAAATTTAAAAGATATATTCTTACATTTTTCAAACTTATTATAAAACTAATACATTAGTTTAAGGTTTATTATCATTATTGGAGTGTTTAGGTTTTATCATACACAGAAAAACATGTGTTTTATTACGTGATTTGAATCAAAGTTCTGTTATGTTTGTGTTTCGTTGCTAAGCGGCTTTTCCTTTCGACATAAACTTTCGTAACTTCGCAGTAAACTCGGCGAAAACTTACATTTTTCAAACTTATTATAAAAATAATACATTAGTTAAAAGTTTATTATCATTTTTGGAGAGTTTAAGTTTTATCATACACAGAATAACATGTTTTATTACGTGATATGAATCAAAGCACTGTTATGTTTGTATTTCGTTGCTAAGCGGCTTTTCCTTTCGACATAAACTTTCGTAACTCGTCAATAAATTATCGGCGAAAAGTTACATTTGTCAAACTTATTATCACACTAATATGTTAATGGTTCAGTTTTAATAAGCTGTTTTATTTATAGTTTGTGTATAACGGGATTTGTTTATTCAAATGTTTATTTATTTTCAAAAGCATAACGGTCATTGATTTTCATGAAATTTGGTGGCTCTTAAAAGAGTCGTTGTTTATGTTTTCAGTGACTAGACATCACTTCTTTCCTTTCGAAACTGAAAGGAGACCCGTTCAATGTACCGAGTCTGAGTACGGTCTGCTTTCTTGTCAAAAAATGAAGGATGACTACTATTACGTAAAGTCACACTACAGGCAAACAAGATGACTATTGCTGTTATAAATATCCGAGCGCTTTTCGGAATACGACCAAATCTCCGTAAAACTTCGTGCATTTTGATCTACTGGCTTCGGAAAATTTGATTCACTTCCCTTGGGGTAGATAAAGGTATGATTGACAGTATGTTAATGAAGGACATATTCCCTTGAGTAAAAGACATGAACCAATCATGTGCTTGCTCGGTCATGCATAGATTTTCGTGTCGGCGGCACAGGTGATAATTGATTTAAGGGCAATGTCCAAAAGACAATAGGCATTCTGCCTTATGCCTTCTTTTATGTGTTTATAGTCTCTCTCATGCCACAGTTTTTCTCAGGGTTATCTGGTATTCTTCCCTCCACATACGTAAAATCAACATGTGAGCAATGTTGTTTGTTTAAATATTTAATTTTTTGGGTTTGTGGAATAGTTGGACATTAGCGCTACTGGCTATGGAGATTTTATAACAACTCTCAGTATCTCAATGTAAAGAAAACTATTTATTTATGTATTAATTTCTTCTATTATCACAGGGAAATTACTTACAATCAACTCACAGATTTTCCTGACATCTCAAAGAATTCATTGTTAACTGAACTGTAAGTTAATGTAATTCTTCCTTTTTCCTATGATGTGTTTTTGTTTTCAGCTAAGGCCCCTGAACAAGGAAATATTCCACAAGATTGATGACCTCTCCCCAGTTCTCATCCACAACCTAAGCCTCAATAATGTGTAATATATTCTTTTCAAATTTACTACAACTCGCTGTAATTTAAGGAATGTACACATTATCAAACAGTCGAAACATATGGTCGTCCGGATGTTTCAAAATTCGCCCAAATAAATTTGCCCGCGCTAAAATAAATTCGCTCGCGCTAAAATAAATTCGCTCGCGCTAAAATAAATTCGCTCGCGCTAAAATAAATTTGCCCGCGCTAAAATAAATTCGCTCGCGCTAAAATAAATTCGCTCGCGCTAAAATAAATTCGCTCGCGCTAAAATAAATTCGCTCGCGCTAAAATAAATTCGCTCGCGCTAAAATAAATTCGCTCGTGCTAAAATAAATTTGCTCGCGCTAAAATTAATTCGCTCGCGCTAAAATAAATTCGCCCGCGCTAAAATAAATTTGCCCGCGCTAAAATAAATTCGCCCGCGATAAAATAAATTCGCCCGCGATAAAATAAATTCGCTCGCGCTAAAATAAATTCGCTCGCGCTAAAATAAATTAAAATAAAATAAAAGCAGTTTCATTATGTAGAAGGGAATAAACCCAAGAATTCAGTCTTTTACACACTTAAAGCCAAGAAATTTATTTACAAAGGAAAACTAGTTTCGTCTTGTAGACCTTATCAATTCCTTATGTTTACAATTCGTACGTTAGTTTCTTCTACGATTTTCAAACTACTCGCGCGCGCTCTATTAAAAAGCGCGCGCTTACATAGGTGGCTATGACTATATGTAAGATTACAATTATGATAGTTCAATATTCGCACGCGGTATTAAAACAGTGTTCCACTCCCTCTTGGTGTTCATAGGAAGAAGCGCTATGAACACCAAGAGGAAGTGGAACACTGTTTTAATACCGCGAGCGAATATTGAACTATCATAATTGTAATCTTACATTATGGGAGGTTTTATGGAATCTTTTTTTGACCCTTACGCCACCCTCATGGTTATCTAGTATTCTTCCTTCCACATACTTAGTGTACATGTAAAATTAGTGAGCAGTGTTGTTTGTTTAAATATTTAATTTTTTGGGTTTGTCGAATAGTTGAGCATTAGCCACTGGCTATGGAGATTTGATAACAAACAACTCTCAGTACCTCGATGTAAAGAAAACATTTTAACTATAATTTATTTAAAACAAATTTGTATTGATTTCTTCTATTATTACAGGGAGATTACTTACAATCAACTCACAGATTTTCCTGACATCTCAAAGAATTCATTGTTAACTGAACTGTAAGTTAAATTAAATGTAATTCTTCCTTTTCCCTGTGATGTATTTTTGTTTTCAGCTAAGGCCCCTGAATAAGGAAATATTCCACAAGATTGATGACCTCTCCCCAGTTCTCATCCACAACCTCAGCCTCAATAATGAAAAAATAGAAAACGAGGCAGCATGCTCTGTCGAGTTATAGAGCATGCGGGAATTTTAAGAAGACGAGAGAAGCGTTAGGAGAAGCACGGCACTTAGCAGAGTGCTTCTCAGCGCTTCTCGAGTCCTCTTATAATTCCCAAGTGCTCTAAACTTGATAGAGCACAGCTGCCGAGTTTCCTATTACTTTAATAAAATATACAGTGGTTAAATCAAACAAATCGATGCTCTGTGCACTGTTGAGTTCTAGAGAAATCAATGCTTCTCAGCCAATCAGAGTGCACGATTCAAATCCAATATTTTATCACGTGTAATATATTCTTTTCAAATTTACTACAACTCGCAGTAATTTAAGGAATGTACACATTATCAAACAGTTGATTCGAAACACTTAAAAATTCCATTGTTGTAGTCAAGTTCTTTAGAATATATTACATGCTATATACCCTATTGAAGCTGAGCTTGCTCAATGAGAGTCGTTTTAAAATGTCTATTGACTTGTCATATATTTTTTTCTCTTTTTATTCAAAGCATTTAATAATTTATGCTAACCCTTCTATCTGAAAATATCAAAAGTTGAGTACATTTTGTTCATTGTTCTAGCGATCTATATAACAACAAGATAAAGTTGTGGAAACACAACTACACTGCACTTCCTAAAAGCCTTGAAAGAATGTAAGTACTGCTCACAAATCTCTCTTAGTTTTAGTTAAAACTACTGAACATTTGAGTGATTAACTTTTATATTTTTAGAGGATACACTTTGCAGCAAAGCTGATATCTTGAAAATAGAGTACATTTTTTATTTTCCATATAATTTTGTTTAAGGGCCACAAGTTTATGATAATAAGCTTATAATAGTTTGCTGTGTGATGTAGCTAACTTGTGTTTTCAGAAACCTAGTGCAGAATGAGATTGATTGGATCCCTGATAACTGGTTTGACCTACCGAACCTAACGTATATGTAAGTTAAATCTAGTACTACAAATCTAGTACTACAAAAAATGTAATTGCCTGAATTTATTAAATAATAAACTTGTAATCATTGTATTTCATTTGTTCAGTGCATTAAGTCATAACAAGCTAAAAGTATTTCCTGGACTGGCTTTCATCAATACCAAACAACTACTGTACTTGTAAGTATACAATATCTATCTTCAAAGGAAGATAATATATAGACTTTTTCACTGGTTAAAATCTGACCCTAACCCTAACCCTAACCCTAAGGTACTTCCTTGTATTATGGGGCTTACAGTATATTTATTCCTATTTAATACACCTAATTCAAAAATCGTTGTTGTAACCAAAACTACAGTCCACACTCTGAAGCCTGCTAAGGATGTCGGTAATATCAACATAATTCGAGATTTATTAGACATATTTTCAAGACATATAAATTTGTTTCATGATCTACTGCTGCAACAACTTGTTATGACATGTTCATATAACACAAACACGTACAACCAAAATATGCTATGAATAAATCGATAACAAGAGAAGAAATACCAAAATCCTTTGCAAGCTTCAGAGTGTGGACTGTAGCTTTGATTGCGACAACGATTATTGAAATAGGTGTACATAATATTATATAGCACAATATATCCGAGAAAACAGTTTGCTCTCTTGAAAGCTTGGTGAATCAAAATTACTGTAACACTGATTATCAAAATTTGATTTATGAGTGTTTGCTTTCTGTGGGTTGTTTGTTTGCTGTTTGTTGTGTGCAAAAACTCATAAACATTAAATAAATTAATTAATATAAAATTAATATTTTAAATTAATGTTTTTATTTTCAGAGGAGTTGATTACAATGAGATTGAGAAGATTTCATATCCAAACATGGAGCCTTTCTTTGCCAATAATTCACAACTTGTGCATCTGTAAGTATTTATTTATTTATTTATTTATTTATTTATTTATTTTTATTATTTTTTTTAGAGGATTTCACCGAGAGCAAATACAAACTGTGTACAAACATTGAATACAAAATACGAAAGAAAAAAAAACTACAATTGTAAACGGAGGGAACACGCTAACGGACTCGTGGTCCCAACGAGGCGTGGCTCTAAGTATTACATCAAACAACATATTCTTTACAATTACTATCAATAGTTATAGACGTCACTTCCAGGACTGACTGAAGGGCAACAATAGTCATAGTTACCTCCAAGCGATTGTTGTTTTTATTTTATAATTTTGAAAAATGACGGATTCTAGCTCAGTGTTTGGATAGAAAATAAAGAGACAAGATAAACGTTTCTTTAAATTACCAAGTGATTATGGAAAATAATGCACGAATAAAATGCTCTGACAATGTATTTTTAACAGTATTTGAGTCAGAACTTTCTGTAGCAATGGCGGGCATTTTGTTCTGCTTGCCCTTCGGTCAAGCACCGGAAGTGAAGTTTTTGATGAAAAGTCATGTGATTGATAGTAAAGAAGAATTGGTTTTATTATGTACACTAGAGGTACCTTCTTATCTTTAATTCATGTGTAACTTCTTTTTTCCATCAGAAATGTAAGTCACAATAATATTACATCAGTGGCTGGGGAAGCATTTCAGAATCTAATTCACCTCAAAATCCTGTAAGATTTGTAAAAAATGATGTAATATGATATATATAATTAATTTTTGTATAAGTTGACTATTATCGACATTGCATATTATTCATTTTCCCATTATCGTTGTCATCACCACAACCATCATTATCTTGATCATCATTTGCATATAATCATCATCATAATGATTATAATCATAATAAACATCATTGTCATCATAATTATCATCATCATCATAATTATCACTATCATCATCATCATCATCATCATCACTATCATCACCATTATCATCATTATCATCATCATCATAATTATCACTATCATCATCATCATCATCATCATCATCATCATCACTATCATCACCATTATCATCATCATCATAATTATCACTATCATTATCATCATCATCACTATCATCATCATCATCATCATCATCATCACTATTATCATCATTATCATCATCATTATCACTATCATCATCATCATCATCATCATCATCACTATCATCACCATTATCATCATCATCATAATTATCACTATCATCATCATCATCATCATCATCATCATCACTATCATCATCATCATCATGATCATCATCATCACTATCATCATTGTTCATCATCATGGTCATAAACATCATCATCAACCACTATTGGCAATAATACACATTATACATTAAAAGCAGATGGTCTTCAGCTTTGATAAGAACATTTATTTAGTTTTATATAAAGTTGTTAAGTTCTCTTTTCTTTCTCATTCACAGAGAGATGCATGTGAACTTGATAGAGGAAATATCCCCTAAAGTCTTCTACCAAATGCCTGAACTGCTACACCTGTAAGAATGTTACCTAAATTTTATTGTTTTTACTCCTATCATATTAGCCGAATACTATCATTTTCATATTATGCCACTATTTTGACAATATTGAGGGTGACCTACGGGGTTATTGGAAACCACAAAAACATACAAAAACTGCAAACAAATTTGCTAACAAACTGCAACCGCAATAAATAAATAAAACTGTCCAAAACAGCACTGGAAGTGAAATGATCTGACTGAATGATAATTTTTCACAACCCGTAGAAAAACGGTTTTCACCGTTCACAGAGTCCAAAAATGACAAAGAAACTGCAAACCGCTCAGTTTTGCAAAACCCCAAAACATCATCAAAAATAACGCAAAACTCTTACGTCCCCTCAATATTAATTAAAGTTATATAAATACATCAAAGGTGATTATTGGAAACCATGCACAAAGATTGGTTCAAGAACTTTGTAACATCTTTTGATAATCAACTATTAATAACAACATTTCACTTTCTTTTAGAAACAAAAAAATTATGGTCTTTTAAATATTCACCACAACTGTATTTTTACTTATTTAGTAAAAATACAGTGGCGAATATATAAAAAAAACCCTTAAAATAGCCAGCCCTTTTTCAAGAAAGACTTTATATTTTTTTGTTTCTAAAAGTAAGTGAATAAAATGATAATTATTATTCTCATTGGGTGCAATGTCATTGGGTGCAATGAATATGTCATTTGGTGAAAAACAACCTTGACTTTGTCTTAGATTGATTATTCCACAACATTCTGACATCCTGCCTTTGGCTTAAAATAAACAGGTCCCCATTTAAATATGTACTTTCCCATTTAAATCTGTACTTATGCAAATTTTGTTGATGTGTGCTAAACACACAGATCAACCAATCAGAGAAGTTCACTTCAGAAATAATATACTCTGATTGGTTGATCTGTTTGTTTAGCACACATCAACACAATTTGCATAAGTACAGATTTAAATTGGAAAATACAGATTTAAATGCATATGGGAACCTGTTAATAATGGTGAAGTGATAACTGCATAATTGTTATATTTTTGTGTGTAGGGATCTTGGTGGAAACAAACTAAAGACAATAACAGCTGGAGGATACACATCACCTTTTATGGACTTGCCTAAACTAAAATGCTTGTGAGTGCCTAGCTATATGTCATTTCCAACATGATCATTTTTACCAAATTTTGATTTATTATTCAAACCTTATGATGGCGACTGAGTAAAAAACAAAGTGGGCGTGTCAGCAGACTTGTAAATGTGGGTGTGGTAGTGACATGAATTTTGATGTGCTGCCACATGTACAGTTCAGTGGGATTCTTAGTATTTTCTCTGTCAAATGTATTACACAATCTTCTTTAATTAATACAAACTCTTTGACAAAGAGACAATTGAAATGGAGACACCTATGGAATTGTATTCGCTAGCCAGACACCCACTTTATTTTCATTGGTCGAATTTGTTTAAATAATAAAGGGTAATCGGACTCTGTTAGGGTAGAGGGATACATTTTGTGTGTTTGTAAATGAATTGTGATATGAGCTCATATGTGGTCTAATACACGAATAGATTGATATAGTGTAATGGTAAACCCAGTTTAACATAACTCATCAGGGGCTAAGATGTTAAACTGTTGTCATTATGGTAGATGACAAACGTGTTTCATACTCCAAGGCCTTAGAGCTTAACCCTACACGCAGTTACCATAGATGTATACGTGTATTAGATGAGTGAAAGTGGTTGTAATTGTGTCAGAGAAATGTAAGTTGAATGATAACAAACCTAGGGGCTAAAAAACTTGACCGTGTAAATCTACAATAAAAACGTACGAAATTATGCAAAAAGCAACCTAGAGAGTTGTGAATGATAATAGAAATATATGAATAGTTGGAAAAAGACTAAGAAAAACATACCTGGTTTGATTTAAAAATAAAATACACGCGAGAACATGTTAAAAACTAATGTAAATTTATACAGTGGAATCTATGGAGTTATTTTAATAATGAGAATAAATGGAACATTACATTGAGTATGCATATCATTTTAATATTTTCCTTTTTCTCTAGAATACTGATGTCACAAAAAGCTGGTTTTCAAACAGAACATGTCATGTACAATGCTTTTAAAAACCTACCAGCATTGGAAGATCTGTGAGTTGATCTTTATAGCTAGCTCTTCTAGACTTCTGTGTACTACAGTGTTTTAATTATTGTCTCATTTTCCTTTTCTCATTTTTTACTTCTTTACCAAATTATCTTTCTTTCAAAAAATTCCCAGTTCAACATTTTTTTTTTTTTTGTTTCAATTTTTTCTTATGTCTTTCATTCTTTCTTTTCCTTAATTTGTGCCTGTTATCTTTTTTTCTTGGAGGCATTCACTAACAACACTCATGATTGTAAACTGCTGGTTTACAGCAGTCCGATAAGTCCTCTATATACCCATTAGTAGATTGTAAAGCGCTATGAGCTATTTGAGAGATATAGCGCTATATAAGTTGAGGCATTTTTTTTCTATTTTCTATTTATACAAGTTTTCATTTGCTTGTTAACCTGTCTCAAAGTTGTTTTAAGTTGTTGCCCTCCTTATGCTCCATTGGATCCTCTTTTACATTTTGTTTTTGTTTTCTCAGATCCATTCTCTCACCCAATATTATCTTCTTGACCAAGTGTTCATGTTTTTGTTATCAGGTGGTTGAATAGCAACAAGCTGACCAACTTTCCCCATCCTGCATTGTCAGGACAAGGGATGCCTCTTAAGTATTTGTAAGTTCAAAGACTGATGGTGATGATGATGATGAGAAATTATGATGAGAAAGAAGGTGGTGGTGTTGGTGCTGCTGATCTGACCATGATGATGTTGATGATGGTCATGATTATAGTGATGGTGATGATTATGATCATTATAAAAGTGATGAAAGTTTAGGTGATGATTATTATGATGAAGAAGGTGATTATGATCTTGATGATCTGCTTGTGCTAATGTGATAATGATGGTGGTAATTCTGATGATTCTGATTCTGATGATGGTCATGGGGATAGTGCTGACCGTGATGATGATAGTGCTGGTGATGATGATAGTGATGGTGATGATTAAAAAGCTATGATGATGATGGTAGTGGTGGTGGGGTTTTTGGCCTACAAATATAAACTTTAGTTACTATATTTCATGGAATCTATATATTTAACATACTCAGACACTTTTTATCTTTCGACAATATGATATTGTTCTAACAAGGGCATGTTTGCTATTTTATAACAGGCACCTTGAGTCTAACAGCATCAATTCCTTAAAGAGTTTTGCCAGTACTGACTTTCCTCCAGATTTGCTACCATTACATCGGTATGTTAACGACTTGATACATGGCTGCACCCTCCCCAGGGGGTGTATGTAACCTTAATCCATTCAGGTGATATGCGCGTGAAGTTCCGGTTAGTATAAGCCAATCATAAGCATTTTTGTTGCATCGCCAAAAGCTCCAAGATGGCATCGTTCGAGAGAGTTGTTTCCCGTGTTTACCCTCGATAAATACATCCTTAAAGTAAATTTACATTAAAAAGTTCTATGTTACTTGGACAATAAAAGTTCACTGCTACTCTACCAGGGATGAAAAAGAATAAAAACAAAATGCAAATACCTAAAAGTAACCGAAATTGTTTTTGTTTCGAGGCGCCATTTTGGAACTATTCATTTTGACAAACAATCCTTTGCGTGCTTGGAAGCGAGATCACCTGGTTCAAGACCCATGGTCACTTACTCATGCTTTGCATTGTTTAAATTTTGATTTGAGTTTTCTAATTCATTCGCAATTAGCCGTATATAATTATGAGAAAACAAATATAACAAAACTGTAAACAATTTAGTAAGTTAGAGTGTAAATACTCACTTACAATGTAAAATATATCAAAATGACCGGATGTGCGATTTACATGGTCCCTGAAATTCCATCTTTCCCGTGGTGCATGCTGACAATGGGTTTCAAGTATGTTTTTATTATTTGTATTATCATAACATTATTTACTGAATTATATAATGTATGTATGTACGGACGTGCGCTTGGGCTTCCTGTGGTAATCCATGAAAAATCGACTCGATGCATTATCATCTTTTCTTGGGTATGGTGCTCCACTCTGCATTGTTTACTGATTTGTGCATTGTATTTCTATTCTAGTGGTCTCAAAGCAAGTCACAAACCGTTTGAAAAGCTATCGACCATTCAACGATTGTAAGTCCTTTCGATGTACATTACTGAGTCCCATTCCCAGCACCATCTTAAATGAAGTCGAGCCTTTGCAACGAAGTGAGGCGAACGTTTAGCTTGCAATGATAAGAACCTTTTAACACCTCGTCAGACAATAATTCACGTGTCTATCATTGCAAGCTCAACGTTCGTCTCGTTTTAATGCAAAGCCGGGGTTCGGCTACGTTTCAAGATGGCCCAGGGAACTGTGAACCGGACTGTATTACAGCCGTGGATGTATTTCTACTTTAAACTTTAGTATTAATATTGTGACTTTTCTTCATTTTTTAGATTTATTCATGCCAATCAAATATCCAGTATTGACGAGGAAGATTTATGGTATCTCAGTTCACTACAAGATCTGTAAGTTTCTTATTCTCCTTGTTCCATTAGTCGTTTAGTTAAGTTTATATTTATTATATGCTATACATTTGTCTATTATATAGAGACAAGAGAGGATAAATAAAAGTATTTATCCTCTCTTGATAGAGATTAATGCATGGGCGCGCGGAGATATGAGTTTTATCTCCGAGTGTTCTCGATTTTATAAGTGTGTGAAATCCCTTCAACACCCTGTATGTTATGTAATAATTTTGTTTATCTATTCTTTCATACATTCAACTCTCTAGCTTATTGTTCTTAGTCAGCTAGTTAACTATTTCCTGTATTACTTTGTAGATATGCTGACGCGAATCAACTGTCCAACACAACCGTGCACCCCGAAGCTTTCCGTAACCTTACATCTCTAACACGACTGTAAGTACAACCATCTTATACTTTATTCAAATTTGCACCATTTACACCTATAACACACCACTTTGCTAGTACATATTTTCTTTCGTTCCAGTTTACTCACGGGGCAAATGGTGTGTGTTTTTTTTTGTCTCATTAGTTCAACTTATAATACACTGTACAAAATATGCTATTTATTTTTTACATTTTTGCATAATTGTTTTTTTTTCCTCATTTTGTATCGATAATTTGCCTTCTACTTTTAAACTCCATCATATGATGCACACTAAATAGTTTACAGGACCTTCTTGAAAATCACTAAAGTGAAGGAACATCCTGTTAAAATAGTAATATACAAATTAGGTAATGCCTAATAGCGGAGCTTCCAGTTTAATTTTCGACTATAAGTCAACTAACTTATATTTTTCAAGCTTTTTGCTAAAGATTATGAAATTTTAAGATACCTTTTATGCATAACGAATTGTTGACTAAATATCCAACCCAAACAATTTTTATTTTTAAAATATGAACTTTAAAAAATTCGATATCACTATAGCGTTTCTAGCGCGTTTCTGAAAGATTAATTTTTAGATTTTATTTGTGACAAACGCCGGTGACTTTGTGTCACGACACGCTAACGTGACACGTTCTATTTTTGGCGCGTAAGGCACCTTTTTGTTTCAAATTTGCTTCAAACACAAGACAAAACGCTGAGAAAAATCAAGATTTTGAGCTTGAAATTGACAAAAACATTGTTTGAACTACACCTCAATAGGATGGTAACTGTATTAAAAGGAAAAAAGGAAATTTTAAAACATTTCTTTGTAAAAAAACCCTTTTCATCGACTTGGATTTACTAAAAAGAAGTCATGGCAAATCAGTTCAAAACAAAACAAAAAGTTATTTTGAAATGGAGTTAAAAGCCTCAAGAATAAGTTCTACCAACACAAGATCGATTTGAAAAGACAAGGATTTTAAAACAAGGTATTTTATTATGAAAAACTTTGTGTAAAACATCATTTTGTTCTGTAAACAAATATTTAACGACTTTGAAGTAAAAACTACTAAAAAAGCTCGTTTAGTAAGCATAAAATAATCAATATTGCTAAATAAACAGAAGTTATTCAACCAATTTTAAATTATGTTTGTATTTCAATTCATCTTTGATGTTTTCCGTTTATAAAGTTTAAAAAGTACATAAATAAATACCTTTTTCAATTGACCAAAGCTAGGCCACGAAAAGCACAATTTACACATGCACAAACATCGTTTCATGTACGGTTTTTAATCTCAAAAAGTAGATAAAATGGAGATAAACCTTTTCTCTTTTCTTTCTATAATAAAACAGAGAACGTATTTCTCCTTTTTGAGGCTTAATTATTGCAAGTTTTTAGGTGTTTTTTTTTCACGCTCGTTACATCAAACAGTTTTTTTTGTCTCTCAAAATCTTGAAATTACTTTATGTAGTATATAAAAAACGAGCAGCAGTGTTTTATCAAGGATAAAAACCCGAGTGCAGCGAGGGTTTTTGATCCTTGATAAAACACGTGCTGCGAGTTTTTTATATAGCTTAAAAAACTCCAACACTTATTTAAAACTGAATTATAAAAGTTTCTTGGAGAAAAGTCCAATTTGGAGACAAACTTTATTTGCAAGGTACACTGCGCATGCTCATATCACACCATGCACCATTAAGCACCACATTTGGCATCCCACATTTGAGAAAGGTCGTGTATAATATAGTTGGAGATTGATAGCATTGTTTCGGGTGATGCCTCTAGTAAAGGTCAATGATGAGAGATTAAAACTGAGACCTTTACAAGTGTCATAGGTAAATAAAGACACACGTACTTTATCATAAAGACACACGTGCCTTTATCATAAAGACACACGTACCTGTATCATAAAGACACATGTGTTTTTATATAATGTACCTATGGCAGTGTTTTATGGGGTATAAAGGTCATGCATGTGACCAAATTGGAATGCTTCGCCCTCGGGATTTTATACCTGATAAAACACTGCTGCTTGTTTTTTAAATAGTACTTAAAAAACTCATTAGTAATTCATGACCATTTTGTCCAATTAACGATGAAACAAAAGAAAACGGAAGGTTGTTTGCATTTGGGAATTGATCTACAGTAATAATAGAGGAATGCAAACCAACTTGACATTTCGTTGCAAACTTTTCATCGATTGATTGAGTAGTATAATGGATTAAAGCGCGGATACAACCAAGCAGAAGATCTCGGTTCGAATCCTGGCAGTGGCAATCAAAGACTTTTTTTCACCAAAAATCTAAAATTAAAGTATTTCTAAGTCTGATATTTACTCGTCAGTTGATATGAGGGGAAAGGTAATATTTAAATTATGGACATGAAGCATTATATAATGACACATGTGCCATTATATAATGCTCCATGTTCATTTGCATTCCATTGTTCTTCTATTCTAAACCATCATTCCCTTGGGCCGCATTCAAAACCCATCCGCGTTTCAGCCGTAGATTATGCGGTATACAATGCTTTCCTCGTGACCAGAGACAAGCATCGGATTGGACATAATGGTCATGAATTATTAATTAGTTTTTTTAACGGTGATTATTTTCTTTAGGTTTTCTTCTCTTCAATGACATTGATCATATTTTGACGAATAAATGTGTGCACTTGAATTTTGATGGATTAAACATTGTTCATAGTTCAACTGCCAACCTTGAAAATCCTTCAATAAACTGTGCCGAGGGAAGCGATTTGAAGACAGTTTTCAATACAAACAAGTTCGCTTCTTTATCAATTTTTTTAAATTTCTATAGTCTTTAGATCTATTCTTCCGCGAAGGTATCTACCAATACGTTTTCTTGATCTTTTGTAATCAGTCTTGCTTTTCTTTAGTGTAATTTTTTCGTTTTTGTGTCCTTCAAGTTTATGTTCTTCTTCGGTCAAAACTCTCTTTATGTTCTTCGAAGTTCATCTTTCTCCGTTCATATTTTGTATTAATGAAAGCTCTACTATTAGCAAGTACTATTTTGTTGTTTGTTTGACTTTTTTGTCGATAAAAGAACAACTTTGCTTTGTTGATCTAGTGCTATTTAGCGCGTGCGTCACTTTCGTTCCCGCCGAAATGTAACAGCCAATCAGAATCGCGATGTACACGGACGGACGGACAGACGGACAGACGGACAGTCGGACGGACAGACGGACAGACGGACAGACGGACAGACGGACGGACAGCGTGGGCTTCCTGTGTCGGTCGACGAAAAATCAACTCGATGGGTTACCATTTTTTCTAAAGTATGGTGCTCCGCTTGCGCGGGACTTTGGCCCGCGCGGAGCTCCGCTATCATTATGAAAAAATAAAATAAATAAGGTGTTTACATTTTTGTTTCTGTTATTTTACAGTGATCTTGGTTGGAATAAGTTTCATTATGTTCCAACTGCGGTTACAACTAAGTCTCGATTGCCAAAGATTAACCATCTGTAAGTAAAACAAAATTTAGAACAACTGAATGAATGAGAATTATTGTTTGAATCGTCCTTCAATAAGAGTATATTGTTTATGTGCTTTTAGAGAGTTAAGGAACAACCAAATCACCTATCTTCTTAAAGGAGTCTTCAGTGAATTTGATACTTTACGATACATGTAAGTTGACTGTTAGAATTAATATATCTTTATTGACTCATTTATCCATTATTTTATTTATTCTCCCATTCTTTTGTTTAATCATTCACACCTTTTCGTAATTCATCTTTATTTTTATTTCACTCACTCGCCTATTCATTCATTGGCTCGCTTTTCATTTGTTCATTCATTTACTCATTCATTCATTTTTTCATTCATTCATTCATTCATTCATTCATTCATTCATTCATTCATTCATTCATTCATTCATTCATATACTCATTCATGTATTCATTCTTTTATTCATTCTTTTATACATTCATTTGTTCATTCATTCCATTCATTCATTCATTCATTCATTCATTCATTCATTCATTCATCCACTCATTCATTCATTCATTCATTCATCCATTCATTCATTCATTCATTCATTCATCCATCCATCCATCCATTCATTCATTCATTCATTCATTCATTCATTCATTCATTCATTCATTATTCATTCATTATTCATTCATTCATTCATTCATTCATTCATTCATTCATTCATTCATTCATTCATTTACTCATTTATTTATTCATTCTTTTATTCATCCATTCTTTTTTTCATTCATTCATTCATTCATTTTTGTTATATTTTATAGCTATTTAGATGGGAACAAGATTATCGCCATTGAGGATGGGACATTTCCTTCAGGTGTAACACTAATGTGAGTCTTTTTCGTTTTTGTGAGTGTATTTTTTTTGCAGCCTATAATGGAATACAATGTGTTTGTTTTCTTATAGTGATTTGAGCTCCAACTTGTTTAAGTTCAAGCATGAAAACCCTTTCACGAACCTTACCGATTTAACAACATTGTAAGTACATCACAACTGGAACTTTGATATTAATATATTTTGTTGAAACACAAAGCTTTAATTTCAGTAATTATCATCAACGTTTTATTTATATCTTTTTTTTAATAATTGACACATATACTAACAAAATTTACAATTATTAATAATTAATAATGTCACAATAAATCAGTGTGACACACGATATTAATAACTAATAACAGAGAAAAAAATTAACACACAAACAAATTACAATATTTTTCTTATTATTATCTTATCACCATCATCATTGCTATCATCATCATTTTCATCATCATTATCATCAATGTCATCATCATAATTGTATAAAATTCAGTTCTATATATTTGTTCACATTTTTCTCGATTTTCTTTTATCTTTTTTAAACAATTTTTTTTTTCTTTGCTATCCTCTTCAATTTTCTCATGAAACGATTGCTTTTTAGGGTGCTTCGATCCAATCAAATTGATGTCGTCCCTAATACGGCTTTACATGGTCTAACATCTCTAACGCGACTGTAAGTATTGTAACAGAGAGGATATTACATGACAGCGCTAATATATCAAAATTCTAGAGCTAACCCTTATATATATATAACTTCACTATTGTTGAACTATATTGTGTATTTTCAGTGATCTAGCCAGCAATAAAATAGGACGGTTAATGAAAGAAGCGTTCAAAGATTTGTCAAACCTACGAAATGTGTGAGTAACAATAATTATTATTGGGATTACTTGATTTATCAAAGTAGCCATTCATTTATTTATGCTTTCCTCCATCCATCCATCGATTCTTTCATTCATTCAGTTTTTTATTCATTCATTCATCTATCCATTCATTCATTCATCTATCCATTCATTCATATTATTTGAATCCTGTCTTTTCGTTCATGCTGTTTCATTCACCCATTTGTGATCGTTTATCCGTGTATTTGTTTATTCATTCATTTGATAATTTATTTATTTATTTATTTGTTTGTTTGTTTGTTTGTTTGTTTGTTTGTTTCTTTCTTTATCTATTTATTTCTTTATCTATTTATTTCTTTATCTATCTATCTATTTTTTATTTAATCATTTGTTTATTTATTCATTCATTCATTCATTCTATTAATTAATTAATTAATTTATTTATTTATTCGTTCATTCATCCATTAATTAATTAATTTATTTATTCATTCATTCTTTCATTCATTCATTCATCCATTCATTTATATATTAATCCATCCATTTACTCATCAAATTATATTATACCAGTTAATCTAATGTTTTGTCATTTTATTTCAGACTCTTGAATGATAACGACCTGTCATATATTGAAGATGGAACATTTGCTATCAGTACATACTATGATGAAATGTGAGTACATTTAAAAAAAATACATGCATGTATACATTTATATAGGGCAGGTGTCGCAAGACTGTGAAAAGTACAGCATCATGTCCGTGCCTTGCCGCGACCGTGATATTTCGAGAAGTTTTTTCGTGCCTAGCCTTGCGTTGACCGCTTTCATGGCGTAAGGTTTTCATAGTCATACAAAATGTGTTGTATTTTATCCAGTACTCAGATAGAAAGACTACACTGACATAAAATATATCAAGCGGAAGTTTATTAAAAGAACAGCAATAAATACTTACTCTTGTTTCCTGTTAACATTCAGTTTTCTTGTTTTTTATTTCAGCTTGTTGTACAACAATCAGCTTACTTCTTTACCAGCTGGAGGAGATTTCTCCAATAAAAAAATAGATCGACTGTAAGTAATTAATTATTATTACTATCATCATCATATCAATTAACATCATCATCATCATCATCATCATCATCATCATCATCATTATTATCATCATCATCATCATCATCATCATCATCATTATTATCATCATCATTATCATCATCATCATTATCATCATCATCATTATCATCATCATTATTATCATCATCATTATCATCATCATCATTATCATCATCATTATCATCATCATTATTATCATCATCATTATCATCATCATCATTATCATCATCCTCATCATCATCATCTTCATCATCATCATCATCATCATTATTATCATCATCATCATCATCATCATCATTATTATCATCATCATTATCATCATCGCCATCATCATCATCGCCATCACAACCATGATCATCATTGTCATCACCATCATTGTTATCATTGTTGCTGTCCTCATCTTTATTATCATCATCATTATTATCATCATCATCATTATCAACAAGTTTAGAAACAGTTTTGGTATTTATTTCCAGTCGCCTGGATAACAATCGGCTCACATCCATTCCTGCAAACACGTTTGTGAATACAACATGTTCTGGCAGCCTTCATTGTACATCTTATGGCTCTCGAAATGACTATCAAAGATCCTGGTAAGCAATGTAAAGATAGCGGAATCTCCTTTTGTACCGAACACTAGCCTGTGTATAGCCGTCTCTACCCCTCCCCCCTACGGGGAGAAACACAGTCTAACCACAGGCAGCCCAACTATTCTCTTTGAGGATTTTTTTTAATGACAATAAAGTTATTTTTAACCGCGCGCCGAGCGAAATACATATTGAGCGCGCGTTTGGGGTTCCTGTGGTGTGTTTGTTTGAAAGCTCGCGGATGGGATTCCTGTGGCTTTTTTTGCAAGCAATTTTTCGGTCGCGCGGAATCGCACGTACGACAAAAAGATCGAAGAAAGTAGTATCTTGATACAAGGTGTGAAACTTGATGGCGTGGATGGATAGATGTGCGCCGCAGGTTGTGGTGACGGCGAAGACTCAACGACGAGCGCCGAGAAGGACACGAGAAGCAATCGACTGACTCGCCAAAGAAAAACTTTTATATTCAAACTTTTCTTTTGAAACAAGTTTTATTTTTTTTATACGGATTTTCACTAAGTAAATCTCTAACAAAAACAAACAGCCAGTGTGTGAAATTTCTTTTCAAGTTTATTGAAATGCTAAACATATAGTTAATATATTTTACAATGTGAAAAAATTAGTTCAAAGTGTATTTAATCAAATCTGTAAAGATGTTTTAGCTTTTATAGTTTTTCGAAAATAGTTTATAAAATACAGCTATAAACGCTTCACACTTTCATAACAAATGTATTATTGTTTGAACCGCTAAACTAACTAAAGTTTTCACGAAATTAAAGTTGAACTTTTTTGATCCAACTGAATCAAGTGGAAAACTTCGCAAAGCGGCCATCACAAATTCATTGTTTAGTTCGGGTTTTAGTTGGTTTGAACAAGATAATATTATTCGTTTTGACATAAAAACTTCAACTCCAATAATTACCTGTACACAAGAAAAGCTTTCCCTCGTTTTTTTTTTTGTTATGGTGAAGAGCATCGTTGACTTCAAAAGCAATGCTCAGTGACACTTGAATTAATCAGGTGTTTTGAATGAAAACTCAAATCACTGTAGGTAGCCAGCCATTGCAGTGCAAATCACGATCTTTTTGACTCTTGATTCACCATCCCATGATTTTTCACAATAAAATACATTCTCTTGTTTTCTTTCTTTGAGTTTTAAGTCATTTTAACAATGCAAAAGTTAAATGCAAGACTGTAATCAACACCTTTTTTCGGCTGTATCGGTGAATGAGCGTGAATGTGGTCTCGATCGATATTTTCACGATCGCTCCACGATTGCTCCACGATTGTAAAATTTCCGAAATCCGTCACCACAACCTGCGGCGCACCTCGGTTCCATGCTGCCTTTTTAAAAAAATAATTTTAACCCCTTTGCTGAAGTCGGAGATGATCATACTTTTTACTGTAGTTGAAGATCAAAATAAAGTTTATATATTCGAAAAAAAATAAAAATTTTCTCCCATGGCTGATTTACTACGCGCGAAACTAAATTTGTCACGTGACCGAGTTTCATACCTTGTCGAAATACCTCTCTCTTCAACACCGCGCGACTTTGACGAAAAATTGCTTGCAAAAAAGCCACAGGAATCCCATCCGCGAGCTTTCAAACAAATACACCACAGGAACCCCACCCGCGCGCTCAATATGTATTTCGCTCGGCGCGCGGTTAAAAATAACTTTATTGTCATTAAAAAAAATCCTCAAAGACAATAGTTGGGCTGCCTGTGGTCTAACTAAGAGACCTTTCCCGTATTCGCGTGGATGATCACAGAACAATGGTTTCAAGTCGAGGATGACATTGATAAATAAAATAATCAAGTTCAGTCTAGACTTGGAACCTTTGTCTTGTGATCATCCAAGCGAATTCGGGTCTAAATGTAGGTCTATTCTAATCGTGAATAGAACCATTAAAAGAGCTAAACAATGAACATTTCTTACGAAGAATACAATAGGTTGATGAGGAGGACGACTAAGATGATATGATGATGATTATGGTGTTGCTTACCGATGATGGTGATGGTGACAATAATGATAACGATGACGACAGTAAGATGTTGTTGTTAATGACGTTGATGAACTTTAAAATGATGTTGGTGACAATGGCGTTGATGACAATGGCGATGCATATGATGCCACATTTGTTATTTTTTAGGAACTTTAGACAAAACCATATATCCAAGATCGAGACAGGAGCCTTCAAAAACGCTGATGGTGCATTGTGCTCTTTGTGAGTGATCTTATTTCCATTTATTCATCTATTCATTTATTTATCTATTTATTTTATTTATTTATTTATTCATTTATTTATTCATTTATTCATTTATTCATTTATTTATTTATTCATTCATTAAAGTAAGTAAGTAAGTAACTTTATTTATAGAGGGTAGCACTTAATCAATTATTTAATCAATTTATTTAATATCTATCAATTTATTTATTTATTTTTCAATTCATTTATTTATTCATTCATTCATCTGTTCATTTATTCATTCATTCATTCATTCATTCATTCATTCCATTCATTTAGTTATTTATTTATTCGTTCATTTACATATTTATTCATTCATATAATTATTTGTTTGTTTGTTTTTCTATTTGTTTATTTATTTTCTACGTATTTCAGGCTGTTTAGTAACACACTTGGGACTGTCAATCCCCTCACCACCCTGGAAAGTCGAGCGTTTGTTCAAGTCAAGGCTTGCTACATGTATGTACAGTTCTTATTACTCGGGCTTCCGTGTACGGAAATGCCCGAGTCTAAAAATGCAAACGGTTTGTTTTTCGTCGTCGTAGTCTTGGTCCTCAAATTGGAGGGTCAGGTCCCAGGCGTTCCTAGCAACAATGGCATCATGTCTCATTTGAAGCCCGAGTGATCGGCCAGATGGCGTCTATAGCTAGTTATCATTATAATCATTGTTATCATTGACATTATCATAATCAACAACATTGCTACCATCATCATCGTTATTGCCATTATCATTTATATAATCGTTATCATTGATATCATCATCATCGTTATTGTCATTATCATAATCGTTATTATTGATATCATCGTTATTGTCATTATCATTTATATAATCGTTATCATTGATATCATCATCATCGTTATTGTTATTGTCATTATCATAATCGTTATTATTGATATCATCGTTATTGTTATTATCATTATCATAATCGTTATTATTGATATCATCGTTATTGTTATTGTCATTATCATAATCGTTATCATTGATATCATCATCATCGTTATTGTCATTATCATAATCGTTATCATTGATATCATCATCATCGTTATTGTCATTATCATAATCGTTATCATTGATATCATCATCATCGTTATTGTCATTATCATAATCGTTATGATTGATATCATCATCATCGTTATTGTCATTATCATAATCGTTATCATTGATATCATCATCATTGTTATTGTCAATATCATAATCGTTATCATTGATATCATCATCATCGTTATTGTCATTATCATAATCGTTATCATTGATATCATCATCATCGTTATTATCATTATCATAATCGTTATCATTGATATCATCATCATCGTTATTGTCATTATCATTTATATAATCGTTATTGATATCATCATTATCGTTATTGTCAATATCGTAATCGTTATCATTGATATCATCATCATTGTTATTGTCAATATCATAATCGTTATCATTGATATCATCATCATTGTTATTATCAATATCATATAATCGTTATCATTGATATCATCATCATCGTTATTGTCAATATCATAATCGTTATCATTGATATCATCATCATCGTTATTGTCAATATCATATAATCGTTATCATTGATATCATCATCATCGTTATTGTCAATATCATAATCGTTATCATTGATATCATCATCATTGTTATTATCAATATCATATAATCGTTATCATTGATATCATCATCATCGTTATTGTCAATATCATAATCGTTATCATTGATATCATCATCATCGTTATTGTCAATATCATATAATCGTTATCATTGATATCATCATCATCGTTATTGTCAATATCATATAATCGTTATCATTGATATCATCGTTATTGTCAATATCATAATATAGTTATCATTGATATCTGCATTTTCATTCTTATCATTCTCATCATGTCAATATCCTGATTATCCTGATTATTATTTACAACATTATCATTATCATTATTATGATTGTCACATTGATAATGTTTGTTCGTGTAGGTGTCATTAAAAGGGCATTTGTTTAAGTAAAATAAAATCATAATATTCTGTTGTCTTTCAGAGAACTGCACAGCCTTCAGCTCAAGAAAGTGTCTTCCGAAACATTTGTTGATACCGTTGTATCTCGAGATATGTAAGTTTATTGGCTTTGCCTTTCTATGAATGGGATCCCTGTGTTATTTCTTCAAGTTCAATTCATGAGAAACTGCTTTAATTTCGAAATCTTCACTGTGTTGCCTTAGCCTTGATAGCATGCGAAATATCCTTTTGTATTTAGTACAGACTGTGGTAGGGCAATTCTTCACTGCGAAGTCTAAAGGCCGGTCTCAACATTTGCTTCAACATCCGTTCGATTTTGTTGAATGTCAATGTTTAAACGCTCTTTTATTTATTAAAAAAACGATTTCAAAAAAACTAAAAACTATTTCAACATTGTTGAAACGTGTCGAATCGATGTTGAATTGATGTTGAAATAGTTTAAAAGCGTTTAAACATTATCATTCAACAAAATCGATACCCTGCGAGCAGAGATTTCAAGGAACCTCTGCTCGCAGGGTACAAAATCGAACGGATGTTGAAGCAAATGTTGAAACCGTTTGCCCGGGCCTTAAGGAACGGAATGCAACATCGCAAATTCGCATATTAATATGATCAAATGCGCGAAAAACTAGTAATACTTGTGAAATGCTTGTTGTTTTATTTCTACTCTTTGGCTGTACAACAAAGGCTGAACAATAAAGTTTGAAGAAATCAAGAATCTGGCGTATTTTGTTTCCGTCCCCTCTATAGTATATACCACAGCAAGCCCAGCCACTAAGTAACCTTTATGATCATTGTCTTATCTTCAGAGAGATGTATTCTAACGTGATTGAGACGATTGAAGAGAGCGCCTTTAAAAATGTACAAGCAAGGCAACTGTAAGTACTAAAACTGTTATGTATATATAACGATAAAAAATATAAAGATATGAAGTAATTCCTAAATAAAGTGAAAACACTAAAACCATGCATGAAATAAACAAAATAGTTGCTAACTAATAGTTTCTATTAAGTCACTATTTAGTCATTGTCACTCAACCAGAAACATCATATCCAAAGGAAACGATAGATCAGAGTGATATTCCTTCGTCTGTGAAAGAATAGTCAACGTAATACATAGTAGTACACACTAATTCCATTGTTTTCTTTTGTTTTATTTCGACTATTACTCACTAACTAGACTACATTCAATTTTATTTAAGAGCGCTCTCTTGTATGTAGAAGTCACATTAACCGTTTGTCTCCCTCGCAGCTGTTCTTAGTGTCGGGCTTCCTCTGTCCCTGTCCACTACGCCCAGCACTAACAACTGCTGCGAGGGAGACTTATTAAACGTTGAGACGTCAGCAATGACGTAAGCAATAAGCAATTTGAGGAAACATCAATTGTTCTCTTCTTTGTTCACAGGAGGCTAGAAAAAAATCGCATTCCTGCAGTGACCGTGAAAATGTTTGGTGACTCTGGGTCTTCATTTTCATATAAGTTGTAAGTAATATATACGTGCTAGTGATGATAGTGATGACATGGATGATAGTGATGACATAGATGATAGTGATGATAATGATGATAATGATGGTAGTGATGACGATAATGGTAATGAAATCATGATGGTGATGTCAATAAGGATGATATTGATGTTTGGGGCGGTGGCGGTTGCGGTGGCGGTGGTGATTAGTATAGGATGACGACGATGATGATGATGATTTAATGATACTGATACTAAGGTAATTATGATGATAGCCTTGGTGATAATAATTGTGTTCCTTATAATTTATTAACGTAGATGATTGTATTGTTGGTGATGGTGAATTACTAATTGTAACGTTTATTCAGTCCTGATGATGGCTCCGTGAGCCGAAAGCTCGACAAATTCAATAAATTGAAAGGTTGAAGTAGCATATAGTTATTATGAATCAAAAACCAGCCTACAAACAACTCTTTGATATTATGATTAAGTTTATGATATTCCTGATATTGATGATAATATTGCAATTCTGATTCTCTTGTTTGCAGTGATATGTCATACAACAGGATCAAGACATTGTCTTCCGATGCATTTAAAGGGCTTACCAATGCCCCTGAAATGTAAGAAAACCATTTATTTATCCAAATGACCTTCCATTCATATACCAGTCATCTATTTATTCCACTCCCATATTATTCACTCATTCATCCGTTGTGTATTTATTTATTCTTTTTTTGTGAGTATGTTGTATACCAAAAATCTTATCAACGTTATGTTTTCTTGATTTTCTTCAACAGAGACCTTCGCAACAACAAGCTTGTATCATCTCCTTTGAGCCAACTGAAACATATATCAAATCTTCAGCACCTGTAAGAAATACAGTCATTGTTCCTTGCTTCCTTCCTTCTTTCCTTCCTTCCTTCCTTCCTTCCTTCCTTCCTTCCTTCCTTCCTTCCTTCCTTCCTTCCTTCCTTCCTTCCTTCCTTCCTTCCTCTCCTCCGTCCTTCCCTCCTTCCATCATCCTCATCTCCCTTTCCTTTCTATTCCTTTCTCTTCGAATTCCTCTCCGCTTCTAACTTTTGTAAACATTGAATATACATATATATATATATATATATATATATATAAGCTAATTTAATTAACATTATTGAAGTTGAAAAAAGCCTAAAGCCTAATCTAGAGTCCGAACGTGGTTTAAGGATGTGACATCTTTCAAAATGGGCAAAAGCGTATTTTCTGTGTTTTTAACCAGCTTTCGCAACCACACGTTTAGTGTCTCACAATGATGTCTCGATGGAATATATCCCACAATCCCCTTTTTGCTATCAAGATTAGGCTTTGTAGGGACAATGTTAGCTGAATACGCTGTAAAACGTATTTTTCTTATTTCAGATATCTACAGGATAACCAGATACCAACAATACAACCTGCAGAACTGGTCGCTTTCACCAGTCTGAGAAGGCTCTTCATGGCAAATAACTATGTAACCAAGCTAGCTAAGGACTTGTTTAAGAAGCAAGGCAGTCTATACCATTTGTAAGGATTGATTCACTGTCTGTGTTTGGTTGAGTGACTGACTGAATGTGATTGACTGACTGACTGACTGCAGTGTCTGTCTGACTGACTGACTTAGTTTTTCCGTACTTCTGTGCTATAGGGATCTAAGTTCAAATCTCATCGATGTGGTAGAAAAAGGAGCTTTCAACAACATGGGATCTCTACAAATTCTGTAAGTACTGACAAGAAATAACAATAATACCTTATAATAGTACCTCTATTAAGCGGTCACCCATCAAACGGTCACCCTCTATTAGGCGGCCACAATAAAAAGTCCCAAATCTATTCCTATACCTATTCTATGCCTCTATTCAGCGGCCAACCTCTTTCAAGCGGCCACTTTTGAAAGTCCGGCCACTTTTGAAAGTCCCAAGGTTGACCGCTTAATAGAAGTACCACTGTAATGTCTTTATTTTGTAAATAAAAAATATATTTACACTTACAATAAGAATAAGAACTAATAAAAATGCATATATACAATAGAGATATCCTAGTGCGCTCTAAAATGGAAAGAGAAGAGAGTAAAACTAAATATATTTATACCCCTAATTCATATCTATTCAGCTAATCGATTCTTCTACACTGAATTAAAATCAAAGACCCTATGGCCAACTCGTGGATCACTGTTAGAACATTTTGAAAGCGCTTAGTTTTTAGACCACTTTTAATGTTAACTTTGTTGGATATAATTTAAAAAATCTCAGAACATTATGAAAATAATGAATGTTTGCATATTGAAAAGACAAGGCATTGATTTCAAACAATTAAAACTTTATTTATAATAGATTTAAAATTTATGTATCAATCTTAATTGTCAGGCCTACTCGGGGGCCTAAAATCGCCGTAATATTAGGCGATCTAATGCGATTTTAGCAAAACGTTCCTAACCTCTAAGGAGATCTTTGGCGATGTTAGGCGATTTTAGCAAAAAGCTCTTAAATTGTTAGGCGATTTAAGGCGTTCTGGGCGATGTTATGAACCGGAGAAGGCCGATTGCACATGTAGATTAACTACTAAAAAGATGAATTATGTTTTGAAAATATTGATATTTATCAAAAAAAGTATAATTATATAATAGTTACTTGTTTCTTTGCTTTGATGGCAGCTTGTATTGGAATAATTCAGCTTTCATGTCGTTGTTTTTATCTACCTTGGGCTCCTGGCCTTGCTGATCAATCTGCTTTTTGAGAATTCGAGGAACGAGTTGGCTCGAGTATCAAAAACGGTCTGATATTGACATGTTTTAGAAAACCTCTGTCCGTAAAAACGTTAGAAAATAACAGCTAGCAATTGTATAATGTCTTGAGCAAACAATTTACCCAAAGCGAACGCTGTTTTGGAAGAGTAAATCGATGTAGAAGTACGAGAAATCCGAATAAATTCGTGTTCAAATCCAAGATGGCGATTTGCTTGGGCTTCCTGTGGTATTTGGGCTTCCTGTGGTGCAATACCTCGTGCTTTGAACGAGTCAGCCGTTTTTAAGCCGTGTCTGGGTGTCTGGGTGCACGTTTTAAAATTCAACTTAAACAAATTCATAAAAAATTATTTACAATGCAGTATGTTTGTTTTTGTTGTTTTTACGTGTCTTTTTTTGAGTTGTTAGATTCCTCAATCATTCTGAGCATGCGCGAAAGATCGAATATCTGATTTAGTGACCTCTCCCATATAAATAATTTCGCTTAAAAACTTAAAATTAGAAAAGATACACCATGTTTTACGTTGTTAATAATAAGTATGCACTCGTTGTTGGTGATAACTTTTATTTGCGATTATATAGTGAAGTGTCCCACATGGGAGGTTAGAGCGATTATTTGGGGTATAAATTTTAAACTTACACATAGACTACATAGTGAGAATAGCTTTGTGAGGTTAGAACGTGACCCCTATGCATAGACAGCCCAACTACTCCTTTCGAGGATTTTTTATTTTTCAATAAAGATTCAATGGAAAAAAATGCGCGCGACTAGGTTTTGGTTTCTTCGTTTGGCGCGCGCTTGTAGTCTTTGGGTTTCCTGTGGCGCGCTTGTAGATTATGGGGTTCCTGTGGTCAATCTCGCGGGAGACAAGTATATATTGTGACAAGGTATGAAACACGGTCACGTGATAAATCACAATTTCGCTACTATCTCATCACCTAAAAGACGAATTAATGATTTTTCTACGAATATGTAAACAAATCATCTATCTCCAGATAACCTACGAGTTTGAGTCTTCAATCTTTATTATATGACGAGAATTTCCTCTTGGACGCTCAAACTCGAGATGGATCGATGTGTGCCCCTTGCCCCAGGTAGCTGGGACACTTTTTCGTGAAGCGCTCGGGATTTTTCATTCGTTTGACATTCGTAGAGGTTTCGAGGAAGTCGTGAACTGTCGTGAATGCACGAATTTTTCCGAAATCTTGGCGAATTTTCGGAATATTTTTGCCTAAAACTAAATACTTCGTCCGTCGTAAAAGATTTTTTTAGGGATTTTCTTACACATAATGGCCGAAATTACTTTAAATACCGAGCAAAGGAAAGTGGTTGACCGTGTAATGTGTGAACACAATCTTTTTATCAGTGATAAAGCTGGTACGGGGAAAACAATATAGTTTGCAAGCTAATGAAACGATCGAGTTTGTCGTCAATAACATGTTTGTTGGCCGGTTCTTGTTGGGAAATCCCCGATGATTTTGGTCGTAATAATGAAGGATTTATTGACTAACAAACAAATCTAGACATCCTTTAACCTCAAGCAGATGATATTTACTCACTACTGACATCGACATTATGTGGCTGGTTTGAGTTGAGGATTGCTTGGACATTTTTCAATCAAGTAAAATTCACGGCTAAATTCGGACGAATAGAAATCGCCATGATAGTCAGGTAATCCTGCTTTGAACAAAAATGCATTGATGAATACTTAAGATATTGACTATAGTTATATCGTAAAGCATCTGTTTTTGCAAGCTTATTTATTCAAGTGAATAATTTGTGTGCTAAACTTTGTCCGTTGGATGCCTTGTCATTCGCTTGGGTTTGCATTGTTTAGAAATGTAAAATTGAACTTCACTTAATTTCTTCACTGAACAGATATCTTACTTTATCCTTTGACATCAATAACCTAATTAGGCTGCTTTTTTTAACTCTTTTTAATTCAAAAACAAAACTGTCAAATATAAACTTTTTTATCCTTTTTCGCTCTTATTCAACAATAAAAGTGATTTTTAGAACTACCTGTTCTGTTTATGTGATGCATTGAGTGTTTTTGTTGTTTTTGCTTTGTTTATATCAGCTTTTTAACAAAAAGAAAATATTTACTCGACATTTTGAACGCCATTTTTAAAAAGTGAACAGGGAGCAAACATAACTTGTTCGCTGTTCCTCCGTCTATTTGTTTTGTTTTGTTTTGTTTTGTGTTTTGTTGTAAAGACGTCATTCTATTTAATTTCGGAGACTGTTCGACCTACTCTACGAATGTCAAACGAATGAAAAATCCCGAGCGCTTCACGAAAAAGTGTCCCAGCTACCTGGGGCACACATCGATCCATCACGTGACCCGTGTTTCATGCCTTGTCACAATATACAAGGTACCTGATCCTGCTGACCATGCATCCCGCGGGATTGACCACAGGAACCCCACAATCTACAAGCGCGCCACAGGAAACCCAAAGACTACAAGCGCGCGCCAAATGAAGAAACCAAAATAGTCGCGCGCATTTTTTTCCATTGAATCTTTATTGAAAAATAAAAAATCCTCGAAAGGAGTAGTTGGGCTGCCTATGCCCTATGGTGGGGTAAGTTACAAGTGGAGTGGGGTAGGTCGTGATGTATTAACACAGAAAGGCCAAAGTGGGGAGGGGTAGTCTTGATTACGTCATTACACAGGAAACCCAATTGAGAGAGTGGTTTCTTGAAAGATGATGTAATGCATATAGTGAGGTACGCTGACCAAAATCTTGGGGCTCAAAAGTTTACACTGACGGTCTAGTGAGTGAGCGAGTGAGTGAGCGAGTGAGTGAGTGACACTTCCGGTTCAAAAGCCCCATCCCAATAACTCGAGGATCTTCGATCCACGAGTTAAAAAGGTTGAAGGAGCAAACGGCGATTGGCGATTGCACGACCGAAAGCCGGGACTCCTAAATTACCCAAACAATGCCTCCACCGTTCAGCGATGACCTTAAGTAGATGTGTCTCGAAGGTTTCGCTGAACGGTGGAGGCATTGTTTGAGTATTTAGGAAGACATTTGTGTTACTTACAATACCTTTCGGTCGTGCAATCCCCAATCACCAATCGCCATTCGCTCCTTCAACCTTTTTTGAATTAGGTGTATGTATTCTTAAAGCATTCGGTGATTATTCGATCTTTTATAGTCCTAGTACTCTTAAAGTAAAGTCACCCAATGTATTGTACTGTGTTTTGATGCATTTTCTTTACACCAAGGTATTTGCACAATAACAAGATAGAGTTTGTACCTACGTTTCCTTCGCTGTCGAGTGTTATTACGCTGTAAGTATATTATTTTTTCTTGTCGGTTGGGCGAGGCTCTTCATCGGTTGATTGACCAATTCTTTTGTTCATTCATCCATTTTAAAATCATTCCTTTTTTCATTCATTGATTTGTTTATTCATTCATTTTAAAATCATTCGTTTGTTCATTCATTCATTCATTTGTTTATTTATCCATTTTAAAATCATTCGTTTGTTTATTCATTTGTTCATTCATCCATTTTAAAATCATTCGTTTGTTCATTCATTCATTCATTTGTACATTCATTAATTTAAAAATCATTCGTTTGTTCATTCATTCATTCATTCATTCATTTGTTCATTCATCCATTTTAAAATCATTCGTTTGTTCATTCATTTGTTTATTCATCCATTTTAAAATCATTCGTTTGTTCATTTAATCATTCATTCATTTGTTTATTCATCCCTTCATTCATTTATTTATTAATTTGTTTATTAAAGCATTCATTTGTTCATTCATCCCTTCACTTTTTCATTCATTTATTCATTCATTTGTTTATTCATTTATACATTTTTAAATCATTCGTTAATTGATTTTTTTTTTTATTCATTCATCCATCATACATATATACATCATAAATTCATGCATGTATTTATTAATTTTTTAGTCGATTCATCAATTTTTTCATTCATTCATTTTTTATTCATCCATCTACTTGTTCAATCACTTGATCATTCATTTGTTCATTCATTTGTTTATTCATTTGTTCATTCATTTGTTTATTCATTTGTTCATTCATTTGTTCATTCATTTGTTCATTCATTTGTTCATTCATTTGTTCATCCATTTGTTCATTCATTTGTTCATTCATTTGTTCATTCATTTGTTCATTCATTTGTTCATTCATTTGTTCATTCATTTGTTCATTCATTTGTTCATTCATTTGTTCATTCATTTGTTCATTCATTTGTTCATTCATTTCATTCATTTGTTCATTCATTTGTTCATTCATATGTTTTTCCATTTGTTCATTCATTGGTTTCTTCATTCGTCAATTGATTTGTTTATTCATATATTCATTCATCCATCATGCGTATATATCATAAATTCTTGCATACATTAATCATTTATCTGTCGATTCATCATTTCGTTCATATGTTCTTCTATAGTTGTCATACTTCAGTTTTAAAATACTTTTTTCTTGCAGGTATTTATCCAATAACAAAATTTCAAACATTGGTCAAAAGACGTTTGATGGACTACCCAAACTTTCTTCACTGTAAGTTACATATTGGTTTTGTATTTTAAAGACCCATGGTCACTACCGGCATGCTTTGCGTTGTTTATTTAGATTTCAGTGTTATAATTCATTCGCAGTCAGTTGTTACATGAGAAAACAAAGAAAAAACTGCTAAACGATTTAGTAGCAGCGCAAATACCCACTCACATCGTAAAATATATCAAAATGACTGAATGTGCAAGTGTCCTTTTACAGTTTCATTCAGTGACCACGAATGCTAGTTCCAAGCCGAGGTTCGAGTTGCTGTTCATGATTTATTATAGTTTTGCTGTGTGTGGCAACTTCAACCTCGACTTGGAAGTAATATTTAAAGTCCAACAATGAGGACTGGACGGGATTTCAAATCCGCGCAATTAGTTCCAGTCCGAGGCGCAGCCGATTCGAAACAACTGGTTGGATCTGTGAAAAGGTCTATTTTCATGGTCCAGGATATTCAGTGTTTCGCCCGGTGCATGATGGTAAGTGACCATACAGTCATACAGTAATTACATTGCATCTATTTGCAGTGACATGAGCTCCAACCAGCTTCAGTGCGATTGTAACGTCTACAACTCCCTCGTTACTGTCATCTCGTCTTTAAATAATGGACGAGCTGCCGTGTGTGCCGGACCATCCCGGGTAGCCGGGACTAAGTTTTATCCCGGGGGTAGTTATGAGTCGGTGTATCGTCAGGAGTTCACTTGTTGTAAGTAAAACTACTAATGCTATCTTCAATACTCAAGTTTCGTCCTCATTAATTATTACTTGGCCTTAGGCTTGATTGTAGGTTAATAGAACTCTTTACCTCCGTATGCAAATTGCTCATTTCAGACCACGTGTCATTTCCTTGAAAATTGTTCTTTTATGATGAACGTTTAATATCATTTACATGTGAAAGAAAATTCCCAAGGGTAGCATCACGTGATCTGAAATAGGACAACAAACAAGAAAGGTAAAGAGATCTATTAGTCAAAGAGTAGAGACAAAACTTATGGTATTTTCATTGTTTGTTGATACACACATCCCTTGCCTTAGCACAGGCTGTGTTTATATAGTTGTTCTCATTAACCCGTGAAACAAAGTGTATTAGTTAAAGTGTGATAGTCAATATCAACTAGCCTGCGTAGCAAGCGTTTCTTTAGAGGGACGGGAGAAAGTTGTTTTTTGGTTATTTTGGGATAGCTGTGTTACCGATATCTTAGGTTTCGCGCGGCCATATCGGTAACGCAGCTATCCCAAAACAACCAAAATACAACTTTCTACGCTACGCAGGCTTAATATCAACCGAAGAACTCGGTTTAAGGTGCATTAAAGAGTGATACACTAAAGTGTGTTTCAGGGGTAAATG
Source organism: Metridium senile (assembly GCA_949775045.1). NCBI lineage: Eukaryota > Metazoa > Cnidaria > Anthozoa > Actiniaria > Metridiidae > Metridium > Metridium senile. The sequence goes on along the minus strand of OX459106.1, from coordinate 13,388,929 downwards.
AAAACATCTCTAACAGGTAAATTAGTGAAAGAGGAGTACAAAAACCTATCGTATTTCTATTATCTGTTGATATATGCATTCCTTCTCTTGCCACCGGCTGTATGCGTAAAGCAGATTTCATATGACTGTAAAAAGCTTACGGCACAAACGCTGCCGAGGCAATGAACAGCACAGCATCCCTTCCCTGGTTCTCGGATTTTTCAGATTTCTGGGCTTCCTGTGTCAACGGACTGGCCGAGGTCTCCTCACGTCCTAGGTAACACAGGAAGCCCAAAACGGAAATAATCGGAAAAGAGTTGCCTGCGGAGGAGGCTAGCAAGGCACGTACATGGTACTGAACTTTTAACAGACTTACGAAAACTGCTCTATACAATAGAATGCATCACATACTATCGAGAGACTGTGTAATGTAAGACTCTTGTGCTGAAATATTTGTGCAACAGAAAAGTCGGAATTTGACGTCATTTTTCCCGTTTCCATAGCACCTGTCAATATTGCCGTCAGCGCGCCAACAGATTTCCAGATCAGTGTCACGTGGAACAAACCTGACGAGCTATATCCGGTACAAAATACTTCCGGTAACGTGACCGTAGATACCTGGAACTCAACTAATGTGATCAACGTGACGTACACAGTCACGTGTTACAGTGCTGATGCGCCGAGAGTGATTGGTTCTGCTGCTGCTACAAACCACTTGTTTAAAAAGGTAATTACGTGACTTGAAATGTGATTGTGTGACTTTTGATGTGATTGTGTGACTTGTGATGTGATTGTGTGATTTTCATGTGAATTTCGATGAGATTATGAGTGTGTTTGTTTGTAATTTTGTAATTGTCTAAAACCTGATTTGTATCCAACGGTTCCCTGCAGCCCCCCTTTGTAACGACAAAAAAACTGACTTGGGCTGCCTGTGGATACTTTCGTCCCAGTCTTCTATTATTATTTTTTTATTCATTTATTCATTTCACTTCCAACAGAGTTGAGGATTGTCTAACAGGTGGAATTACACTTATAGCCTAGACATGCATATAAAACATAATAATATAAACAAAAGAAAAAAGTTACAAAGTAAATTACTGCATTAAGGCCTACATTTTGAGCAGCGGCAACCAGTAACCCAAGAACAGGTGTCACTAGTAGCAAAAGAAGTTAAAAAGAAATATTAAAAGTAAATTAAGAGCTTCTCATTAAAAGACTTTAGATTGATACATTGTCTGAGCTCAATAGGAAGATTGTTCCAGAGGGGTATTACTCGATTAAAGAAAGACGCATGTTTGGAACCCCCCTTTCTAAAATCCTGGATCAGCACTGTGTATTTGTATTTGTAGGTCGATAATGTCAAGGCAGGAACTGACTATACATGCTACGTACAAATGACTGTAGTAGCAAACAATGGCACTGTAGTAGCAAACAATGGCACTGTAGTAGCAAACAATGGCACTGTCGAGAAGGGGGTCCCCCTGGGGGTTATCTTGACCAGAACAACGCCTAAAAGTGAAGAAGCTTCATTGACTACTGTGGAGGGGAGGGGTAAGTCTGTTTTATAACATTCGTTATATGTCAGTGAGTTAAAGGATTGCCTTAATGTGATTTCAGTTAGTACCGTAATATACCTCTTTATCGCCGTATGCAGATTGCCCATTTCAGACCACGTGTCATTCCCGTGAGAATTGTTCTTTTATGATGAACGTGTTACATCATTTACATGTGAAAGAAACAATTCTCAAGGGTAGCATCACGTGATCTGAAATGGGACAACAAACCAGGAAGGTAAATAGGTCTATTGCTAATTTGAACATTACTATTGTTTTTAGCTCCGACAACAAATTCAACGATGAATCCATCTTACTTCTATTTGAATGTGACTTACTATGATTTTCGGTGAGTTGGTTAGTTAGAACATTAATTCATATGTCCATTTATCAATCCTTTTATCCTCCTATTTATTTTTTCAATTATAATTCATTCACTCATATTAATATCTTATTAACCGAGCGCGAGGGCCGTACGGGAAGTTATGGACCGAGTTTTTTTCCACATAAAAAGTGGGAAAAAACGAGGTTCCATAACTTCCAGTACGGCCCGAGCAAGCGACGTTAATAAGATATTTATTATATAGCAATTTTAGGGAAAAAAATTATAATAAAAAATAAATAGGAAACAATATTACGATCTGTTCTTCTCCGTATTTTCATGCGAACGTAGTTTTTTCATGCTCATTAAAAAATAATCCGTCGAATAAGAGAATAAAAAGGCAAAACTATTGCAAAAAAAACTAGTAAAATAAACAATAAAAAATGTATTTAAAGAGGAAAAAGCAAAGCTGCTCTCGCTTTTCCGGTCCGTATACTGTAAAAGTACGGCCCGCTTATTGACCAATGAGATCGTGCGTTATATCTTAATATAATAAATTTACTAATGTTATATTCATAGAGGATATTACATGGGCGCACGGAGATATGAATTTTATCTTCGAGTGTTGATAAGATATCCCACGAGTGAGTGCAGCAAATGAGTGGGATATCTTTTCAACACGAGAAGATAAAATTAATATCTCCAAGCGCACATGTAATGTTCTGTTTATTATATAACAGATTGAAGATTTTTTTTTTTTTTGAAAGTTGATTGGTTGAGAGTGATATCACACATGTGCGATATCAATGATATCTTCATGACTAGGATAGGCTTTTTATCTAGTTGATATCACTCGGTATACCACTATATGTTATATAATAAATATAAATATCAACACTGGACACATGTGTGATACGATTTTTATTAGTGTGTGAAATCCCTATAAAACACCGTATGTTTAAGAAATATAAAACGGCGCGCATGTACTGTGATATAAACAAGCTGGGAGATGTATAGCACGAGAGAAGCAAGCTTAGAAAGACGAGCGCAGCGAGTGTTTCTCTTGCTTCTTGAGTGAAATTTATGAAATTTTTTCGCAAAAAAATGCAGAGAAAACTTTTCTACCGAATGTTCGTAACAAGTTAGAATCAGAGCGCGCGACAGCATTCGTCATTTTCATTCTCTGTTCTCTCATATAGACATGGCCATCAACCAATCAGAGCGCGCGTTAGATACCAAAAATTTTATAATATTTAATAATAATAATCATGATGATGATGATGATGATGATGATGATGATGATGATGATGATGATATAATAAATTATTTTACTCTTTCAGCCACCACTCATGCATTCTTCCCTTCCTTCCTTTCTTTCTTTCTTTCTTTACTTCCTTCATTAATTATAAATTCAGTCAGTCAGTCTGTGGGTCAGTCGTTCCTGTAGTCGCTTATTCATTCAGCAGCATTCATTTCTCATTTATCGTTCAATTCTCGTTTCTTTAATTACTTTTATTAGATTATTTTTGTTTATTTTTCATGTTTATCATTTATCCATTCCTTTATCCATCCTTTTTATTAATTTATAGGTTCTCCGATTCTGATTTCGTTAGTATCAACTATCAAAACGCTTTCAAGAATCCAACATACATTGCCTCACCGTATGGTAGCTGGTTAGCTATTTCAGCCACCCCAAAGACTGGTTCGTTCTCGACCTGGTTCCGTTCAGATTCATCTCGAAATAAAAATTACAAAGGTAACAAAAAAAATCACTTTTTTAACTCTTCAAACATTCTTCTATCCAGGCACAAGTGCCCAATTAATTATAGACTCACTAGCCTACATGCAATATTTTTTGGCTTGGTCTTCTTGTACTCTTTATAGCGTTCAAATAAGTCACGTTTTAACGCACGTTTTTCCTGCACGCTTGATTATAAGCCTGGTTCAGACTAGCGGCATAAGCATCAGCATGATCAACATACGCAGACTCAGATGGGCTTTGCTTATATTCGAGAACTGTTTCGCTGAGTGTGCTTATGCTTATGCTTATGTCGCTAGCGTAAACTAGGCTGATGTCGCTAGCGTGAATCAGGCTTTAGAGGTTTTCTTTACCTTTTTAAACGAACTATTTGCAACAGTTCAAGTAAAATCCACTCAAGTAACTATAACCTTCATCAAGAGTTTTCTCGTAAAGTTATATATTCTCTTTTCATAGAAATCATTGAGCTCAAGAAAACTAACGAGGTAGACGCGAACGGTGCCGCCATATATAGATACTACGAAGCTAAGTTCTTCCCTGTAGACGGAAAAGGGTTTGGGGCCGAGGGACAGAGGGATTGTTATACTAATGCATTAAGGAATTATGGGTAAGTAAAAGCTGCTGATAATGAGTGATACGTTATAGTGATGTGTTAGCGCCATTAATCATTTTCGCTATCACTTTAATCTCTACCATCATTATTGTCATAATAAACTACAGCATCATAATCATTATAGTTGTCATCATTATTATCGTCAATATCATCATGTTGATCATTATAAAGAGAAGCATTAATTGTCATCATCATCATTACCCTGGTACCAGAGGTTATTTTCTATGTACGTTGGCGTTTGTAAAGACAAATGATAAATACAAATACTAGATCAAGAAACCCTCTGGTTTCCAGGGTACATCTTCATCATCATCAACAACATTATCATCAGCATCATTGTAATCATGGTCATCGTAATCAGCATTATCATCATCACTGTCATCGTCATTTCACATAAAGCACACATCTAATTAATAACGATTTTGTTATAATAACAAACTTTATTAATCACAGAATTCAAAAAGCTGACACTTATTTACATTGAAGCTGTGTTATAATATTGTTATAATATTTGAATAAATATTAACGTAAGTGTATAACAAGTCAGTGACTTCGAATCGTCGTAATATACTTGCCTTAATCTTTATTTTAAATAGTACAAATGTTTAATAATATTTATGTGTATCATTGTAGGTTTACTACAACAGTCAAGGGTACATTTACATTCACTGGTAACGAACAGTTCGCGTTTGCTGGTGGCGAGGAACTCTGGGTATATATCAATAAACAAAGGGTTGTACAGCTATTCCATGACCCAAGTGTCTCTGCAACACCGTGTCGACTATTCTCGTTGAAACCGGCTGTGAATGACGGTACGTTGACTGTTACTGTTCGCCCAATTTTTTTCCTTGTCTTTCTTTTTGTCCTGTCTTCTTTCGTTCTCCTCCCTCCCTTCCTCCCTTCCTCCATTCCTCCCTTCCTCCCTTCCTCCCTTCCTCCCTTCCTCCCTCCTTTCTTCTGTCTTCTTTTGTTCTTCCTTCCTCTCTACCACCTCATCTTTACTTTGTTAAATGCTAATTTAATATTTTCAATCTGCCAATATACAAGGAGGAGGTACCATTGTTCCTAAGCAAGGTACGATAGGAGCTGCAGGCAAATGTGAAGTCACTGGTGATGTCACAGGAGAACAGTTTAATATGGAACTTAAAGTAAGAAATGTTGTTAGTGTGCCTTTTTTCTTCTTCTTTTATTAAAATAAATAATACAAACTACAATCTTTTAACAAAGTAAACGGCAGTAAATGGCATCTCTTAAATTCTCTTCATTTAACTCGTCCCCAGTTCTTCCCTGTCAAATATTTCAACACAGGAATCCCGATCGCGACAACAAAGGTATCCCTAAGGAGTAGCCTGCGGAGGAGGCTAAAAAAGGCTAAAATAGTGCGATGCCAGCATTCTTTTTTTATTATAATAACTGCTTTATAATTTTACTATCCATCCATCCATCCATACGTTCATTCATCAATTTATATTATTTTATTGTGCTAATCCAATAAAAATGTTTTCAATAATAGGTGGGTCTTCCATACCGTATCGATGTGTTCTTGGCTGAACGCTTCCAGTGTGATTCACAATTCATGTATCAGATGAGTGGTAGTACATTTGTACGGCCAGGTGAAGATATCAATCCTGTAGACTACGTGGTTGAACTGAGTGAAAACATATTGGTAGGCTCGGTACTGCAGGTGTGTGGGATGATATTGATCATTGTTATCGTCATCATCATGTTCATTATTTCCATCATCGTTATTATTATCATGGCCTTCATCACAATCATAGTCATTATCTTTGCCATCATCACAATCATAGTCATCACCATTGCCATCATCACCATTATAGTCATTATCACCATCATTGTTATCATCATCATCATCATCAATGTTATCATCTTTGCCTTCATCATAATCATAGTCATCATCATTGCCATCATCACCATTATAGTAATCATCATCATCATTGTTATCATCACCATCATCATCATCACCACCACCATCACCATCACCATCATCATCATTAGCATTACATCATTAGCATCTTTGTCATTAGGAATTCATTGTCGCCGATGCTTTTACAACCGGTCCATACACAGTCTCAATGGTCGAGGGTAATAATGAACGAAGATTTGAAGCCAAGGATGGCTCGTACAGCGCACCATCTCCACCAGTTACTCCTGCACCTCCTACCTTTGTTCTCAATGGTGAAACTATTATACTGTGTCCTAATGCTACCAATTATACTATCTCGCCTATACCTACTGTTGCACCAGGTATGGATGGATAAATGAATGGATGGATGGATGGGTGAATGAATGAATGGATCAGTTAATGGATGGATGGAGAAATAAATGGATGGGGGAATGAATGAAGGAACGAACGAATGTGGAATATATGAATAAATGGATGCAGAATAAATGAATGAATACATGAATGGGTGAATAATTGAATTTGTGAATGGATTGATGGATAAACTAAACTCAATAAAAATGACAAACATAATAGACACAAACGAATATATATATTATATATATATTCCATGTTTGCTGTCTGTTTTCAGGGGTAGAAGCTTTCCCAACCATGACGACGTCTAACGGTAAGCTAGTATTGAAGGCAGACTTGGACTACGAAGCTACAAAGGATTATTTATTGAAGATGTCACTGTCAGCTACTGGTGTTATTGGAGAAATAGTCTTCAAGGTACGACATCATCATCATAACTATCATCATCATTATTATTATTACCATGATTATCACCATCATCTTTTATCATCATCATTATTATCGTCATCAGCATTATATAGGGTATTTAATAGAGTTTTCAAAGGGTTTTCATAATGATTTAATAGAGATTTCATAGGGTTTTCATATGATATTCATAGAGTTTTCATAGCGTATTCATAGGGTTTTCACAGGGTTTTTATAGGGTATTTATATGGCTTTCGTAGGGTATTCATATAGAGTTTTCATAGGGTATTTCATAGGGTTATTCATAGGGTATTCATAGGGTATTCATAGGGTTATTCATAGGGTTTTCGTAGGGTATTCATATAATAATTTATTAATTTATAATTTATTAATTTATATTGCGCAAATTCAATCGTGAGATTTTCAAATGCGCATATAGGGTTTTCATAAGGTTTTCATATGGTATTTATATTCATTTAGTATAGTATTTCTTATAATGCAAGCGCCTCAACCAATCAGAATGCGTGATCTCTAATACTGTTTTATAACAATCGTTATTTTTAGATATTAGTGAAGGATTATAACGACAACTGTCCAGTACTGCCTGATATATCATACGATCTTCATCCTATCCCACCACTACGTTCAGCATCGTTCTTCACCGTTACAGCAACGGATAAAGACAGTGGTAATAATAGTGAGATATATTATACTGTCAGTCAAGTGATTAAATCAACGTGAGTATTGATGGAATGTATTGATCATTATCATTATAATAAAGACAGTGGTAATAATAGTGAGATATATTATACTGTCATTCAAATGCAAGTAATTAAATCAACGTGAGTATTGATGGAATGTATTGATCATTATCGTTATTTGTATCATCATTATCACCATCATTTTCTTTAACACTATCATCATCATCATCATCATCATCATCATCATCATCATCATCATCATCATCATTAGGTATAATATTAGTTTGCATTTATATAGCGCCATTTTCGGAAGCTAAATGGCGCTTTCATGAATTTCTATTGATAGCGAATCCATAATTTCATTGCAGGCCCACTATAATAGCCAAGATGTTTAAAGTGGCAAACGGTACAGCTACAGTCTGGTCCAACACCACCGTCGAATGGAAATGGACATACTACGTGTTTGCTGTCGACGGTGGTAGCCCTAAGAGAGGAGATCGAATTGAAGTGACCGTCAAGTTTAACGCGACGTGTCAAGAGTTCGCGGAGATATTTGTTGATAAGACGTCTGGTGAAGTGTTCTTTAGAGCGCCTGGAATGACTGTATCGGAATATCGTAAGTACATATTATTACGCAGGCATACACTAATCCACACTCATGATTGTTAACTGCTTCTAGCAGTCCGATAAAGGCCTCCACATCTATCATAACAAAAAGTTATCATCGTATGATAACTTTATCTGTATGTAGCCTGCGCCACATCCGGACTTTTTCTAGAATGCTATTAATTATAATTATTAATGTTGATGCTAGCTAGCATCATTGCCATCGTTATTATTGTCATCATCACACCGATCACCATTATCATGATCGTCATCATCATCAGAAACATCATTATCACCATCATCATCATCATCATCATCATAAACATCAGACCAATCATCACAATCATCATTACCATCATCATTACCATCATCGCCATCACCATCATAAACATCATGCCAATCATCATCACCACAATCATCATCCCCATCATCATCATTACCACCACCATCATCGCCATCACCAGCATAAACATCACGCCAATCATCATCACCACAATCATCATCATCATCATCATCATCATTACCACCACCATCATCATCATCACCAGCATCGCCATCATCATCACCATCATCACCACCACAATCACCACCCATCACCATAATTTTGCACTTAAAGTAAGCCAGTGACCACTGCAATTACTTAACCAATCCTCTTCATCGTGTATTGGCCGCGATCATATGGTAGTCCTAGATCCGAGAATACCATCATCGTTTGCCAAAATATTTCAACCAGTAACAATTTTTTCTCATATTTCACAGCCAGGAATTCTACAACAAAGCCCATGTGTCGACGGTGTAGTACTGGGTACTACTGTCCAGGCGATGGCCGTGAGATACAGTGTGGTCAAGTCTCCCCCACAGATTATGCATTTGGCGGGGCTAAATCATGTAGTCAATGTCCTGAGGGATGGGTGAGTAGGGAAGGCTTGTACATGTTTCATTTCATTTATTTGATCAATTAATCATTCATTCATTCATCCATTCATTTATAGATTCACTCATTTCTTAGTAGAATAAAATTTAACGAAATAAGTAATACAAGGTGTTTTTGGATGTCCATAATAATGGGATTATAGGGACTAGGGGCATGGTATTAGGGGCATCCCGAAGCGTCGTTTATTACCTATTTTGATAGATTTTATTCAACTAAGTATTACAATACTCATTTCTTTATTCATTCATTCATTCATCCATCCATCCATCCATCCATCCATCCATTCATTCATTCATTCATTCATTCCGTTATTCCTTTATTAACGTATTCACCAATACACCAATCCATTCCTTTATAGATTAATCATCCATCATTTTTTTCAGTTATGTAAAAATGGTGCTGCGTTACCGTGCCCTGCTGATACTTACGTCATGTGTAACACAACGGTACGTTAAGCTGCTAGGGTGACAAATCTTTTTTTCAAGTGCGACAAGACGGTTTTTTTACCGGTTGCTTCTAATTGTCAAATTTGTCAAAATTCAGTTATTTGTACATGAATGTTTGGTTAAGAATGAATGCTCTGAACCATGCAGGTGTAAGATGAATTGATGAATCGTGACGTCCATCTGAATGTAGACTTGAGAGAGACTCTTGGTGTTGGTGTCTGACATTTGAATGTTTTGAGTCCAAGTGTACGTAATGGTGATGATGTGTAGTGGTTTTCCAGTGTGTAGTCTTGAGAAAGACTGTTAGTTTTGGTGTCTGATGTTTGAATGGTTTGTACCCAGATGTGAGAGATGTTGATGAGTTGTGATCATCCAGGTGTGTGTGTGTTGCCTTGAGAAGACTGTTAGTGTTGATTTCTGATGTTTGAATGTTTTGAGCCCAAGTGTAAGTAATGGTGTTGATGGGTTGTGATTATCCAAGTGTGTATAGTCTTGAGAAAGACTCGGTGTTGATGTCTGATGTGTTAATGTTGGTGTTCGATGTTCAATTTGTTTGAACCCAGGTCTAAGCCAGTAGGTAAGTTCATAAGTTGTGACTATCTTGGTGTGTGTATTCTTGAGAAAGGCTGTTAGTGTTGGTGTTCAATGTTTAAATCATTTGAACCCAGGTGTAAGCCAATACGTAAGTTTATAAGTTGTGATCGTTGAGGTGTATGACAGTATTTGTATTCTTGAGAAATTGTTTTGTTAATTACAGTGGTGTCCCGACAAGTGTTTTCCATGTGAAAAAGGAACGGTTTGTTTGGAAGGCAAGAAGTATGATTGTCGACCGGGAACATACAGCGATGGGACAGGTTAGTATAGTTGTGAGTAACAATTCCTTGCCCTGCTTGCCCTGCTGGCTCATCCAACCATTCTGTCATTAATTCATTAATTGATTAATTAATTTATTCATTCGTTTATGTCTTCTCACCACAGGGTTCCCATGCAAGATCTGTCCACCTGGTAGCTATAATAATGTATCACGTGCAGAGACGTGTCATTGTTGTCCTGATGGCTACAGTAGTACTGTCATGGAAATATCATGTCGAGCTTGTTTGTCCTCCGAAACTGCCTTTCACCGTACATTCCCTAACTGTTCCATGTGTCAGACATGCTCTAGTGCAGGGGAATGTGAGTATTGCGATTAAACATTGCAATTTCTAGATAATTAGATGATGATGAATGATGATGATGATGATGAAGATGATGATGATGATGATGATGATGATGATGATGATGATGATGATGATGATGATGATGATGATGATGGTGATGGTGATGGTGATGGTGATGGCCATATGCATTCGTACCATTGTTCAAAAAATTTGCCATATCACATAGCAAATTTGTTGTCAAAAATGTTGCTATTTAATTTTAATCAAATATTTCAAGAAATTAAAGATGGAGATCCGTGCCTTTGCTACTAAAATATTCTTCTGTAATTGCGCTATTGATGGGACATTTCTTTTGGTATAAGCAAACATATTTATACATTTTTTTAGGTTTTTAAGATTTTCTTAAGTATCCGTCTACAAAAAGCACAGATAAAGCCGCTTTTCTCGCATGAATTCTCAACTATATATTGAGTCAATAAATATAACAATAACAACGTATTATGCATGCAAATCATCAAGTTTTAGCGAACAAAAGCAAACGAACACAAGGTGATTTTTTGACTTTCGTAGTCCGAACTGAATGACGCCAGATCACCAAGTATGACAAACTATTAAACTATTACAGCAGTGAAAAAAAAATTTTTTTTTTTTTTTTTTTTATAACACTGAAGAATTTAAAGTTATAGGCCTGTTTTTTTTTATTTTGATAATGTTCTTTTTTCAGGTATTTTTGATATAACTCTAGCTGCTTTCCGGGTAACCAAACAGAGATATTTTAAAACCTAGTTCATATTTAATTGACGGAAATATCCGAGCTTTGTTGTTAATAATAAAAAAATAATTTATTTTAATTCGCCTTACATGTACAATTGAAATACAGATGATTAAAATGAAAAGAAAGTCAGTAGAATCATGCAAAATATTGGGAGAAAAGGAAAGACTTGAGTTTACATGTAAATAAAGATACTGATTTAGTGGAGTTCCAGAGTGTACTCTACGTAAAAATGTCCACATATCCATAGTCCTTTCCAGTCGTAAAGTAGGGAAAACACGTAGTAAGTTAAAATGACCATCACAAGCTGAGTCATAGCACAACGAATTAATTTTGTTGTGGAAAAGGCTGTTTAGCCTAAAACATTAGTTTTAATTAAAAAAATCCAAGGTTAAAAAGTGTGATTTTTATTATTGAGAAATAACGCGGAAAACAATTTTTTTACTTTACTAATTTTTAAATGATGTTTTTTTTGCAAAATATCCTTAAGGTGCCTACTATTGACTTATTACGGTGCAAATTTGGCTTGTTTAGGAATGTAGCAATTTTGCATAGCATGGGCATTTTCAGTTTACGGGCAGTCTCGGGCGTTGTAGGAGTCAAAGGTTTAATAAGTTTTATCTACGTCTGTTGTACAGTTACCGTTTATAGTAAAATGTTGACCTGAGCTTATCGCGTTCTTATGGGTAGTCGTTATCATTCACTCTTTTCCATTGAGTCCGCAACACGTTATTTATTCCCCTCTTCCGTGGGAAGTGGCCAAGCTTCCGGTTATTGCTGATTTCTCATAATCACTGTTGTGTGGTCGCCACTACCCCTTATTGTCGAACGTCTATTTGACTTTTCAACATGTGCCTTTTCAAGCCGCTCGTAATTTAGACTGTCACGATCAACTTAGATGTCGCAAAGTTGCGGTTCGATTCTGAAAGCCGTTTATCGAGTAGTATATTAGAAATGCTGGTGACTTGTAGGTAACTGCAAACCGTCATGTGTTCAAAATTCAACAGAGAAGAGACTACAAGTACTGTAAGTACACTGAGCACGTGTAAAAGGCTCCCGTTGTCAGCTTGAAACATCCTGTCATTCTTTGACAAATCACTTTGCAAGCTGCTTTGTTTGTTTATGTAATGTTTGTGTTTTGTTTAACACTTGTTTAACTTAACACTTGCATGGCAATTAATTAATTTACGGTGTTTTGCCATTTTAAAACATCTGTTTTTCTATATATTAGTTTAGCTTATTGTAAATCTATGAGTAAATCTATGGCATGTTGGCCAGTCAGACGCAACACACAGCAAAAGTGTCATACACCGAGTGGATATAGGTTAAACTTTCAGACATCCCATACTAATAGTATAGTTACAGGTATAGTACATGTAAAATTATATGATATCATACTCAGTAGATATATCTGGCAGCATGCCGGACACACACACACACACAAAAAAACTATTTTTGAACAAATTGGGAAATGTGTACCCTTGCTACGCTTTAATGTAACCTTTGTGGTAAAAAGGTTCCTATGAACAAGCTATAAACAAAAGAGACGTAAAGCATGGAAATAAACTAATATAGTATTTCCGCTGCAAAAGTTTAATCATACGATGGCGGTGACTGACCGTAGACTGATTCAAATTCATAGCGTACTTCTACTTATATACTGACCCATAATGCACCGCGACTATCCCTTGTTTATTGTTCCTTGCCGGCAAAATATCATCTTATGGCAATCTCGTTCCTCAATTTACATAAATTACATTTTCAAGCAATTTATCCATATTTCGACAACATTTTAAGTTACTTACATGGAAATGTTTTGAACATGTTCGGAATGTTTGCCATATTTATTTTTTTATACTATAATATTCAATATTTGAGTAGCCCTAGTCTATATGTACGAAGGTGAATAAGCATTTTCAAAAATACGAGTGTTTAAACAAAATTTCAGCTGTTTCAGCCCATTTTAAAACCTTCGCAAAGAACGTGCTGTAAAAAATTCAGATGGCGATGGCGAACGTTAAAAATGAAAAATAATGCAAACGGACCTTAATGTCTTCCCGCTCTAGTATTTTGCTAGTATATATTTTTTAATTTCGTCAACAAAATAGCAAAAAAACTAATTTCGAACAAGTTCAAAAAGTTTGCTATACATGATATTTTTGTTAAAAAAAATGATTTTCAAAAAATTGTTTTTACGAATATCCTAGATAACGTTGATTAACAATGCATACGAAGTTTCATAATTTTGACTATTGTTTTAGGTAGGTTTTCAGTATGTTCTCAAAGTTGATGTGATTTCAAAACTCAAGATTCTGAGTAAATGCTAGACTTGTACTAGACGTGCAATCTTCGAAAATTTAACGAAAAACTAGAACGTGGTGGAGTTCTTGTGGTGTACCAGCATATAGGGTTCTTTACGGATCACCCCTTTTTTGACGAAAAACCGGAATAAAACAATTTTTTTCATATTTTGACCGAAAATTCTCCCTTTTTATTTTGAACCTCAACTTGAATAAAGCAAAAATGAATAGATGGAGAAGCACCAAAGTTTAGGAGTGAAATATTTCATGGAAAACCCACAAAATCACAAAATATTTTTTTAAAAATCGAAAAAATATTAATTAAATTATATATCGGTCCGAACACGTTCATGGTGATGTTCAAAAATGCATATCATGGTGGTGATGGTGATGGTGATTGTGGTGGTGGTGGTGGTGGTGAAATGCAAGTGATAATCGTATTTAGACGATGATGGTCACGATGGTGATGATGACGAGGATGATGATGATGATGATGATGAAGAAGATGATGGTGGTGGTGGTGGTGGTGGTGATGAAATGCAAGTGATAATCGTATTTAGACGATGATGGTCACGATGGTGATGATGACGAGGATGATGATGATGATGAAGAAGATGATGGTGGTGGTGGTGGTGGTGGTGATGAAATGCAAGTGATAATCGTATTTAGACGATGATGGTCACGATGGTGATGATGACGAGGATGATGATGATGATGAAGAAGATGATGGTGGTGGTGGTGGTGGTGGTGATGAAATGCAAGTGATAATCGTATTTAGACGATGATGGCCACGATGATGATGATGATGATGATGATGATGATGATGATGAAGATGGTGGTAGTAACATCGGATGGTGATGGTGATGATAGTGATAATGGTAATAACCATAATGATGATTATTATGATATGATGGCGATGATGATAATAATGATGATGGTTAGGGCTGTCCACAAATTGCTCCAAAAAGTCAAAAAAGTTGCTAAAAAATTGCTAAAAAAAAACAAAAAGTTGCTTAAAAGTTGCTCAAAAGTTGCTCGAAAAGTTTTGACGTTTCTTACAAATTGGATGATTTCATAGCATATAATTCCGTCAGCTGTAATAATATAACATGTTAACATAAATGTAGAACATTTTCTTGGTATTTGCAGAAAAGTTTGCTTTGATTTTACAACCGCTGACCACCTGGACCGTATTTACAAATATCCACAGGAAGACACAAAGTGTATTCGAATACTGTAAATTGGAGTAAAAAAACGTATTTTTTTTCTTATTGGGGCAGTTAATTGGTTTAAATCCATGTAAAAATTAAAAAAAGAGCAAAAGTTGCTCAAAAGTGAAAAAGTTGCTCAAAATTGGAAAAGTTGCTCGAAATCGGAAAAGTTGCCCAAAAGTTGCCGAGCAACTTATGGACAGTCCTAATGATGGTGGTGGTGATGTGGTGATATTGGTGTAGTTGTGATGATGACAATGGTGATTACGATGTTGGGAAAGATTTATGATCCCGATGATGATGATAATGGCGACAATGACAATGATGATGATGATAACTGATGGCGACGATGACGACGATGATGATGATGATGATGATAAAAGCACATGTAAGCTAGACAGAAATATTGATAATTTATTCTCATTCCCAGGTCCCTGTCTAAATAACCCCTGTGCTGAAGGGGTCACGTGCCGTAATCGTGGGTACGGTTTATTCCAGTGTGAACTGTGTCCTAATGGTTACATTGGTACTGGAAAGATCTGCTCAGATATTGATGAGGTTAGAATTTATCTCTTGTTGTGAGAACGGCGCGATTGCTCCACCGAAAGGAGCTATGGGTCTTTATTAACTACAACTGATCACTTGTTTCGACTTATTTACATTCTGTGTGGCTTTGAATAGCTTTAAATACACATACAACAGAGTATTGATGGAGAGGTAGAAAAGAGCGAACTGTCGGTTTTCTTGGATAGTAGCTTATTATAGCCCAAATCAGCTAACTCATTGCTATGTATGTTTCCACCCAATTCAAAACTTTTTGGGAATAAGATTCTTTCTCTTATGTATTTCAATATCACGTGGACAGTTTTGGAACAAACGTTGTTATCCCCAGAGGTTTTGAATCGGGTGGAAACTTTTTAGCCCTTCGTCGGAGTAAAATTGGGAGTACTTTATTTAACTTGACAGTTAGTAACCACGTCGTTTTATTTACAGTGCAGTGCCGTATATCCCTGCTTCGACAACAACACATGCGTCAACCTATCCCCAGGGTACAGGTGTGGGGGCTGCCCTACTGGTTACCTTGGTGACGCTCCGGCGGGAATTGGTATCGAGTATGCTAAGACACACAAGCAAACGTGTGTGGAGATTGATGAATGTAAGGAGAACACACATGTATGTGATCCAAACGCACAGTGTATCAATACACAGGTAAGTAGCTTACCAAATATGGTATTCGCCTATGTAGAAACGAGGTGAGGCCTGGAACGAGTTAAGTCCCGCAAAGGCGTATGGGATTGTTACTTGGGAAGCAACAAATACAAAATGACGCCGCTGTCCTATGTGATGATCCCAAGGCCTTTTAATTTAAATTTAATTAACGGTTCTTGCGCATTTCGCAAGCCTCAATGCGCTTACAGTACAAAGTATATATCTATATATAAATAAGTTTAGAAATGTACAATAAAAAATTTAGTAAAATATACAATAAAATAGAGTGAATTAAAATTTAGATGCTAAATATAGTGTTAATAATACTAATATAGTATACGATATATATAATAATAATAATAATAATTAAAAGTCGAGAATATCTACTAACAATTAAAAGCTTCTTTGAATAAATATGTTTTTAGTGATGTTTTAAATTTGTTGATTGAATCTGCGTTTCTTATAGTAGGTGGAAGTTTATTCCATAGTTTTGGAGCTGCTATTGAAAACGCTCTATCTCCATATGTAGATGTTGTTGACCTACAATCATTGACAAAAGTGTTGGCACGAATGTGATAAAGTTATTTTAGCACTGCTGAAATTCTACTTCTCCCCCCACCCCCCTTCGCAATGTTGAGGTGGGAGTCATTGTTTGGTGCTTGTGTGGTTGACCTGTCAATGCGCCATCATTTCACACCAACATTGATGTGGGGGGAAGGGGGGGAAATTTTTTATACTTAAAATAAATGAAGTAGTCACTATGAGATAAAATACTAAAATCGTGCCAACTACTTTTGACAATGATTGTCTGAACGACAAAAGGTGTTCTAAAATATATGCTTTGCATTTCTGATTTAATTTTTGTTCCTAAAATAAAACACCCGCACTTGTTACATAACTTCAAATTGAGATTGCTAAAAATATCTGAAGAAAGTGTTATCTTTCAATGAGTTTAGTTCATCCGTCACGTCATCCTAATTAGGCCGATAAAGTGATTTTTGGTGTACAGCTTTAAAGTTATTGTCTTTCATATAGTTTCGATACTAAACAAATGAAGTCATACCACTAAAAGAAAGAAAAAGAAAAGTTGTAATTATTAAGTATGAATTTTGTCAATTCCAAATTGTAAAATGCTTGTTATGGTTTGTTGAAATGAAGAGAAAGCTAAAAAATCGTTTAAAATTAATCACTGATATTCGAAAGTGCAAACATATTTTCTCATATTTCTCCATATTTATTTATAAAATGTCAAGTGATTCATTATCAACGTTTACATAGGAATGTTAACTTTTCTTCCTAATACGTATAAATCTTGATCCATTATTCGTAGCAAAATAGTCACTGTATAAAGATCGCTCGTTTTTTTAACACAGGGAGCCCAACGGTTCTCCCCAACGGTACTCCATCCAATAAACGCTAAAAAAACATGTCAAAACTGAAGGCTTTTAAAAATTTTCGATATTTTCATAAAGAACAGCAAAGGATCTTAACATTTATGAGGGTTCATAGCCATTAGAAACGCTCTTTTGGTGATTTTGGAACGGTTCTCCCTTGTAAACATTACAAATGAAAGGTCAACTATAGCTTTATTATAGCGGAGTAGGGGAGTACCGTTGCTATTTTCGCTGCGATTTACAAATTTTAGAAAAAAACCATCCCATGGTGTTTGAACATTTGCAAAGCAAATGTTGATATATATTTTGGACCGACAAATTCAAAATTCTCTCAATTATCAACAAATTAGTCATGGAGTACCGTGCGGAGTACCGTTGGAAGCTCCTTGTAAAAGTGCAAAATCGCTATTTGTGGATGCATTTCGCAAGGCAATGTTTAGTAAAAGCGCTAGAAATAAACTTAAATACTACTAACATGTAGTTAATTGCAATTGCTTTTTAATTTTATAAAGGAAACATGAACATTTTAGTTGCAAAAGTGTTATTGAATATATAGTGGTCTACGTGAATACTTCCGGTCATTGAGCTACTCTATTTTCTATATACTACATAACATTTTTGACCAGAAACGTTTAAAAAATGTTTGCTAGTCACTCAAATTTGTGTTTACTTACTACTTAAAATATCTTTTTACACAATGTTTGTGGAATTTTTGCTATAAAGCCGTTGAATTTCAGCTCAACTTGGTTTTATCACAAGCGCGCGCTTGACCTCAATTATACGTCATGCTTTCATCGCTCGTTATAAATAAACGCAATTTTTCAAATTTAAGTTTTCGGCATATTTTTCCATTGGCTTATTATGCCAAATTACAGGACAAATTCAATTTAATACATACGACTTATAATACAAGGGAATTTAGCTCCGCGATAGAATGGTTTTCTTTCAAAATTGATAGGTGCTTGTATGGGGGTACACTGGCCTATTCCTTGACAGAAGTGACGTCACAGTTGGACTTCACGGGCCATTCACACATAAAAAGAAACAACTCAACGAAGGTTTTGTCATATCAAATTGGTTTGGTTTACAGACTTTGTAGAAACAAGAAATTCGTGAAAAAGTGTTCCAGACAATCATTGACAAAAGTGTTGGCACGAATGTGATAAAGTTATTTTAGCACTGCTGAAATTCTACTTCTCCCCCCACCCCCCTTCGCAATGTTGAGGTGGGAGTCATTGTTTGGTGCTTGTGTGGTTGACCTGTCAATGCGCCATCATTTCACACCAACATTGATGTGGGGGGAAGGGGGGGAAATTTTTTATACTTAAAATAAATGAAGTAGTCACTATGAGATAAAATACTAAAATCGTGCCAACTACTTTTGACAATGATTGTAGGTACTACTAATAGACCTTTAGTAGCTGAGCGTAATGTACGTCTAGGTGTATAATGCTCAAGTAAATTAATTAGATATGATGGTGCATTACGATTGACGATCTTATAAGTAAGCAATAATACCTTGAAAGTAATGCGAAACTGTATTGGTAGCCAATGTAAGTTGTAAAGTAATGGAGTTATGTGTTCCCTTATTTTAGTTCTAGTAACTAGTCTGGCTGCAGAATTTTGAATGCGCTGTAGCTTACATAATTGATTGGCAGGTATGCCATATAACACACTATTACAGTAGTCTAGCTTTGAGGACACAAATGCATGTACTAAGCGCTCAGCAGAAACACTATCGAGATATTTCCGTATCTTACCAATATTTTTTATGGCTAACGAGGCTGAACGGCAAATATTATTTATCTGAGTAGACATAGAAAGATGTTGGTCAAATATTACTCCTAAATTACGAGCCTCTTTACTAGTAGTTACTATATGTTTGCCAACATTTATGCTAGGTAATGAAATTTGTTTAGAAAAACGTGACGAAAAATGAACTATTTCAGTTTTTGATGTATTGCAGCTAAGCTTATTAGTAGTAAAAAATGTTTGTACGTCATTAATGCATTGTTCCAAATTAGTTAGAGTGGAAGCTCTACAGTCAGGGTTCATTGTTATGTACAGTTGCGTGTCGTCCGCATACAACATGCAGTCTAAACCATGTGATTTAATGATGTTCTCCAGAGGAGCTAAGTATAGTATGAACAGCAATGGACCCATCACTGAACCTTGGGCAATGCCAGATTTGATAGTCCTGGATGCTGATTCACAAGATCCAATAGCAACTTTCTGAGTACGTCTTGTAATGTACGATTGAAACCATTTAAGTACTGTGTCGGAGAAACCAAAGTTGAAGCTAAGTCTATCGATTAGTATTTTATGGTCTACAGTATCAAAGGCGGATGACAAGTCCAATAATACCAGGATGACTTCCAGCTTATTATCTAGCGCTCGGATGATGTCATTGTTAACTCGAAGAAGAGCAGTCTCAGTACTGTGGAATTTTTGATATGCAGATTGGAATTTAGGGTAAAGATAATGTCTTGAGAGGTAGTCACGAACCTGGGTGGCAGCAATTCTTTCAATGAGTTTACCGATGAATGGAAGGTTGGTAATTGGCCTGTAATTGGATAGATCTTCTTTAGGGAGTGATGTTTTCTTAATTACAGGGAGTAATCGCCCTTCCTTCAGCTTAGTGGGAAAGATACCCAGTTGCAGCGAGGAATTAACTAAAGTTGTTATTAAAGGCAATACCTCCACAATGCAGGATTTTAATAGACGTGTCGGAAGTGGATCTAACGAGCAAGACTTAGATGGTGATTTTTGTATGACTTTACTTACAGCTTCACTAGAGACTTGATCAAAGTTGCTAAAACTGCAGTTGGCAGAGTGACAAGTGTTCAACGACGGTTTGTATGGTACTGAGTAGGATATATTCTGTCTTAGATTGTCAATCTTTTCAATGAAGTAATTACTAAATCTTTCAGCTAACTCTAGGGATGAAGTGTGCGAAGGTAAGATTGGTGGCGATTTTACCTTGAACATACCATCAATCAGCCGGAATAGCTGATTGTTATCGGAAGATTCAATTTTTGATTTGTAGTATTCAGCCTTGCATTGATCCACTAATGATGTATAACGCTTGCACTGATCCTTGTAGATTTGTTTGTGAATCTCTAGTCCTGATGAACGATACGCACGCTCACTACGACGTTTTTCACGCTTGGCATCACGTAACTCAGAAGAGTACCAAGGAGCATGTGGACGTAGAGTGAAGGATCTATGTTTCTCAGGTGCATGTTTGTCAAGTATATTTCCAAGTTCCTGGTTATAGTGTTCGACATATTTGTCGGGATTGTGCTCATTTATAGTTAGACTAGATAAAGAGTTGACAATGTCAGCTTTGAACGATGACAAGTTGATGCTTTTAAGGTGACGACGGCGACAGTGAGCCTTTCCAGCTGGAGGTTTGGCGAAGGCGAGAGAGCAAGTTACTGCACTATGCACTTTTAATTGGACAAAGACCGCATTTCGACTCTACATTGGCTAGTAGGCCTCACTTTTCACAAGTTTTCACAGTTCCGTTCAGTGGCCTTGAATAATAGTTCCAAGTCGAGGTTGGAGTTGCCACACATAGCTAAACTATAATTTATCATGCGCAGCAACTCCAACCGCGACTTGGAACTTTAATTCGTGGTCACTGAACGGGACTGTGAAAAGGGCAATACGTACAGGTAAACAGTTTAGGGATTTGCTAGAAGACAGATATTTCCTCTATCAAGTTCACATTCATCTCTCTCTGTTTACGTTTTTTTTCCATTTTACCTCATTTGAAGTGTTTGTTTATTGGTGTTCATCGTTGTTATAGGGTAGTTACAAGTGTGGCGACTGTAATCCTGGTATTTGTTTATTGGTGTTCATCGTTGTTATAGGGTAGTTACAAGTGTGGTGACTGTAATCCTGGTATTTGTTTATTGGTGTTCATCGTTGTTATAGGGTAGTTACAAGTGTGGCGACTGTAATCCTGGTATTTGTTTATTGGTGTTCATCGTTGTTATAGGGTAGTTACAAGTGTGGTGACTGTAATCCTGGTATTTGTTTATTGGTGTTCATCGTTGTTATAGGGTAGTTACAAGTGTGGCGACTGTAATCCTGGTATTTGTTTATTGGTGTTCATCGTTGTTATAGGGTAGTTACAAGTGTGGTGACTGTAATCCTGGTATTTGTTTATTGGTGTTCATCGTTGTTATAGGGTAGTTACAAGTGTGGCGACTGTAATCCTGGTATTTGTTTATGGTGTTCATCGTTGTTATAGGGTAGTTACAAGTGTGGCGACTGTAATCCTGGTTTTATTGGTAACGGGTATGCTGGATGTGCACCTGGTGACCTTTGTACCAATGGAACACACACGTGTCACGTGAACGCTGCATGTACACAGACTGCTGCTGGCAAGTATAAGTGCACTGTAAGTAACAACAGCATTATACTTTTATTATGATCATCGAAGAAAAGAAGAAGAAGGAGTTTGCCATGTCTTGTTGTAGATAAATAAGGGAAAGAGACTGAAGTCTCTTTCTCTTATTTATTATGATCATCATTGTCATTGTCATTTATCATTATCATCATCACTGTCATCATCGTCGTTGTAGTCGTCAGGTGTTGTTACCATCGTCATCATCACCAGCATCGTCGCCGTGTGTGTCATGTATCGTAACCATCATATCATCATCATGACAATCATCGTCATTACCATCATCTTCATTGCCAGCGTTATCATCATCACCATCATCATCGTCGCCGTGTGTCATGTGCCGTAACCATCATATCATCATCATGACAATCATCATCATCATCATCATCACAAATATCATCGTCATTACCATCATCATCATTGCCAGCGTTATCGTCATCATCATCATCGGCATTATCATCACTGTTGTCGGCAGGTGTCATCACCATAGCCATCATTATTATCATCATCGCCATCATCATCACAATCGTCATCTTCGTCAGATGTCGTAACCTTTATCACCACCATCATCACCATCGTCGTCTTCGTCAGATGTCGTAACCATTATCATCATCATCGTCGTCATCATCATCATAATCGTCATTACAATCATCAACATCACCGTCATCTTCATCATCATGGTCGGTCATCGTCGTCGTTCTCATCATTACATCATCATCATCATTATTACCATCATCGTCGTCATCACCGTCATCATCGTCGTCATCACCGTCATCGTCGTTGTCATCACCATTACATCATCATCATCATTAACAGTAATATCATCATTGTATTTTCTAGTGTAAAGATGGCTATGGTGGTAGTGGGGAGGAATGTAATCCTGATCCAGACTTTGATGCTATACCTGACGATGGACTCAGCTGTTTATTGCCCAACTGTAGACAGGTAGGAAAAATTAACTTAATATATTGACAAACATTTATCACCATTTAGTGGTCGTAGCCGTATTTAAACCTTTTGTATTACCTCTATATATCGACCGCTTTGTATGGCCTCGATTGTTTGTTATTCAACTGTAGACGTAGAAAATATTCAAAAATTACCTCGATATATCGACCAATATATCAACCAATATATCGACCGAATATATCTGTCAATGTATCGACCGCTTTGTATGATCTAAATTTAGTGGTCATTGTGTAGAGGTGGTCGTTCATTAGATATAGTCGTTGTTCAAAAGCCGTTTTTTAATATTAAAGTTGTCCTTCAGTAGCATATTTGAAAAGTAGTTATGAGAGTAGGTTTGAGGCCAAGATCTGAATAAATACAGTAGTACATGGCCTCAGACCTACTCTCATAATACCGTTTTTTAATGTTTCATCAATACAAAGTATAGATTAAGGTAGACGTTGTGTTAAGTTGTCTTTGCGAAAGTTTTTCATTCTTTTTCCATAGGATAATTGTCCTGCTGTTCCAAACACTGGTCAAGAAGACAACGATTCTGATACACAAGGTGACTCGTGTGATGAAGATGATGATAACGACCTTATTGCAGATAAAGAGGTATGTGATGATGGTGATAGTGATGGTGGTGCTGGTAATGATGATGATGGTTGTGATGATAGTGATGATAACGACCTTATCGCAGACAAAGAGGTATGTGATGATGATAGTGATGGTGATAGTGATAGTGGTGGTGGTGCTGGTAATGATGGTGATGGTGGTTGTGATGATGGTGATGACGGTGGTAATGATGATGGTGGTGGTTGTGATGATGGTGATGACGGTGGTAATGATGATGGTGATGGTGATGATGGTGATGGTGATTGTGATTATTGTTATTATTGTTACGGCCTGGTGCTAGTAATGAAGGTGGTAGTGGTTGTGATGATGGTGATGGTGATAATGGTAATGATGATGGTGGTGGTTGTGATGATGGTGATGGTGATGATGGTGATTGTTGTTATTGTTATTATTGTTACGGCCTGGTGCTAGTAATGAAGGTGGTAGTGGTTGTGATGATGGTGATGGTGATGGTGATGATGGTGATGGTGATTGTTGTTATTGTTATTATTGTTACGGCCTGGTGCTAGTAATGAAGGTGGTAGTGGTTGTGATGATGGTGATGGTGATGGTGATGATGGTGATGATGGTGATGGTGATGATGTTTGATGATGTTGGTGGTGATTGATAAATATATGGTGGTGATGATAACGATTGTGATGATGATGATAGTGGTGTATGTGCTTGATGATGATAATAACGTCTGTGGTGGTTGATGATGATTATGATGATGATGATGATGATAACGATAGAGCGGTTTTCGTATGACTGTGAAACGGACGTGCAGTGCCGTGACTGCGTCACTGCCGTGGTTTCTATAAAAACGTTCGAATTTTCTGCCGTATCCGTGCCGTGCGGTGACCGTGCCTTTTTCACAGTCATACGAAAACCGCTCTAACGATAATGGTGATAAAGATAAAAATATGATAATAAGACAATGAGCACTATTGTGATAGGACAGTGGTGAAAATGATGCTATCGATGATAATGACATTGATTTTGATGGTGAAGGTAATGATGATGATGATATTGATAAAGATAGGGAAGATGACGATGATAACGTTAATTATTATTATAATCAATTATAGTAATATGAGACAAAAGCCACTCTTTTGAATATCATAGTAATAGCAATAGCAGTAATATTTTACAACCAGGACAATTTCTCCTTGCATATGTAGGATAATTGTCAATTCAAGGCCAATGTTGACCAGACCGATGGTGATGGTGACGGTGTTGGTGATGCGTGTGATAACTGTGTTGGTGTGTCTAACGCTAACCAAACAGATACTGACGGGGATGGAGTAGGGGATGCATGTGAGACAGGAGATGACATTGATGGAGATGGTAAGTTATTGTCTGGTTTATTATTTATCCCGGGCGCTTGGCAACCCACTTACGCGATACGGATAGATTATAAACGAGTCATTGGCAGCTTGGTTCATGGTATTTTGTCTTTCTTGCTCTTTTCGCCTT
This sequence comes from Metridium senile, assembly GCA_949775045.1. Taxonomy (NCBI): domain Eukaryota; kingdom Metazoa; phylum Cnidaria; class Anthozoa; order Actiniaria; family Metridiidae; genus Metridium; species Metridium senile. The sequence goes on along the minus strand of OX459106.1, from coordinate 13,363,840 downwards.
GTTCATCTGTTGTCTTCAAAACATCACTCGTACCTATTAATTACAAATTGTACTTAAGATCGTGCGATTTCCTATACAAATTAAAATTATATATTCCAAATTTCATTTTTTTTTCTCCTTCTCTTTCCACATCTGAAAGTCATAATTTGCAGTAATGTTCATTTTTTCCCTGTCCCTGGTTGTTTCTCTTTCTTTGTTACCTTTCGATTTTGTTTTAATGATTTATTTTGCTTTTTTCCTGTATTTCTCTTCTTGACAGTAGAATTGTTCAACTGATTCGATATGTCTTTATATTGTAGGTATATTAGATACTGATGACAAGTGTAAATATCTTAATGCATCGGGTGACCAGACAGATACTGATCTTGATGGTTTTGGTGACTTATGTGATAACTGTCCAAAGACTAATAATCCCACTCAGGTAAACATGCTAGGCTGTTTTACCTTATGGTCATTTTTTTCCTTTTTTCTTCCACCCTTCCTTTTGTCTTAGTTTCGTCCCCCCTGCCTTCCTTTCTCCATTTTGTCATTATTTCAAATTATTTCCTTTCATCTTCCCTCATTTTATTCCTTTTGTTCTCCCTCCTTACATTCCCTTCTCCCTACCTCCTTTCATTCCTTATGTTCTCTCTCCCTCCTTTCGTCCCCCATCCCTCCCTCTTTTCTTCCTTTCGTCCTCCTCCTTTCATTCCTTTTGCCCTCCCTCCGTTTTTACCTTTCGTCCTCCCTTCCTCCGTTTTTTTCTTTCGTCCTCCCTCCCTCCCTTTTGCCTTTCTTTCATGCTTATTTCTGTTTGATACCATGTACCTTTTATACCATGTACCTTTGATACGATGTATCTTGGATACAATGTACCTTGGATACCACATACCTTTGATACCATGTACCTTTGATACCATGTACCTTTGTACAATGTACCTTTGATACCACGTACCTTTGATACCATGTACCTTTGATATACCATGTACCTTTGTTACCATGTACCTTTGATACCATGTACCTTTGCTTGATTTCTTTAGACGGATTCTAATCAAAATGGCTACGGTGATGCTTGTGATGGAACTGGAAAAGACAAGTAAGATTCAATAAACATTGATAATTCTATTGATTGAGACCCGCAGGTAATTGGTATCTTATATATTTTCACAGAGACGGTGATGGTGTACTCAATGAGTTTGATAATTGTATCGACCTCCCTAATGGTGACCAGGCTGACGCGGACGATGACAACACAGGTAACTCATCCTCATTGTTTGGTAATCCGTCATCAGTAAACACCATCATCAACACTTTCATTTAAGCATAGTCATCATCTGACTTTTTGTTATCCCCTTCATTATCATGTCTTTTTTACATCACTGCAGCCACCATTATAATCAACATCATCATTTTCATCATAATCGCCATCATTATCATTACCGCCAACATTTTGCAACAACAATTCGCAGCAGCAATTCGTAGCTCGCAACAGCATTTCACAACAACAACTCGAAATAGCAATTCACAACTCACAACAGCACCTCGCAACAGCACCTCGGTGATGATTGTGATGATGATGATTCTGATGAAGATGATGATGATGATTGTGATGATGGTGATGATGATTGTGATGATGGTGATGATTGTGTTAATGATGGTTGTGATGATGATGATTGTGATGATGATCTTATTTGTGTTTTAAAGGTGATGATTGTGATGATGATCAAGATAACGATGGCAAGACAAACCAACAAGATAATTGCCCCCTCGTCTCAAACCCTGGTCAAGAACATGAACAAAAGACCTACAATGTTAAAGGTAATATCTTGTGTCATTTCCTGTTTACCTTAAGATGTGATTCTTCACTTCCTGTTCACAATATACACCTATTTTAAAAACGTTTATTGAAATAAACGGCGATTACGCGATCGAAAGGACGTAGGGGTGTTTTGTGGTAAAAATACGAATAACTATTGCCAGCACCATTTAGTGGAGAAGAAGCTTATAATTTGTATATTTTCAATCCATCATTCCCGTCGGGACTCTCTCGTGAGGCTCGCTTACCCTCACTACTACCACTACATTCATTATCTACAACACACAACTCTGCTCACAGTTAGATTTTTGTGGAAAAAAGAAAACAGGAGCGATGTCCCGGAGAAAAACCCTCCAGAGAACAACACATAAAGCAAACCCTGTTCACTTGTCGCCCATGCCTGGAATCGAACACACGTCACAAGAAATAGAAAACGAGGAAGCAGTGCTTTGTCGAGTTATAGAGTACGCGGCAATTTTAAGAAGACGAGAGAAGCGTTAGGAGAAGCACGACGTGTTCTTTTCGAGTCTTCTTTAACTTCCCAAGTGCTTTATAACTCGAAAGAGCACTGCTGCCGAGTTTTCTATTTCTTTTGAAAAATATTTAGTATTTAAAATGGAACAAATAGACGTTTCGTGCTCTGTTAAGTTATAAAGAACGCAATCAGAGCGCTCGATTTATATCAAATATTTTATAATGTCGCTTGTTCTTCACTCAAGACAAAAACAAAAATGAAGAAAATGTTTGAAAACCACCAAAGTTTTTATTATTCTCACTAAACCTTTATTTGTATTGTCCTTATCTTCAGCCCTTGCTGTGGGCGATGCCTGTATGACAGATTTCGATGGTGATGGTGTCAAAGATGATGACGACACGTGTCCCCGTGTCAAACACATCAGCAAGACAAGTTTCCTGAATTACTTTACTGTAGACTTGTACCCAGGACACGCCGGACCTGACCCGGAATGGAGAGTTGCTAAAAAGGTAGGACAGACACTATTCTATGGTTTCACGTAACCATAATGCATTCTGTTTTAGGGGGTAAATATTGTTATTCAAATTTCTTTGATTTGGACTACAATAGTTAGTGATTGGAATTACGATATCTACATATATCCCCAAAAAACAGAAGGCATTATGGTTAAGTGAAAGTAGAGAATAGTCCCTTTCACGGTTCCCTGCGCCATCTTGAAAGGTAGCCGGGCCTTTTCATCGAAGCGAGGCGAACGTTGAGCTTGCAGTGTTAGATACCTTTTAGCACCTTGGCGTACAATTATTCACGTGTCTCTATCATTGCAATCTCGACGTTCTTCTCGCTTCGATGCAAAGGCCAGGCTACCTTTCAAGATGGCGCAGGGAACTGTTAAGGGAACTATAGATACATATTTGATTGTTTAGATTTTTCGCTTGATTGCTCGCTCATTTGACTGGTTTGTTTTTAATCCTTGACTAAATGAATAATGACTGACTTACTCACATAGACTTTTTCTATTTTATTTCATAGGGTGTGGATGTGGAACACGTGTCAAATACTTCACATCCCGGCATGCTTATCGGTAAGCAATAGACAGTTGTGACCACAAATTCCATCTCAAAAACGGAATTTTCTCCGTGTTATTATTTACACTTGATTACAACTCAATACGTTTGTCAAATAAGCTATTATAAGAGTTGATTTAAGGCCATATACTACAGTTTTTTTATTTAAATCTTAAGCTTTCGTCGGGCACTGGACATCATCAGAAGAGTGGAAAAGATTGTACGAAATTTTGAAAATGTTCCACTCTTCCGATGATGTTGGTGACCGACGAAATATTAAGATTTAGATAAAAAACGGTATTATATGACCTCTTATAATTACACACAATGCTACTGAAGGACATCTTTAATAGCCAAAGCTATATTGTTATTATCATAATTCTATATTCTTTTCCTCTTTTCGTGAAGGTGAGACAAGATACGGCCCAGTCGACTACAAAGGAACGATGTACGTTAAGTCTTCATCGGGTTCAGACTATATAGGTGTGGTATTTGGTTATCAAACAAACCGAAAGTTCTACGTGGCGATGTGGAGGAGAGAGAATATTAACTACGCTGATGGTGATATTAATGCTGGAATCAAAGGACTACAGTTGAAGGTGAATAGATGAAATGATGATGATGATGATGATGATGATGATGATGATGATGATGATGATGATGATGATGATGATGATGATGATGATGATGATGATGATGATGATGATGATGATGATGATGATGATGATGATGATGATGATGATGGAATCAATGGACTGCAGTTGAAGGTGAATAGATGACTTGATACCATGTATGATGGTGATGATGATAAGGTGTTGGTTGTGATAATGATTATAATTATAATGATGATGTTGATAACGGTGATAATGATGTTCATAGTGGTGATGATAATGATGATAATGATGATAATAATGATAATAATGAAAATGATTGTGTTGATTGTAATGATTGATGATGATGTATCTTCCAGCTTGTTGACTCTAATGTCGGACCCGGTGCTGATCTTGCTAAGGCTTTATGGCATTCTGCTGATACTGCGAATAAAGTAAGTTGTCTATCTGTATTTTTATCTGTTTTTTTTTTGCGTTTACAATCTTGTAACCTACAGTCATGTTTGGACATTGCAACATCTTTCTGTCCGTTATCGTTTGATAAATGGATAAAATACAAAGCTTTGGCAACCCCCTACCCCCAAGAAATGTTGATTGGTCTTTGACATGATAACAGTTTTACTTTCCAAACATTCAACATTTATTCGGGGGGAGGAGAGGGAGATCGTACAAAATAGACAAAGTAGCTTTGGTAACCCCTCCCCCCAAGAAATGTTGATTGGTCTTTGACGTTAGAACAGTTTCACATTCAAAACATTCCGCGTTTTTAGGGGAAGAGGGGGGACGTACAAAGTGAACAACATACTCAAAGTAGTTTTGGCAACCCCCTCCCCCCAAAGCCGGAGAGCCGGGGGCGACATACAATTTTTACAAGAACATTTTTTATAACAAAAACAAGTTACCAAGGTTTATTGACATTATTGTACCTTGTTTTGTACGTACAGGTAACTGTTCTTTGGAGCGACCCTAAGATGGAAGGATGGAAGCACAAAACGCCGTATCAATTCCACGTGAAGCACCGCCCTTCTGTTGGTATTATAAGGTATATATCTTAGATACATCTATTTTTAAAACGTTGAATACTGAATAATGCGTTCAAAGACTCATAGCATTGTACGTGGGTCTCATTAATCTGAAAAGTAAATACAGCGCAATCTGTTCCATATATACCAGTGTAGCTAGAATATTGTTTCGAAAAAAATATTTACTATTTGTTTTACTTCGGATAATATTACATGACCCAATAATAAGGACCATTGCCAACCAGGAAGGTGGGGTTGGAAATATTTGGAAAAGACAACAGGTGATTTTGACGAAAGTTCAGCACTACATCCATTTCAAATCTAATAAATAATGCCTTGTCTTTTCAATATGCTAACATTCATTGTTTTCATATGAAAAATCTGTGATTGTTTTTTTAATATAGCCTACATAGTCAACAAGAAAAGTGGTACTAAACTTTAAGCGCTTTCAAAATGTTCTAACAATCCACGAGTTGGCCATTGGGGGGGGGGGGGGGGGTGGGGGGGGGGGTGGGGGGTCGGGGGGCTTTGATTGACACACTTCGCCCTTTCACTCAATCCCGTATAAGAGATAAACCAGTTATAATGATACTATGTTATTTTCAGAATTAAGATATACCAAGGCGATAAAGTGCTCACCGACTCTGGAGATATCTTCAACACTAAAATAACGGGGGGTAGACTGGGGATGTTTGTCTTTGGACAGGAAGATGTTATTTGGTCGAGACTAGAAGCTAGATGTGTTGAACGGTAATCATCGTTGGATTTTATTATCATTTAACATCATCATTGTGATCAACATCATTAGTATCATCACATTTTTTATTATTATTATCATCATTATTTTCCATATTGTTATTGTAATCATTTATATTAACATAAATGTCAACATCATCATTGTGATCAACATCATTATTATTAATTATTATTATCATTATCTGGCTCATCATCATTAGTAGAGTACAAACACTAAAAGTGTGCAACATAAATACCACTAAATACTGCTAAATTATGCAAATTCTTTTGTTCTCTATTGTTTAATCAACACTATTTAGTGGTAAATAGTACAAAGTATTGCACACTTTTAGTGTTTGTACTCTATCATCACATTTTTTATTACTATTCTCATCATTATTTTCCATATTGTTATTGTAATCATTTATATTTCCTATTCGTTACTTATTTTTCCATCTCAAGTGCTTTAAGGCCTGGGATTTTATGGCAGACCGAAAAATGTTAAAATTGCAATAATTTCACTTGTATTCAATGTACTAAAATATATTTTGGAACCCAAGTGACAATTAGGCCCCTTAACATTTTGCGCTGGAAATAATTATAATTTGGTGTTCACGTGACCAGCAAGGCGGTAAAACGGAAATTTGAAAATGGGGTTAATCTATTGCATTAATTTCAATCCTTTTTGTGTCTTAAAATGTTAAAGACATATTTATAAATATGTTCTGGCCCAGAATGGATGACTTCATTGAAACGGTAAAGAGAAAAATGCATATTTGTGGATACTTCGATTGGTCACGTGACCCTTTTTGGCAAATATCTCCTAAACAATCAATGATGGACAACCATTCTAGGCCAGGTTCGAAAGACATCTACAAAAGTAACCCAACAACATATATTGGAACAATCTGGCTGGTGACTCTATCTACCCCATTTTGCTATGAAATTTTGAGGTTTTCTCGACTATGATGCTGGTCACGTGATCAAGGGAATGCCATGCTTGCACCAAAAAATTTACACTTTCATTAAAAACTAACATGTACCTAAGTTAAATAATTTAACTTTTGAAACGAAGATCGAAATCAGAATTACTAACATTTTATTAAAAATGGCTGCCTGACCCAGGCCTTAACTCACTTGAGATGTTAATTGTAAGAGCACTGAGATTGTGTAGTGCGCTAAAAATTAAATCATTATTAATTATTATTATCACCATCAATCATGATTATCATCATCATCAGTATCACCATTATCATCACCATCATCATTATCATCATCATCATCATTATCACCATTATCATCACCATCATCATTATTATCATCATCATTGCTCATCATTATTATCATCATCATCATTATCACCATTATCATCACCACCATCATCATTATTATCATCATCATTGCTCATCATTATTATCATCATCATCATTATCAACATCATATCATCGCTATCATCGTCATAGACATCAATATCATTATGCTCATCGTTATTCATATTGTCATTGACTCCATCATCATGTCGTTCATCATTATTATTGAATACTGTGAATTTCCTCTCTAAAACATTTCCTGGACGTTTTCGATTCGTTTTTGTTGTTAATACAGAGTCAACGAAGCCCTCACATTCGATGGAACTGATGACTATGTAGCAATGCCATCGTTAGGAGCACTACGTTTAACAGACAGGTACGAAAGTCTTGTAGTTGCAGTCAGGTTTCATGTTTAAGTTGAATATCAACTTTTGCCTGTGACTATGTCTTTTTTTTATTTTTTTATTAAAGACCTATGGTCAATAGACCTAAACGGTTAACGCGTTGCTATGTACGTTTCCACCCAATTCAAATACAAAAATGTGAAAAAAACAACAACTTTTGTTCCAAAAATTTTCCATTTGACATTGAAATACATAAGACGAAGAATATTATTCCCAAAATATTTGAATTGGGTGGAAACGTACATAGCAACGCGTTAGCCGATTATGATTATCACCAGCATGCTTTGCATATTTTGATTTGTGTGTTATAATAAGTTCGCAATAACTCGTGTTAAAAGAAAACCAATAAAACAAAACGCTAAAGGATTTTGTAAGAGCGTAAATACCAACTCACATCGCAAAAGATGTCTGCATGTGCGATTTTCATGGTCCACGAAATTCAGTCTTTTGTGCGGTGCATGCTGGTGAGGGACCATGGGACATTAAGACGCTTTACGGCCACCCGCTCAATACGGCCACCCCGTTATTGCGGCCAGTTTTTAGGGTCCCGACGAAATGCATACCCATACATTTTCTATGAAATTTACCCGCTTAATACGGCCACTTTGGGCTGTTTCTTCAGTTGCCGGATTAACGGGGTTTTACTGTATATCCTCCATTACCCTTTTCCCCTTTTCACCACTTGTTCCACTCATTCTTTTTTCATGTTGATAGCTTTACAATAACAACGTGGGTTAAGATGACTACTGGCTATCCTGCGAGCAACCAACCTATTGTCTGTACATTGGATGCCAAGCTATGCTTGTACTTGAAGAACAGGTTAGTTATGTACTATATTGATGAATAGATGGATGAATAACTGAATGAATGAAAGAACGGATGAATAAATGAATGGATGGATAAAGGAATTAATGAATGGATGGATGGATGGATAAATAAAGGAAGGAAGGAAGGAAATAATGAATAAATGAATGAATGGATGGATAAAGGAATTAATGAATGGACGAATGGATGGATAAATAAAGGAAGGAAGGAAGGAACTAATGAATGGATGAATAAATGAATGAAGGAATAAATAATTGGACGAATGAATGGATGGATGAGTAAATGAATGAAGGAATAAACGAATGAATGGATGAGTAAATGAAGGAATGGATGGATCTATGAACGGATGAATAAATAAAGGAATGAATAGATGGATGAATGAGCGAATTAATTAATTAATGTGTGAATCATTGAACGAATAAATGAATGTATGGATGGATGAATTAGTGAATGAACGTATGAATAAATGTGTGTAAGGATTGATGGATCTACCAATGAGCGAATAAACGAACGAATAGATGGATGAAACAATGAGTGAATAAATATATTAATGAATAAGTGAACGTTTGTTGTATTTTCAGTCATATTTACGGCAATATTGGGTCAGTGGTAACTGCAGGATCTGAAGAAATCGAACCTAATGAATGGCACCACCTGGCATTGAGATATGATGCGCAAAGTATGTACATTGCGTTACTATTTGTCACGTCACACATATCACGTCAACCTACGTTTATACATGTCACATCACGCTGTATTGCTGTCACATAACTTTGTATTACTTGGACCTTCGTTTCTTTGTCACGTTACTTTGTATTACTTGGACCTTCGTTTCTTTGTCACGTTACTTTGTGTTACTTGTGACTTGCGTTACTTTGTCACGTTTGGCTTGTGCTTCTTTGTTAACAAGTTTATACCTTTTGGTGTTTCTCATTTTGTTTCTCATTCGTGTTTTTTTTTTCGATGTACAGGGAATATTGTTAATTTGTTCGTGAATGGTTCGTCTGTTGGTACAAAGACTAATGTAGCACCTCCAGGATTGGTGAGAGTTTCTATACCTTAAATATTAATATACATGCATCATCATCATCATCATCATCATAATAATTATATCTTTCATAATCATCATCACTATCATTATCATACTTTTCGTAATTACCATCGTTTTCATTATTATCAACATCATGACCATTATCATCATCATCATCATCATCATCATCATCATTATTATTATTATAATCATTATCTTCATTATCACCATCATGGTCATTATCAACATCATGGTCATTATCACCATCATGTTCATTATTACCATTGTCATCATCATCATCATCATCATCATTATTATAATCATTAATCATTATGATCATTATCAGCATCATGTTCATTATCATCATCATTGTCATCATTATTATTATTATTATTATTATTATTATTATTATTATTATTATTATTATTATTATTATTATTATTATTGTAATCATTAATCATTATGATCATTATCACCATCATGTTCATTATTATCATCATTATTGTCATTATTTCAATCATCAATATCATCAGAGCGGTTATTCATTGTACCGTTGTGACATTGTTCTATTTCAGTCATCAAGCAGTATCCTGTACATCGGAAGAGATCAAACAAACTACTTGAAAGGAACATTAGATGATGTGAGTGTAATAACTGAATGAATGACTGATTTACGGACTGACTGACCATTGTTAATAGAGTTAACTATAGAATGACTGACTGACTGTCTCAATGATTCAATGACTGACTGACTGAATGAATATATGACTGACTGATTGACTGACTAAATGACTGACTGACTAACTGGCTTACTGACTGACTGACCATTTTAATAGTTAACTATGGACTGACTGACTGACTGACTTACTGACTGACTGACTGACCGTTTTAATAGAGTTAACTATGGACTGACTGACTGACTGACTGACTGACTGACTGACTGACATAAAGATATGGTACTCTAGCCCCACCAATGAAAACAAGCTTTACCTGTTCAGCACTCTGATTGAGCCGATACTGCTCTACGGTTCTGAGACGTGGACATTAACCATGCAACAGCAACGGTGGCTGGATGGGACGTATACCAACTTACTTGGACGTATCCAAAACATCCATTGATCACAGCATGCAACACGTGAGCAAATATATGGTCATCTCCACCCAGTCTCTCAGAAGCTGACAAAGCGCCGTCTCCAGTTTGCCGGCCACTGCCAACGAGCTAATGGCGAGATTATTCAATCACTCCTCCTGTGGAAACCACGCGGCCCTGTCCATTCAAGGAAAATGTCATTTCCAGACGTAATAGCAAGGGACTCGGGAATTGACAGGGCGGACATTGCTGGCACAATATTGGACCGGAGGTTGTGGGGCGAAGTGGTTCTGAGCATCTTATGACTTGACTTATGACTGTGTGCCAGACATTTTTGTGTGTTTGTTTAGAGCTTTAATGCTCATTTATGTATGGTGTATGAAAAGCAAAGCATTATTGTTACACTCCTAATTCGTGTGTTATAATTTATTTATTATCGTAGATCACACTATGGGGTCTCCAGTTGCCTGATTCAGATATCCAAAGCTACATGAAACTAGCAGGTTTACAATGGCCTATCCATAAGAACCTAGTTCGCGCGTGCTCACTATGACATGGATGGCCACACTGGTACTGTATTAAAAGACAAGTCTGGTAATGGTAATGATGGCACTATCTATGGACAACCGGACCTCGTATCGGTAAGGTGTATTAATTTAGGGGTTTTGAAAGTGCTGTATTGTGGTAATGGTGGTGTTGATTATTTACTATTTAAAAAACGAGCAGGAGTGTTTTATCAGGTGTAAAATCGCGAGGGCGAAGCCCAAGGGATTTTATACCTAAATAGTTACTATTCACCACCCTACCCCATTGTTCTCTCTCTCACTAAATCACTGATTGTAGGATGTCCGCGTCTGAAAGCAAGATATTGCAGTTCGCATTAAAGATAATAGTTAATTGTTGTGATAATTGTTGAACACGTGATTTGGATTGTTATATTAATGATAAGTATATTAATGATGATGATGGTAGAGCACAAACATTAAAAGCGTGAAACATAAATAGTACTAAATAGTGATATGTTATGCTAATTCTATTGTTTTCTATTGTTTAATTAGCACTATTTAGTACTAATTAGTACTATTTGTTTCACGGGTATAATGTTTGCACTCTAATGATGATGGCGAATATAATGAGTGATTCTTATTCCATATACATCCATTCAAATACATCATTCATATCTTTCAGAGTACTGTGGACAAGAGCCGTTTTTTCGTGTCCTATCCAAACAACAGAAGACGGAGAAGCGTCCTTTCACCACTGAGCCATATAGAACTGTGATCAATCGACTCAGTCTAATCAATAACTCATCGCGAAATCGATACAAAATCGTGGTTCATCGTCTTATTAATCGTAAACATGCATCCATTCTTCCAATCAATAACACTTCGATCAATCGATATGATAACAGATCGTGGCCATCATCTTTCTAATCGCAGTCGTGCCAGTCTTTCAATCAATAACACATCGAGAAATCGATATTAAATCTTAGTTCATCATCTTTCTAATACCAAATCGTGCCAGCCTTCCAACTAAAAGTTCATCGAGAAACCGATATTAATGAGTTCGCGTACCATAAATCACAGTTAAGCATTCTTCCTATCAATATCACATCGGACGTTCAACATCACTTCGTGTGCAATTGTTTATCTTCCATTTGTGATCTTTTGATAATGCATCGGGTTTTCGATGCCAGCCGCTTTAATGATTTACACTGAGCTACCACCGTGATGTCGTTCAATCAATGATACATCGTATCAAAATCGTTAAAAAAGTGTACAACGTGCAATGATAAGTCGATATTTGTTCGGTGCAAATAATATAGAAATAAACATTGGATTCCGAAAATTAACAATCATTTGGGAAGAAACCTTGCGAAACTTTAAGGGACTGTTGCTGACGAAGTATTTTGCGACTGTTTCGCAAAGAGCGAAAGGCCACGACTGTTTGTTTAAAAATGGTCACAATTTCTGCGCAATTTGGCGAAACAGGCAAAGTATTTTCCGGCTGTTTCGCAGAGAGCGAAATGTTACGACTGCTTGTTTAAAAATGGTCGAAATTTTTGCGAAATTTGGCGAAAACTCTCACGACGTATTTCGAACCACTGCCAAAACCATATCTTTGGCGAACATTTCACGAACTTTTAATATTTTGATGTAAATATTGTCTAGTTTTCTTTTTATGTTGCTCCTAGTGTAAATGCCTGTCGAGCCAAGGCTGGTTCTTGGGAATGTGATAAGCATATCCTTGCCCGTTCGGCTAACAGTATACATCGTTATACGTAGTATATTTCGTAGTATTATGCTTCAATTCGAAAGAGGCTAATTTAGTATTTGTATAGGTATATAAATAGTGTAGATAGGCCGAAAGGGTACTCTTATTTTAACAATATTGTATGTAGGAATCTTGTTTTTACGCTTGGAGAGGTATAAAAATGTGTCTTTTTTTCTTATTTGTGTTTATTTATTTATTTATTTATTTATTTATCTATTTATTTATTTATTTATTTATTTATTTATTTATTTATTTATTTATTTATTTATTTATTTATTTATTTATTTATTTATTTATTTGTTAGTTTGTTTGTTTAGAGTGAAATCATTTTACCAGTGAAATAGATATTAGACTAATACACCTTAGCAGTCTTTAATTCCGTTGTTTTCTTTTGTGTCTATTTGACTATATTACACCTTGACTATTTAATTGTGTTTCATTTTAAAAATGTCTTCACTCTATACATCTGTTTCTTTATTTATATATTGGTTTATTTATTGGTTTATTTATTACATATTTGTTATTTTATTTGTTTGTTTATTTGTTATTTATTTATTTATATGTTAATTGTTTTGTTTGCTTCTTTATGCTTCTGATTTTAATCATCGCTTACATCAGCGTTTATATCAAAATCAAGTACTTTCCAGTTTTCCAGCATAGTTCACATGTAAGATCTCAGATCAAGCTCTCTTTGACTCTTTTCTTTGCTTCAGTAGCATCAATTACCATTTTCGGGCATAAATATCTACTTTTTCACAAATCCAAAAGTTTATCCCATTAATTTGCAACATTATTCAGCTTTCCTCCTACATGCAAACTCTTTTATCAACTTTGCCATCTATGCGTGGAGGTTTCCTGGATTTGCAAATAATTTGAAGAAAATTTTCGGTTGTACGCCTAAACTTGTTATGAATAATTCTCCATCCGTTCAGATGAGTGCAAACGCAAGACAACCTACTGCAAATGATGATAGAAATATTACAATGACAAGCTTTAGAAATTTGAGCGGCGTACCATGAGTACAAATTGAAAGAACATGCCGAGAGTGTTGGGAATGACTTTCGATTGTTGGATGTGGCCGTCGGTGCAAGCGTATGCCAATCTTTCACAAGCGAGACAAATGAATTTACAATGACAAGCTTGAGCTTACTATGAAACACAAAAGAACTGTTGGCGTGTTATAAATGACTTTCGTTTTTTGGGGAATCTACCACAAACAATAAAGACAATCTTGCAATTACTTACCTTAATAAGGAGGAGTATAGGATATTCAATTGGGACGAAAGTTCTGTTTCCATCTCCTGTCGCAAATATATACTCTTTATTACTTGAAAATTGTATCATTGTGACAAATAAATAAACTAAGTGAGAGTAAACGATTCATTCAAACAGCCTGAATGGTAACTTGCAAATCAGAAAAATTGTGTGGCATTAACATAAGTAAACATAACTCAATCTACTTCCGAGACTAGAAGCTGAAACTATAACTACTATCAAAGAGCTTGGTATCTCAAGATTTAGACGAGGCTATCGTGGTGGAATCAAAGTGAATTATCGTAGTAAAGTTACCAAAGATTTGAATATTCCAGTACGTACTAGTTCCCGCGAGACCTTAAAACAACATCGACATGCAAATTTCTCCAACTTGATCAGCATTAAAACTGAGAAGTTAACTCCGTCCACGTTTTCCCCAACTTCAACTTCAACTGGTTTGTTTAACTCTAACTCCAGCGAAGAAAACCTTAATGATGATTTGAATATTGCCGCCATCGCTTCAACAGTCAGTAATTATGCAAATAACGACATAAATGTCTCCACAACAACACCGTCGCGCATCACTACATTCTCTGGGATTAAATTAGCTCATCTAAATATTCGTTCTCTAAGGAACCCTACGCATATTATCCAGCTAAGGGAATTTGCCAACACAAGTAAAATCGACGTACTCACAATTTCGGAAACTTGGTTAAACTCGTCAGTAACTTCGACGGAGGTCAAGATCGATGGATACAAACTTTATCGACTAGATAGACTACATAAGAAAGGTGGTGGTGTCTGCGCCTATATTCGAAAAGAACTGAAGGCCACTGTTTTGAAAGAGCTCTCCAACTTATCTAATTGCAATTTCCACCAGCTATGGATAAGTATTCAGCACAAAAAGTCCAAATCAATGATTGTATGCACTACCTACCGTCCACATGACTGTCCTCTGACTTTCTTCGAAGATATCCTTAAACCCAATTATATCAACGCTCTCACATTGTGTAAACCAATCGTCTTACTTGGTGATCTTAATTGCGATGTGTTAAAAGAAAGCAAACCCGAATACACAGCACTAACAGACTTTTCCTCTGAACTGAATTTAGTACAACACATCACCTCTCCCACAAGAATTACACATTCCTCGCAGACTCTACTAGACGTCATCTTTACATCTCCTACAGCACGTGTACGCAATAGTGGTGTCCTCAATGTCCCAATCAGCGACCATCTACCAGTTTACGTCGAACTAAAGCTAAAGAAACCTAAACCGCAACCTTGTTACATTACTGTGCGAAGTTACAAAAACTACTCTGCTGAGATATTCACTACTGACCTCGCATGTTCTTCTAACCGGCTGCTTTCCATTTTTTCTGAAGATGATGTGAATGCTAAACTTAACATTTTCAACGACACTCTCCAATCCACCTTAAATACACACGCTCCGTTGAAGACCATTAAAGTTCGAAACAGACCTTGCCCTTTCGTTACACAAGAAATGAAAGAACTAATGAAGAACAAAGACGCACTTCACCATCGTTTTCTCCAAACACGTGATCCTACCGACTGGAATAACTATAAGAAATCCCGGAATTCAGTTAAAGCTGCGCTTAAAAATGCTGAAAGAAACTACACCTTTGATCAAGTTCACCAACACAAGGAAAACCCAGGCTCACTCTGGAAGATAATAAATCGTGCCATTCCGTCCAAAGAAAAGATCATACAAACCTACAATAAAGATCTAAAGATAGTCGCAAATGATTTCAATCAGTACTTCTCGTCCGTTGGCAAGAATGCTGCTGATGCTTCCTTAAAGCTCGCTGAAGAAAACAACATCAACTTGTCTGACCATCCTTCACCATCTATTTGCTGTCCCCCTCATGGACTCTTTAACTTTAGACAGGTTACCGTTGAGGATGTGCGTCGAATTATTAGCTCGCTGCCATCAAACAAATCACCAGGCCCCGACAAAGTACACACTAAAGTGCTAAAGGATTGCCTTCCCGTCATTTTAGGCCCTTTGACCGAAATAATTAACTGTTCTCTTCGTACTTCTATTTTCCCCGACAGCTGGAAAGAAGCAGAGGTCATCCCACTTTTAAAAGAAGGCGATCACGAACTACCATCGAACAATCGACCATTATCTCTTTTGGCTGTAGCATCAAAGGTATGTGAAAAAATTGTCCTTGAGCAATTTGGTTCCTACCTTGCCAAAAATCAGTGCCTAACTCCTCATCAAAGTGGTAACAGAAAATACCATTCCACGGAGACCTTAAATATCTACACCACTGACACAATCTTGGACGCTATGGATAAAAAACAACTTACTGCGCTTATCCTTCTAGACCTATCGAAAGCCTTCGACAGTATCAGCCACTCTATCCTGCTACATAAATTAAGTGAAACTGGAGCCTCTCCTTCCACAGTGAGATGGTTTAAAAGCTATCTAACTGGTCGCTTTCAATCTGTACGTATTGGCCCAACTTTGTCTGACCATCTTCAAATCACACACGGAGTACCACAAGGAGCTATCCTATCACCATTACTCTTCTGTATCTACCTGAATGACTTGCCAAGCGCCCCTCAAACTTGCCAGTTGGAATCATACGTAGGCGACTCCAAGTTATATCTCGCCTTTACATCAACTGACACAGACTTCGCCATCAAGAAACTCGAAGAAGACCTATCAAAAGTCGCTAAGTGGTGTTGCCAGAACGCCCTACTTATCAATCCAGACAAAACGAAGTTTCTTGTGTTTGGATCCCGTCAGCTAATGCATCGTCTGTCTACCAACTTTTCCTTGTCCTTTTTGGGCAAGACTCTCGAACCATCAACTACAGCCAAAGACTTGGGCGTAACTTTAGACCCACATCTTACCTACGATTGCCATATTTCAAACCTAGTTTCATCCTGCATGTCTAAACTCTGTCAGATCAACCGTGTGAAAAATAGCTTTGACACTAAAACACTTCTGGTCATAATTAAATCACTGGTTTTCAGCAAGTTATATTACTGCTCCTCTGTATGGTCCAATACTTCTGCCAAGAACCTGAAGAAACTCCAACAAGTACAAAACTTTGCTTGCAAGATTGTTACAAACACAAAGAAATATGACCATGTTAGTCCTTTATTACAACAACTCCAATGGCTACCCGTGAAACAACAACTCCACTATAAAGATGCAGTCATGGCATTTAAATGCCTCAACAATCTTGCTCCTGAATACCTCAACAATAAACTGTGCAAGCGATCGGAGATCCATAACCGCCGCACAAGAAATTGCGATCTGTTGGAAACTCCTTTGTATAGAACAATTGCAACTACTGGCCAAAGGACATTCAAATTTAGGGCCACCAAAATAATGAACACAATCGATAAAGAATTGAAAGAATTAAACTTAAAACAATTTAAAGTACATTATAAATCCAAACTTGTAGATAGATTGTAAATAGTATCTTAACACCTATTTTATATTTATATATTTTATTTTTTCAAATTGTAAATTGATTCCGAAAAGCCCTACGGGGAGATTTCAATAAAGTATATGTATATGTAGTAAATATTTTGCCATGCCTCCCTTATGTCAAGTTCTAACGTTGAAATTTACAGGGTTACATGTATAGATATGCTAGAGAAGAAAAAACTTTTGAAACGATGTTTACATACATTAACCTATTCATTTATATTACGAAAATATTATTGGAGTGCATTTCAAATCGGATTCTTTATTAATACATTTAACATGTTTAGAAATAATTTGGCTACAGTACGAGGATTCTCAAAATTATTCTTACAGTGTTATGAACAACTCAAGCGAAAATATACTTTAGTGCAGTTTATTACTCGTGCCCAGGCCTATGGCCGGCACGAGTCTTAAAATGCAACGCGTGTTTTTTTTTTATTTTTTTTGGTTTCCATGTTAGAAGTTGTCCGAAGACACTCCGGACAGCCCGAAGGTACTTCGGATATTCGGAAGATGTCACCAAGTATTTTGATTGGTAGACAGAAATGCAATCAGCCAATCAGATTCGATCATGACTTCATCAAAGAATCGAAGCGACGAAAGCCATGCTCCATGCCACGATGCGTGCAAGTCTAATGCAAATTCTGTACGCCTTTACACAGTTTTTGTAATCATGGATCATTTGGACCAAAATCTATCACTTTTTGTTCATTTGCATGTTAGGAATAACGGTAAGTTTTGTGTCAACAATTATATAATTACTCTTCGAGGCATATCATGTGAATCGGCGGCTCCAACACAACACTTTGGAACGCTTTGCCAATGTCATTACCGTAGTTACTAGAAGGCACGATCAGCTACAATGATCTACAATATGACCTACAATGAACTATAATACAGTACATAAAGCAATTCTAAGTTGTTAGTTACTACAATCCAGATACATTTCCATCCTGACAGGCATGAAAACGATGTAAAAACTGCCAATAATTTTACTCACAAACGAAGGCCGTATTTGCTTTGAGACGTTCTTTCTCGTAACCATAAATTAATATTAAACTGGAATTATTTGTTATAGTGACTAGGAATACGAGATTCTGTTGAAAATAACAAAAAATTAATGAAAAAAGCCTATATTCCGAAGTTCGTGATTTGTGACATGTTCGTACGCGTGACGCCTGGTTGTTTTAATCGTACGGCAAAGGAAACCCGCCACTTGAACAAATCAGGAACGTGGTAATACACGTTTTTTTTATCATTAAATTTTATTACTTTCCAGCACAAACTCGTATTTTTTTTTGACAATAACAACTAATTCCAGCCTATTCTTTAATTTGATTGTCACAATTAATTAATTATTTTTCTGTATTATGAAAACTGTTTATTTTAAATTTATAACTTGTATATATGTTTATCAATTTTATAGTTTTTTGTTCTTTTAATTATTGTTAAGCTTCCTCAATTTGTCTTATGAATAGTGCTGTATTAATTTTTTTTTTTAGATATTGACACCCCTTCTGGTTGTGAGGGAATAGCAACGGCTGTGAAAAACAACCTGGCCAACAAGTTATATATGGCCTCCACCCCTACTGGTTGTGAGGGAACAGCAACGGCTGTAAAAAACAACCTGGCCAACAAGTTATATATGGCCTCCACCCCTACTGGTTGTGAGGGAACAGCAACGGCTGTGAAAAACAACCTGGCCAACAAGTTATATATGGCCTCCACCCCTTCTGGTCGTGAGGGAACAGCAACGGCTGTAAAAAACGACCTGGCCAACCTAGTAAATATGGCCTCCACCCCTTCTAGTCGTGAGGGAACAGCAACGGCTGTGAAAAACGACCTGGCCAACTTAGTAAATATGGCCTCCACCCCTTCTAGTTGAAATGGCCTTCAATTATAAAATTTATATTTAATAGCACAAGAGTGCTTCAGAGAAATGCCTTCAAGTGATGATTGCTTGATATCACTGTCCTTATATACTCCCGCATACAGAATTACCCTGGGGAACCCTGTAACCCATTTAAGCCCACCTCCACTTCTATCGACTATGCAATACCCAGTGGTATACATTCTGTAACGCTACTAAATACTAAATACATTTAGTGCGATATGAAGTGCTATAACTACCAGAGTACTTACAATATATCTGTGAAAAACTTTGCAAACAAGATGGTGCAAATTAGTACAAAATTTAAATTTATTGTTTGATTGACACTATTTTGTGCAATTCATTATTGCAAATGTTTTCACAGATATATTGTGAGCACTCTCAAATTTTTAGAATTGTTTGACGGATAAATGTGTTTGAACAAATAAATACAAAGTTTCAGTTATGTTAATATGTATAAAACTATATTTAAATTCCTCAAACTGGATTATTTCATAAGAAATTATAATAATAATTTTATAAGGAATAATAATGCATTATCAAGTTTTGTTGGTTGAGATGGCTAGATTTTTATTTTTCCATACTAGCATGTGTAATTCTCAAATAATAGTGTTCTTATTTTTTTTTTTTAATTTACAAAATTTTATTTACAAAGTTCTACAACTTGTTCTCAAAAATGTTACTACTGTAATCAAATGCTTAATAATGGGAATGATGACAAGTAAGAAAGAAAGAGGTTTAAGTATTAAATAGAATTCATCTGCAATAACAGTGATTTATTGACAAAGCACTGAGCGAATTAGTTATACTCTGATGTAACCAAATATTTGGTCAATAAATCACTACTGGCAAGTAAACCTGGCTTATTGGCATAAGAACAGTTGTTTTAATACCAATCTCAATTCATATAACTTTCAGGTTTAACAAGTTTAATAACATTTATGAAGTGTACAATGCATGCTGTACATTAGAGTACCAAATTTCTAGATTGCATAAAAAATAAAATATGGTATTATTCAACATAAAATCTTGAATGTAAAAAATAAAATTCGCAAAAATTGCGTACTGGTTGGCTTCTTTTATCTTTTTTAATACTCCCACCACATATTCGACATTTCAGCGACAGGAGATGTCGATGAATTTCCATTTGGTTATCTAAAATAAAGCACAAAATACAAATAAGTCGACTATTCCGATGACATATCAACTTTTGTCAGTACATAGCCATACACGAACGGCTGTGATTTCAGTAAGGAGTCTTTGAAAAGAGTTGCCACAAGAACTAGGTTGTTGCCACATTCTACAATGCGACAGAATGTAAGGCATATCATAAAGACTTCATTAAAATTGGTTTCATTACTCTAGGAAATGGGCAGGTAACAAATTTTTATCATCAACCAACTACATACCTTTGGGAGGGTGACAATATGGCGGCCATCTTGGATTGAAATCTCGACTTCAAAGCCATTTTTTAATGAAAATTCTTGTAGTTTTCTCGCTGTATCTGCTCGTCCTCCATCTTCAACATATCACCTCTATGTGAAATGTTAAAAGGTCCCGGATGTCCTCTTTGTGACCGTGATATCGATGAATTTCGAAGACTGGGTAATTTCTTCGTAATAAAATTTTCGATTTTTATCGATTTTCCCTAGAACAATGGAATTGTCACGTGACACGTATCCCCTTTTTTGCGGATGAACCGAACTGATATAGCACGACTAAAAAGCATCTCGGTATAAAAATCACCGAGGTTCCATAGCTGCGCTATGGGGGAAGGGGAGGGGGCAGAAATGCCAACACTTGGTGACACAGGGATCCCACGAAATAGAAACAAATGTCTCACAGGTTTCTGTAAAAGCCAAAAATTACACAAACTGCACAGTAACTGTCCATCCTATTTGTGTGACGTTTTTTCTCAAGAACAACTTGATAATAATGTTTTTTGAGACTTCGTTTTCAAACACTTCGCAAAACAGGAATCCTGGTACATCTGTCCCTAGCTATTTATCATCGGCCATAAGGGCAGTAGATCAAGGGCACGAGTGAACCCTGCAGCCAGGGTCTAGTTTACTTTAAGTTGTTAAATTTATAAGGTTGGGAAAGGGGTAATGTTTCGGTTGACATTGACAATTAACATTTACATTGATGGTTGACATATACAACTGTCATTTGTTTTATGAATCTCCATATCTTTATTGATATTCCTGTGCAGATTTCACACCAGAATCTTTTTTCAAAAATAATTACTTTTGTAATAGTTGTCCTTAATCAATTACATCTTTATTAAAACAAAATGAACTTGCACGAATGCAAGACAGCAGACAGGATCTTAATAATAATGATTGATTTTTTAATATATATGTCATTTATCATTAATTTTAAGAACATCTTTTTTGAAAGAAAGTTAATTTGAACAAAAAAACCCACTGCAGATATGAGCTTAATAAAAAAAATTGTTTTAAAAGATGTCATTGATCAATAACACTTTTATTAAAACAAAATGAGCTTGCGCGAATACACAACAGCAGATAAGAGCTTAAAAAAGACTGTTTTTTTAATATATGTCATTGATCAATAAAAACATTTATTAAAAGAAAATTAATTTGAACGAAATCACCACAGGAGATTTGAGTTTAATAAGAAGTGTCTGTAATAGAGGTCTTTGATCAATAACAGTATTATTAAAACAAAACTAATTTGAACAAATACACGACAGCAGATTCCAGCTTTAGAAAAAAGGGATTAACGCTTTCCAAACTAAAGTGTCCCTTTCCAAAATAGCGATTTTCATTAAAATCATATAGTTTTCGACTGGCACTATTTATTGAGTGATGTTTTTTCTTTGTTTTCCCCTGGACAAGTAAAAAAAAATGAAATAAACGTATTTCTTTAATGGATTGATTATGCTTTAAGGCTTTTTATTGAATAACTTCTGCATATATTTTGAGGTATACATAATTTTCTTATTTCCCTTTGGACATCAATTTTATTCTATATGATACGGGCATATAACACCGCAACTTGTCTAGTTCTATGATGCGGCAATACCGCAACTTGTTTGGTTCTATGATGCGGTAATACCGCAACTTGTTTGGTTCCATGATGCGGTAATACCGCAACTTGTTTGGTTCTATGATGCGGTAATACCGCAACTTGTTTGGTTCCATGATGCGGTAATACCGCAACTTGTTTGGTTCTATGATGCGGTAATACCGCACCTTGTCTAGTTCTATGATGCGGGAATACCGCAACTTGTCTAGTTCTATGATGCGGGAATACCGCAGCTTGTTTAGTTCTATGATGCGGTAATACCGCATCTTGTTTGGTTCTATGATGCAGGAATACCGCAACTTTTTTAGTTCTATGATGCGGTAATACCGCAACTTGTCTAGTTCTATGATGCGGGAATACCGCAACTTGTTTAGTTCTATGATGCGGTAATCCTGCGCCTTGTAGAATCTCTACTATGATTAATCAAAAATGACATTTCGAGCTTCACCCACCAGAACTCAGCTACAACCAATCAGCCATCTTGTTCTCAATCTGTCTTCTAGTGTTTAATTCTTCAAATGCAGCTTTTTGTAGTAGGAAAAAATCAAAATTTTGGGACGTTAAGCACTCCCAAATGTTTTGTTAAAAGGAGCTTGAATAAAACAGGCAAAAAGCAATGAGTTTCTCCTCAGAGTGGTATATGCATCAATCATTTATAGACTTCATTTTGCTTGTGTATTCTTGTACTGTGATGTAGCGCTGTCTAGATTTAAAAGGCAAGAAAATGATATAAACAACTAAAACATAAGAAGATCTTGTAATTAAATGTGTTTCTAGATGATAATACTGCATGTCAATGTATTTGTTTAAAACCCATTATAACAACATTTTCGATATATAACACACGTTCTCATTGGCTGATGACCATGTTTATATCAGAGTTCAGAGAGTTCATGACAATCTGACTGGCTCCTGACTCTTTACAAACATAATATAGGAAAGTTGATGCTGATTTTTGTTTCTTCTCAAAAATGTTAATAAAGAATGAATTTTGTTTAACAAATAGAGCAAGAAGCAATCTTGAGTACAGAGAGTGTTTTTCTTGCTTTTCAAGTGTTCTACATATCGCTCTCCTGGCATGTTTTACATTTCATAAACAAATATGATAAAATGACATAGTACTTCCCAGGGACAGCAAGCTTTCTTACATAGATATGTAATTTTGCTAATGTTAACAACACTGCTTCTATCCGACCCGGAGTATCCAATCGATGATAATCGATCATCGGAAAATCAATCGATCAATCAATATCAATCAATATAATTAGATAATTGATATCGATTGATATTGGTCCATCGATGATCAATCGATAGGTCACAAAGATCTTTGTCATCGATTGATAATCGATATACTAAATTGTTATTGATTATCAATCGATATCTAAATTGTCATCAAATGTCAATCGATACCGGCTAAATTGTCATCGCTCAATCCATAAAGGTCACAAAGATTTTTGTCATCGATTGATCATCGATTTTCAATATCAATCGATAAATTGATATTGATTGTTATATCGTTTTTATCGATTTCATCGATTGGATACTCCGGGTATCCGATTATTATTAGGTCGGTGTCTAATAGGTGGATTTCTATAACTACAAACTGTTGCCTCAATGGGCAAAAATATTATAATTTTTTTGATAAATGATTTATCTTTAATCAGAATACTCCTAAAGCAGTAAATACTATACTAGAAGATATAATATAAAATAATTACAAGAATATAAAAATAATTTATAAATACTTATCTACTGTACATAAATTAAGAATACAATTGAAATATAATTATATAAATGAATAAGTCAAGATTATATGATTCCTTGTTATATCTAATAAATGTATTGTCAATTTGGTTTTGGGGCAAAGTAGCTACATATAAAACACTTCATGACTGATATAAACAAAACAGACTGATCACTCGAAACCAGTTAGTTGTTTAGCACAATTATAAATCCACTGTCCCTGGATTGGAAGGAACTTTACACGGTCAGTTTATCGCATTTCCTTAAGTTTATAAAGTTTCGAACCAATAAATCTACGATAGTATTATCTGTAAACACATTTAATTACAAAATTCTACCATAATTTGGGTTGTTTGTATCATTTTCTTACCTTTTAAAACGAAGCAGCGCCACATCACAGTACAAGAAAATACAAGCGAACTGAAGTCCATTATTAAATGATCGAGGCATACACCATTTCTATTGTCTTTTTTTTGCCTCTGCTATTCCTCTTCCTTTCAACAAAACGTTTGTGAGTACTTCGCCTTCAAAATATTCAATTTTTTGACCATAAAAAGCTGTATTCTACGAACTAAACACTGAGAGATGCATTCAAAACAAGATGGCCGGTCGTTTGTACCTCTGTTTTAGCGGGCAAAGTTCAAATTGACAGCTTTAGCCAATCACAGTCGAGAATAGCGAGCGGTGTTTTCCATATATGGTACTCGTTCCAGTTCGTTTGGCCGCGTAAGTCACATGTATGGCCGCCATTTTGTTTGGTTGTGTTGTATGGTTCTCTGAAGACGTACTTTTAGCTGCTTTTAAAGAGATTTTCAAGTTATTTTGTGTTATAAAGCTGTAAAGAAGACCTCGACATGGCTTAGTTATCGTGAATGGGTTTCACAAAAGGTTTGTAAACCGTTCAATTACAGTTATTATAGGAGTATGCTTAATCAATCGACTCGATGATTTCAACCGCTATATACACATTGTTATCTTGCTTAATTTTGTATTAGAATCTGACAGACTTCAATGTTTAATATGATTGTAATCTTTAAAATATAGTGATAATGTTGGATCTGAAAATAATTTTAATCTACCGACTGTTACCTATAAGTTATATTCTAAGATTTACATAAACATATAAACTTGATATAATTTTTTCGTCGGCTGATTTAATATATTTGTTTGATTTGTTTTTATACTTTTGGTATCTATAAAGTGTGATTTTGTTTATTTACAGGTTTTGTTATCTTCAGGCCTGTAGAAGAAGGATCAGAAAACAAGAGTTAAGACTTGTGTCACCACATAAGGATAAGCCGCTTATCTGTATCATATGATAGATTTCTAGACTCTAGATTTGTTGGTGAGTAAGCTCATAAAAAAGATAGATACTTTATAGAGCTTAACATACTGTAGCTGCTTTAAGAGCTGAATTAGATTAAGAATTTCCCGGAGTATCCAATCGATGATAATCGATCATCAGAAAATCAATAGATATCAATCAATATAATTAGATAATTGATATCGATTGATATTGGTCAATCGATCATCAATCGATAGATCACAAAGATTTTTGTCATCGATTGATAATCGATATACTAAATTGTTATTGATTATATAGAGGATATTACATGTGCGCTTGGAGATATGAATTTTATCTTCTCGTGTTGATAAGATATCCCACGAGTGAGCGCAGCGAATGAGTGGGATATCTTTTCAACATGAGAAGATAAAATTCATATCTCCAAGCGCACATGTAATGTTCTGTTTATTATATAACAGATTGAAGAAAAAAAAAACATTTTGAAAGTTGATTGGTTGAGAGTGATATCACACATGTGCGATATCAATGATATCTTCATGACTAGGATAGGCTTTTTATCTAGTTGATATCACTCGGTATACCACTATATGTTATATAATAACAATTGATATCTAAATTGTCATCGAATGTCAATCAATACCGGCTAAATTGTCATCGCTCAATCCATGAAGGTCACAAAGATTTTCACCATCGATTGATCATCGATTTTCAATATCAATCGATAAATTGATATCGATTGATATCGATTTTATCGATTATCGATTTCATCGATTGGATACTCCGGGAGAATTTACAAACATGCCATTAGCATTGATTTTTTTATTTTAAGGTCTTTCTATATTTGAGCTATGTCTGTTTAAGGCCCAATGCTAGCATTTTGGTTGTTGTCAAATTCTGTACAGACTTCTTCAACTGATTAGCCAATGAACATTTAGCAACAGAAATTTACAACTTGCTTACTCACAATTAAAAGATGACTTGACATTTTTATCTCGAATGATTTTCTATTTTAAAATTATATTAGGAATCCTGGCAATTTTCAAACCACAGAGAATCTGTGAAACCTAAAAGACATTGCAATGTTGTGTTAAAAAAACACCATCCAAAATCAATGACATAATTATTTCCTTTTGGATTATAATTGTTGATGATTCTAAATTTGTGTAAAACAGTCATTCAAAAAACATTGTCGTGAACGGGTTTCAAGTCTACGTGACAAAACCAAAAGGTTGCATGGGTAAATCACAGAAGATTATTCATAATAAGTTGATTGAGTGCACTTTGTATTACAGTAAATAAGATAGTGGCAACCAACAATGCATCTTTGAGTGTTTGTTTGCGGGTCTTAGAAAATAATTAAATAAGAGTCATTATGACTCTTATTCTGCGAAGGATATATCTCTACTTTTGAAAGCGTTGATTCATTCAAAGATTATTTATTATACGGTCTCATATTGTATCACATAGATACTGTATGCATTTCCCCTCTTTTGTGATTTTTTACCATGCATGCAAACTTTCGGTCTTGTCGCATAGACTTGAAGCCTGTTGACGACAATGTTTTTTTGAAATGACTGTATACAGCTACATTCAAGACCATTTTCGTACCCAGATCCTTCTCGGTTTCCCAACGGAAAATCGAAGGCTCTGGTTGGAGACAAATGAGTCTTTGATTTGATTAGTTCAAAAATGTTAACTGAGGTCAGAATTCCCTGAGCATGTACATATCGTACGACCCAGATTCTAGGTCTTCTGCTATCGTCTCCAACCAGAGCCTTCGATTTTCTGTTGGGAAACTGAGAAGGATCTGGGTATTTAAAAGCTATTGTTTATATGAAAGTCTGTCTCATACAAATAAAAATACACTTTGCTACATGTAAAATATTACACTTGACAAAACTTACAAATACATCATCACCAAGTGACAATCATCTACAAACAATGTACCGAGTTTAATGCTACAGGATATGTATTCATTTTAGCATAGAAATGTATCACTCATAAGTCCCAAGGAATCAAAGGAAACTGTTGCAGAGAACATTTCCAATATGTTGGAAAAAGTAGAGGAAATACTTTAGCATAATAATTATGATATATCAAGTTTTTATTTAATGCCATATTACAGAGCAAAGCCAAAAAGTATGACCGGTGATAATTTATTCATATTTTCTCTACAACTTTTCGATCAACTCCTCTAGATTAAATTTCAACATTTCTCACTGTGAATAACAAGACAAGAATGATGTTAATCTTCAAATTAATTTTGATGTTGAAATAGCAAGAATGAAGTCCATTTGAATCTAAAGCAGCTACAGACAAACATGTCAAAAGAATGTGAATAAATTATCTGTGGTCACACTTTTGGGCTTTGCACTGTAACAGTAATTTAAACCGGCACAACTTATAGTTTTTGTTTAATGTGCTTATGACAGAAAATGTTTTCTGGTTGTATTATAAAATTCATTACTTGAAGTGCACAATTTAAAACTGGAGACAATTTCTTTAAAAAAAATTGACGATTTTACACATTTATCAAAATGTTGTTTAATAAACTTTAAAAAGGCATATTAAGCTATTGTAGAAAAAATATTCATGTCATAGGCACTTAAAATTTAGAACTAAAGAAGTTGCGGTATTCCCGCATCATAGAACTAGACAAGGTGCGGTATTCCCGCATCATAGAACTTAACATGTTGCGGTATTACCGCATCAAAGAACTAAACAAGTTGCGGTATTCCCGCATCATAGAACTAGACAAGGTGCGGTATTCCCGCATCATAGAACTTAACATGTTGCGGTATTCCCGCATCATAGAACCAAACAAGTTGCGGTATTCCCGCATCATGGAACTAGACAAGGTGCGGTATTCCCGCATCATAGAACTAAACAAGTTGCGGTATTCCCGCATCATAGAACTAGACAAGGTGCGGTATTACCGCATCATAGAACTACACAAGTTGCGGTATTACCGCATCATAGAACTACACAAGTTGCGGTATTACCGCATCATAGAACCAAACAAGTTGCGGTATTACCGCATCATAGAACTACACAAGTTGCGGTATTACCGCATCATAGAACCAAACAAGTTGCGGTATTACCGCATCATAGAACTACACAAGTTGCGGTATTACCGCATCATAGAACCAAACAAGTTGCGGTATTCCCGCACCATAGAACCACACATCCTATAAAATGTCAAAGTTTGTTGAATAAGATTATGTGCTGTCAAAAAATTCTCAAGAGTAAGTAATGATTTGAGGATACAGCAAAAAATAATCATATTTTATAAACTCAAAAAGGTACGCAGTTGTAAAATATATAAAAAATCAAAAATGTATCTAGTAAAGTTGACGTTAAGTAGAGAATACATAGTTTAATAGAAGTAATTTAAAAAAAACTTGAAATGCAGCAAAAAATAATT
Source organism: Metridium senile (assembly GCA_949775045.1). Taxonomy (NCBI): domain Eukaryota; kingdom Metazoa; phylum Cnidaria; class Anthozoa; order Actiniaria; family Metridiidae; genus Metridium; species Metridium senile. The sequence continues at coordinate 13,335,067 of OX459106.1, read as the reverse complement.
GATTTGGAGGCAACTATTGTTCCTGTTTTATCAACACAGTTAGAATTATAGTGAAATTAGTATAATAAAATATGTTGTTGTTCACTTCCATTTGTCTGTTTTTTGTTGTACAAATTTACGAGAATGGGGATTTGGGCGTTTTTTTGCTGGATGGGTAATTAGTCAAGGCCAAATATGTATGTTTTTTGCGGTGTGTGTCAAAGTTTTAACTAAAAAATGGCACTTTTCCTCTGAAAACGCTATTTTGGAAAGGGACACTTTAGTTTGGAAAGCGTTGATTCCTTTTGTAATAGATGTCATTGATCAATAGGATATTTATTAAAACTAAATTAATTGGAACAAATACAAGACAGCAGTTTCGCGCGAAAGAAAAAATGATTCCTTTTGTAGTATATGTCATTGATCAATAACATCTTTATTAAAACAAAATTGAATTAGAATGAATGACAGTATATATTGTGCTCTTGAAATACAGGTGCCATTTCTATAAGGATGTAGTCTTTACCAAAACCTAAGCTCATTAATTGATTACTTTACCTCGGATCCTCAGAAGTTAAAACTATACCGATTCAGCTTTCTTTAGGATAATTTTCGTCAGTCTCAATCGCAGGCAAACCTTTTTTCGAAAAGTTTCAAAGAATTTTGCACTGCACATTCATTAAAAACAACTTTAGTTGATTTTAAAACGTTTTCAAAAATCAAACTTTTCGCTAGTTTTACTACCAATTAACCATGAAGGAACTTACTGATAGGGAAAAAACAATCTGGTTTGCTGTCTTCATAGTGGAAGGTGTCATCATTGTTTCTTGTAACATCCTCAGCCTCATCATCTTCGCAAGAAAAGTTCGTCAATCCAAAACATGTCTTCTTCTTGTCAACCAATCCTTGGCTGACTTTTTAGTAGGGGTAATGGCCTTGGTATATAGTCTTCAATTCGCTTTAGTTGAATTCGCACCGACAAACATACCTACCAAAGATGACGAGTGCCGCAGCATTATGTACACATTCACCTTGGTCATATGGAACTTTGTTGTCCAAATGGCGTTAGCTTCGCTCGCTTTAATTGCGCTTGACAGAGCTTTCGCAGTATTCAAGCCATTTCAACATCGTGTGCTTAAATCAAAGCAATACTATTATGGGATTCTAGCAACTTGGTGTCTAAGCTTGCTTCCTGCATCTTGCATTATCATTTTAAGCTGTGAACGTATTGCTATCCAATATCAAGTAGTTTTTGCACTTACAATTATTAATGTTCACGTGACTCTGCTGATTTTAATCATCGCTTACATCAGCGTTTATATCAAAATCAAGTACTTTCCAGTTTTCAAGCATAGTTCACATGCAAGATCTCAGATCAAGCTCTCGTTGACTCTCTTCTTTGCTTCAGTAGCATCAATGTCGACCGTGTTACCATTTTCGGGCATAAATATCTACGTTTTCACAAATCCAAGAGTTTATCCCATTAATTTGCAACATTACTCAGCTTTCCTCCTGCATGCAAACTCTTTTATCAACTTTGCCATCTATGCGTGGAGGTTTCCTGGATTTACAAATAATTTGAAGAAAATTTTCGGTTGTACGCCTAAACTCGTTATGAATAATTCTCCATCCGTTCAGATGAGTGCAAACGCAAGACAACCTACTGCAAATGATGATAGAAATATTACAATGACAAGCTTTAGAAATTTGAGCGGCGTACCATGAGTACAAATTGAAAGAACATGCCGAGAGTGTTGGGAATGACTTTCGATTGTTTGATGTGGCCGTCGGTGCAAGCGTATGCCAATCTTTCACATGCGAGACAAATGAATTTACAATGACATGCTTGAGCTTACTATGAAACACAAAAGAAGTGTTGGCGTGTTATAAATGACTTTCGGTTTTTTTGGGAATCTACCACAAACAATAAAGACAATCTTGCAATTACCAGTTTTAGAAACTTATCTTTACCATGTGTACTAGTGTTTTTAAATAATAATAAAAATACATTAAATCATTTTTGTTCGATATCAATTAATGTTAGAGCAAACGATTGATTCAAACCTTTAGAAATGGCAAAGTCTTTTACACAAAAAAACGGTGTGGAAGATAACAAAACCTATTTTGCCATGGATGCCTTATGCCAAGTTTGCATTGGACGTTGAACTTTACAATGTAAAATCTATAGATCGGATACAGAGGAAATTAATAATTAAGACAATGATTATATTATATAACCCATATTCATTTATATCGCGCAAATATTAACGCAGTGCATTGAAAATATGATTCTTTTTTTAATGATTCAATAATGATTTGGCTACCCGTACGAGCATTCTCAAAATTATCCTTATAATCAACAAATCATGCGAAAGTTACAACACTACTTTAGTGTAGTTTCTTTATATCAAGGCGTTTTAGTTGCTACATTTATGAGGTTAGGAAAGGGGCTTTGTTTCAGTTGACTTTGATATACAGTTGTCATTTTATTATTTAATCTGAACAATTTTATTGGAATTATTGCCGATTCCTGTGCCCATTTTACACCAACAATTCAATATACTAAAATTTTTGATTTTGTAATAGATGTCATTGATATTCATAACATCTTTATTAAAAGAAAATGAATTTGGATGGATGACAGCATATTTGTGCTCAATACAGCTGCAGTTTTTTAGATTTTATCTGAACATTTGTATTGGTATCATTACTATTTCTGTGTCCATTTCACACCCGCATCTTTATAAAATATGACTGATTTTGTTATGGTTGACATTGATCAATCGATATCTTTATTAAAACAAAATGAACTTGCATGCGCGAATACAAGACAGCAGATATAAGCCTAATAAAAAATGATTGAGTTTTTAAATAGATGTCATTGATCAATAAATAACATCTTTATATAAAGAAAATTAATTTGAACGGAAACACAACGGTAAATATGAGCTTTATAAAAAAAATGATTGTAATAGAGATCTTTGATCAATAACAGCATTATTAAAACAAAATTAATTTGAACAAATACACGACAGCAGATTCGAGCTTTAGAAAAAAAGATTCCATTTGTAATAGATGTCATTGATCAATAGGATCTTTATTAAAACTAAATTGAATTTGAATGCATGACAGTATATATATTGTGCTCTTGAAATACAGCTGCCATTTTTATAAGGATTTAGTTTGCCCCCCAGACCAAAGTTTATCAAGAGAGCCCACTAGATATATACTGATTATTTTACCTCAGATCCTAAGAAGTTGAAACCGTATGTACCAATTCAGGTTCCTTGAGGATATCTTCCTCAGTCTCAATTGAAGTTAAATCTTTTTCGAAAAAAAAAGAAGATAATTTTGTTCTGAAAATTTATTAAAAACATATTTTGTTGACTTTGAAGCGTTTTTCAAAATAACGAGAAACGAGTTGCCATGAATAACAGTACTGATGGGAAAACAATTTGGTTTGCTGTCTTCATCGTGGAAAGTGTCATCATTATTGTTTGTAACATCCTCAGCCTCATCATCTTCGCAAGAAAAGTTCGTCAATGAAAACCATGTCTTCTTGTTATCAACCAATCCTTGGCTGATTTTTAAGTTGGAGTAGAAGTCCTGTACTTAAGTGTTCATTTCGCTTCTGCTGAAGTCGCAAAAAACAAAAAATGTATAAAATTGCAGGGATGTAAAAATCGTTCGGTTTTAAGTCACAGCCAATCAGCGATGCGAACGATGAAATTTCACTATCGTTTGCGGCATCTGATTGGACAAACGATTTTTTTCACTTGTGAAAAACTTTTGTGCGGGAATCTACCTCACTGGCGCGAAAACTTTCAACAGCCGCCTTTGGTCAAAATGTTGGGAATGTTTTTTGACACCGATTCGACTGAAAATGTTATTATAACACAAGAAAACAAAGCTATTTCGGAAAAATATATCCAATGTGATGTTTAGCTATAGAAAAACGTCTTGGAATTCAAGAAAGAAGCAAGAAAAGTTGACAAATTTCTAGCAGTAGCCCAGTATATTTATTACTGTCAAAGACGGGAAAGCTAAGACTATTCTCGCTCTGAAGTTTATTATTTGGTTTTGAGCGACATATGAAGAAAACAAGTGACATGAATGACCTCCTGTTTGAAAAGACAAGTCCTTCTTTAATTCCAAACAGAAAGAGCTAAAGAAAAAAGGAAAAGACTATAAATATAGTGAATCAGTCGGCAAAGTTCACACTAGAGGAATCTCGCTCAGCTACCGTTGTCAATGCAAGACTATTTAACCATTTAATAATGCTTTTAAAAAGCATCAAAGATAAATAAATTTGCCTTTTACAACGGTATTTTTCATGATTTTGTTGCTACTTTTCGTTGTTTAAAATTTGAAAAGAAAACATTGAATTTTTTTTAATCATTGAATCGTTTATCCATATAGAACTCATTTCATGGTATATTTGATGCATGTTGTCATTATTGTTAAAAAGGAATCTCAGTAACTCACTCACTCGCAGAGCCTCGCTCGTTCGTTTGTAATTCTTCACAACTCGTGAATAAAAATCGTACACACTCACTATCCATGAAGTAATCTCTATTTATAGAATAACCAGAGAAACAAAGCATGACTAGTTGTTTAGATATTATTTTCTATAATGCACTTCTTGAGGAATATTTTACTTGAAGAACTAATTGATGTCAGTAAATGCACTGGCATCATTTTGTACAAAACTATTACAAATATTATACAGCTTAGCTATGCTCATTGATGGCATCTGTTACATAATTTCAATATCCACAGGATTTTATAAAACAGAAACATATTGCATAATTATGCTGCAATAAGAACCTATGTTTTACTCCCAGCAATATAATTCATGTGAGAGTTTATGTTATCACTGCAACCATCAGATTCATTTATAAATGTTTAAGAATTAATTATCCAAAAAGTTGAAACATAATGTACTTCATCCACATGACCAATATTTATTGTAGTATAATTAATTTCTGTATATAGAGGTCTAATATCAAATTAAATGGTGCAAAGTCCTCATTTGATCATCTGCATCACCAACATCTAACAATTGTAAAACCTCGTTCAGCTAATCGAGACTACAATAATACCACTGGGAGAATTCTTGCAACAGTTTCCACAATATTATCTAGTGTTAGAGGGCCAGGATTTGATTCAATGTCACGTGAAATAAGTTTCGTGGAGAAATACAATAGCTCTCAATTTGAGTACAACATTTAATTGAATAAATGCATTTGGTGTCATTACAATTTAAACTTCGTCCTTGTTTTACTACAATAAGATTTACTATTGAATAGATTATTAAGACTTACTCATGTTCTTGATTTGTGAGTTAAACCAATGGTATAACTGTTTTTCATTGTATAGTAATTTGTTCAAAGACTGAAAACTCTTGATGTTCAACGATAGCTCTTCGTTTTTCGCTGCTAGGACAGTTTCTTCACGAATGGAAGGAGAAGCAACCATATATTTGCTGATCTCTTCGTTTTTTGGCGCTAGGACAGTTTCCTCACGAATGAAAAGCGTGTTGATTCCATAAAATATATGTCCACTTTGCTTACTCGAAAAATGGCCGCCTAGATTATTTAGCATGCATAATGAATAAGTGTCGCAAGGAATGCTGGATGTTATCGCCTCGCTTTCAAAATTTCCGACGTCCCAATGACAGAAAGACAGACGGAGCTGAATTTTAAGACTCGTGCCGGCCATAGGCCTGGGCACGAGTAATAAAACAATGTTTTAAAAGATGTCAATGATCAATAACACTTTTATTAAAACAAATTGAGCTTGCGCGAATACACGACAGCAGATAAGAGCTTAATTAAAACTGGAAGAAGATTTTTTTAATAGATTTCATTGATCAATAAAAACATCTTTATTGAAAGAAAATGAATTTGAACGAAATCCCCACATGAGATATGAGCTTAATAAGAAATGTCTAGTAATAGAGGTCTTTGATCAATAGCATCTTTATTAAAAAAAATTTAATGGATGACAGTGTATTTGTGTTCAATACAGGTGCAATTTCTATGAGGGTTTAGTTTGAACCGAGACCAAAGCTCATTAAGAGGGCCCACTAGATATAAATTGATTATTTCACCTAACATCCTTAGCAGTTAAAACTGTACTGATTCAGGTTGCTTAAGGATAATGTTCGTCGAAAAGTTTTTCGAAAAGTTTCAGAGAATTTGTTTTCTGAAAATCCATTAAAAACAACTTTAGTTGATTTTAAAGCGTTTTTAAAAATCAAAATTACCGCTAGTTTTCCCACCAATTTACCATGAAGGAACTTACTGATGGGGAAAAAACAATTTGGTTTGCTGTTTACATCGTGGAAGGTGTCATCATTATTGTTTGTAACATCCTCAGTCTCATCATCTTCGCAAGAAAAGTTCGTCAATGCAAACCATGTCTTCTTCTTATCAACCAATCCTTGGCTGACTCTATGGTAGGGGTAATGGTTATGTTCTACAGTTTTCGATTCGCTTTAGCTGTTGCAGATCAAAAGAACATACCTATCAATGATGACGAGTGCCGCAGCATTATGAACACACTGATATTGGCCATATGGAATTTTGTTATGGAGCTTTCGTTAGCTTCGCTCGCTTTAATAGCTCTTGACAGAGCCTTCGCAGTATTCAAGCCGTTTCAACACCGTGTGCTTAAGTCAAAGCATTACTATTATGGCATTCTATCAACTTGGTGTTTAAGTTTGCTTCCTGCATCTTGCATTATCATTCTACGCTGTGAAAGTTTTGATATCCAAAATCAAGTAACTTTTGCACTTGTAAATATCAATGTTTTTTCGACTCTGCTGACTTTAATCATCACTTACTTAAGTGTTTACATCAAAATCAAGTACTTCCCAGTTTTCCAGCACAATTCCCAGGCAAGATCTCAGATGAAGCTCTCGTTAACTCTGTTCTTTGCTTCAGTAGCATCAATGTCGACCGTTTTGCCATTTCTGGGCATTCAAATCTACTTTGCCGTAAATGGATCTTCGTCAGATCATTTCATTAATTTGCAAGAGGTTTCAGCTTCGCTCCTTCATGCAAATTCTTTTATCAACTTTGCCATCTATGCGTGGAGGTTCCCTGGATTTGCAGATGATTTGAAGAAGATTTTCTGTTGTGCGAATCGTGTCAGAAATGATTCTCCATCCATTCCAAGAAGTGGAAACGTTTTGGAACCTACCGCAAATGATGATAACAATATAAGAATGACAAGCTTTAGAAACTTGAGCGGCGTTCCATGAGTACCAATTGAATGAACTGTTAAAGTGTAAATGCTTATTGTTAAATGTAAAGATAGCCACTTTCCTATTGAGTTTGGAGCCTGGGACGAGTGAGGTACGCAAAGGCGTCTGGGATCGTTATTCGATACGCCTTCTTGTTTGATTATATTAAATATGGCTGACAAACGATGTTTTCGCTGAGGTGAAGACAGTTCGGTTACTTGGCAGATTTGGCAATATGTGTCACGTGACAAAATGGCGTCCCCAAATAATCATCAGGGCTTTTTGTTGTCATGGACTTTTTTGTAGTAAAATCAAATCAATCCAACAATTTACTGAAATAGGAGCAATCTATTGACATTTAAGTAGCAGTAGATGCCCATATTTGGATACTACACGACCTTTTATGACCTTTTATGATAAGTTATTGTTGAATTTTTGATGATCGTTGGTGTTTACAGAGCTATTTACGAGTATCATTTTGACGTTTTTAGCAAAATTTGCCCGTGGTTGAAAGAAATCGGCTTGACTAGATCAAAAGTATTTGAGTTTTCCTTTTTAACAGTATAATTTTTGTGTCGGCGCACAGCGAAAAGGTGATGGCGCATTTACAATGAAACGGCACACTGCAGTGAAACAGCATGGGCGCCATTTTACATCTCAGCAGTGGAGGCTCGTACGAAGAAGTATCTGGACAACGATCGTAGGGTTTGTTGTAACTACTTTGGCCGAAGGGTCAAAAGCATAAGAAACGTTTCGAAATTATCATTCAAATAGGAGGCGTTACAGCTTTGGAAGGAATGTTTCAGTATCGAACGAGAAGATGTGTTCACGCGAACCCGTGCCGGCCGGAGGTATATCTGATCGCGCGCGTTGACAAAGATCCGACCTCGCATCAATTTGACGCAACATTCAAGAGTTAAGTAGAGACAAAGCCTTTGATTTTGTATCCTAAATGTGTATTTGGTTATCATAAACATTGTAAAAGTGATTCGTTGCTTATTCAATAGCATAATATACAAATTAGGTAATACCTAATAGCGGAGCTCCCAGTTTAATTTTTTCTTACAACATCAATATGTGCATGTAAATACCACTTATTAGATATTTTCTTGGGTATTACGGGCTGATATTTTACGAGTTGCTTACGTATTTTAATAAGGACATTGAGTGGGTGCAGTCTATCAAAGAGTGTATAGCTTAACAAATAATTTTAGATTAAGAGAATTCCAATAAAAGATACTCAATAACTGTTTATTCTTAAACATGAAGTTATGTAAATTTAAAATAGTGGACTCGCCTTTATGCACATTTTGTAAAACATCAAACGAATCTATGGAACATTTTTTTGTCGAATGTGTAAAATCAAAGGACCTATACTTTAACATTAACCAGGTCTAAGCAGCGCAAATGTAAAGTTAATACCAGAGCTAAGTTTTAAAAATGTTCTCATTAATAGGGAGTTCTGAAGACACTATGGAAGGTTTCTTATTTCTACTATACAAATATGTACTTTATAATTGCAAACAAAAACAGTTACTTCCTGTCATTAAATATTATCAAATAAGTCTAATAGACTATGAAAAAATCGAATACATCATTGCAAAAAATAACAACAAGCTATACACTCATTTGAAAAAATAAATCCAAAGCTTAATTAATTCATAATTTAGTCAATATAATTTAATAACGAATTAACCAAAAAACGTTATCTTTTTCAGTCTTTTGTAATTGTGTTTATGTAAGTGTAAAAAACTATCAAAAAATCAATAAAATATATAAAAAAATCTGTTAACTGTTAACTGTTTATTGAAATTTCTATAACATCTTTAATCGAAAAATATAACTTTTCGAAGATTCAGCGGGCGGAGAGAGAATCAAAACAAAGCCCAGGAAAAGCCAGTAAAATGTAAGATATTTCTCGCTCTCTTTTTGATTGACATAATGTCAAAAACCTCATTGGCTATCGATGTAGATGACGTCATCATGTAACGCAACAGACAAAAGGAAAGTTTGTCATTTACACGAGTGGCGGAGATTTCTCATTGAAAAAAAGTCCCATAAAAGCATGTTAATGGACAATTCATGAATGGAAATTGATTTAATGTAAGTAAACAATTGTAATAAATCTCACTGCCTTTTCTTAGGTTGGTTATCGTTTTCATTCTATGCACTTTTTCATCTTTTTCTCAAATTTTCAACTGTCACTTCAGTCAATAGTTTTGTTCAGACAAAAAAGTGTTCAGAAATGTTTTTGATGGAAAATACCATTCCCAAACGATAGTGTGATTAGCCTTATTATTATCCCTTTTATTTTTGAGTCATTAAGCTTATTTTGCTTTTTATAGCGCCTTGAAAAAGTGCTGTGGCTGAACAGTCGTTTTACGGCCGCTTTTTACCTTGTTTTATTTTCCAAAGTTAGTTAGGCCGATTCTGGACAGAAAAGGTTAAACCTTTTCATCGTATTAGATTTACTAAAAAGTAGTCATGGTAAATCTTCAAAACAAAACAAAAAGTTCTTTGGAAATGGAATTAAAAGCCTCAAGAATTATAAGTTCTACCAACACAACTGATCGATTTGAAAAGACAAGGATTTTAAAACAAGGTATTTTATTATGAAAAACTTTGTGTAAAACATCATTTTGTTCTGTAAAAAAAACTTTAACGACTTTGAAGTAAAAACAGTACTAAAAAAGCTCGTTTCGTAAGCATAAAATAGTCAGTATGAAAATAAGCTTACTGTCTCTCAAAAACTTGAAACAAAAATTAAACTTCAACTTACTTTATCGGTGATTGTATTTTCCTGAGGTTTTCTACTCTTCAATGACGTCGACATTGATCATATTTTGACGAATAAATGTATGTACTTGAATTTTGATTGATTAAACATTGTTCATAGTTTAACTGCCAAGCTTGAAAATCCTTCAATAAACTGTGCTAGGACAGTTTTCATATCAAACAAAGCCGCTTCTTTATCATTTTTTTAAATTGCTGTAGTCTTTTAATATTCTTCCACGTAGGTATCTAGAAATACGTTTACTTAATTAATTGATCTTTTGGAATCAGTCTTTTGCTTTTCTTCAGTATAATTTCTTCGTTTTTGTGTCCTTCAAGTTTATGTTCTTCTTCGGTCAAAACTCTCTTTATGTTCCTCGAAATTCATCTTTCTCCGTTGATATTTTGTATTAATGAAAGCCCTGTTTTCCTCCGAAACGTTCGTTCTCGAAACCCTTTTCCTTTGGCGTTCATTTTCTCTGTTTTTCTTCTGACAAGTTTCGTCTACAATCTCGCTTTCTTTCTTTCTCTTTCAAGCCTGCGCTGTTCTTCATTGAAACTCCTTCGCCGTTCTCTTTGTCTTTCTTGTCTTCTTGTCTTTTCCTCTTCTGTTAACTGTCTTTTTCCCTTATTAATTTCGTTTTCTTTTTCTTTTGGCATTTTTTTAAATTGAAGAAAGCTTAAGTAAAAGCTAGAAAAAAGTTTTCTCAGGGAAGGATATTTTGACGCGCGCGCCCTCTTCAATTCCCACCATAAATAAGTAGCCAATCAGAATCGCGATGTACACGGACGGACGGACAGAATCGGGATTCCTGTGTCGGTCGACGAAAAATCAACTAGATGGGTCATAGGCAGCCCAACTACTCCTTTCGAGGATTTTTTTATTTTTAAATAAAGATTCAATGGAAAAAAATGCGCGCGACTCTTTTGGTTTCTTTGTTTGGCGCGCGCTTGTAGTCTTTGGGTTTCCTGTGGCGCGCTTGTAGATTATGGGGTTCCTGTGGTCAATCCCGCGGGAGACAAGTATATATTGTGACAAGGTATGAAACACGGTCACGTGATAAATCACAATTTCGCTACTATCTCATCACCTAAAAGACGAATTAATGATTTTTCTACGAATATGTAAACAAATCATCTATCTCCAGATAACTTACGAGTTTGAGTCTTCAATCTTTATTATATGACGAGAATTTCCTCTTGGACGCTCAAACTCGAGATGGATCGATGTGTGCCCCTTGCCCCAGGTAGCTGGGACACTTTTTCGTGAAGCGCTCGGGATTTTTCATTCGTTTGACATTCGTAGAGGTTTCGAGGAAGTCGTGAACTGTCGTGAATGCACGAATTTTTCCGAAATCTTGGCGAATTTTCGGAATATTTTTGCCTAAAACTAAATACTTCGTCCGTCGTAAAAGATTTTTTTAGGGATTTTCTTACACATAATGGCCGAAATTACTTTAAATACCGAGCAAAGGAAAGTGGTTGACCGTGTAATGTGTGAACACAATCTTTTTATCAGTGATAAAGCTGGTACGGGGAAAACAATATAGTTTGCAAGCTAATGAAACGATCGAGTTTGTCGTCAATAACATGTTTGTTGGCCGGTTCTTGTTGGGAAATCCCCGATGATTTTGGTCGTAATAATGAAGGATTTATTGACTAACAAACAAATCTAGACATCCTTTAACCTCAAGCAGATGATATTTACTCACTACTGACATCGACATTATGTGGCTGGTTTGAGTTGAGGATTGCTTGGACATTTTTCAATCAAGTAAAATTCACGGCTAAATTCGGACGAATAGAAATCGCCATGATAGTCAGGTAATCCTGCTTTGAACAAAAATGCATTGATGAATACTTAAGATATTGACTATAGTTATATCGTAAAGCATCTGTTTTTGCAAGCTTATTTATTCAAGTGAATAATTTGTGTGCTAAACTTTGTCCGTTGGATGCCTTGTCATTCGCTTGGGTTTGCATTGTTTAGAAATGTAAAATTGAACTTCACTTAATTTCTTCACTGAACAGATATCTTACTTTATCCTTTGACATCAATAACCTAATTAGGCTGCTTTTTTTAACTCTTTTTAATTCAAAAACAAAACTGTCAAATATAAACTTTTTTATCCTTTTTCGCTCTTATTCAACAATAAAAGTGATTTTTAGAACTACCTGTTCTGTTTATGTGATGCATTGAGTGTTTTTGTTGTTTTTGCTTTGTTTATATCAGCTTTTTAACAAAAAGAAAATATTTACTCGACATTTTGAACGCCATTTTTAAAAAGTGAACAGGGAGCAAACATAACTTGTTCGCTGTTCCTCCGTCTATTTGTTTTGTTTTGTTTTGTTTTGTGTTTTGTTGTAAAGACGTCATTCTATTTAATTTCGGAGACTGTTCGACCTACTCTACGAATGTCAAACGAATGAAAAATCCCGAGCGCTTCACGAAAAAGTGTCCCAGCTACCTGGGGCACACATCGATCCATCACGTGACCCGTGTTTCATGCCTTGTCACAATATACAAGGTACCTGTCCCTGCTGACCATCCATCCCGCGGGATTGACCACAGGAACCCCACAATCTACAAGCGCGCCACAGGAAACCCAAAGACTACAAGCGCGCGCCAAACAAAGAAACCAAAAGAGTCGCGCGCATTTTTTTCCATTGAATCTTTATTTAAAAATAAAAAAATCCTCGAAAGGAGTAGTTGGGCTGCCTATGGATGGGTTACCATTTTTTCTTAAGTATGGTGCTCCGCTCCGCTATTATTTCGGATGTTATGCCCCCTACCACGACAAGGTCACCACGCGTACCCAGTAAACCAGCAATGGAACTACAGCCAAGAAGTAGGTAGGGGCTATCATCCCATTTGAAAGGGTTATTCCTTTGTAATAAGTGTATGTGGCTTCTATTGCGATCAACAAAATAGAAGATACCACTCGCCAACATTGAGTTTGTTAGCGTTATTAATCACTTGGTCATTTGAATGATAAAGGGTAATAAATCCATAAACTTTTACAGATTTGTATGAGTACTAAGTATCTAATATTCATAGAAATAAATATATATTTTTTAAAAGCGTTTGTGGCTATTCTTTGTAAGTCGTTTAATTTAGGTTCTTATTATTGATCGCTCACACATTTCAACATCTTTTGGTTGTTATGCTATTTGATACTGTTCCGGTGAAATCTCGAACGTGATTGGACAAAAGCAATGTCCAAAATATTGCCAAATCTGGCAAGTAACCGAACTGGAAGAAGATATTCCCGGTGCAAAGCTTATGAAACCGATAAACCAATAAACTTTTTCTGTTTTACGACGTTTATTTTAAGAATATAGCTGTGTATTTTACGTTAATTGAGAAACAATCAAGCAATAAAGACGATCAAGTAATGTCGTTTCGATACACCGCTGTAATATACACCTAATCCAAAAAACGTTGTCTGGTCCGCCGCACAGTCCTCGCGGCAAGACTGTGAAAGATATTGGTTATATATAATCAGTAATTCATTTATTTGCATGTTCACACTCTAGTGTGGTACTTTTTTCAACGAAATAGTGTAATTGTGCCTACTTTTATTTTCTTGTTTTATCACTCTCATCAAAATATTCACTGTGTTTCCCTTCACGGCCTTGGCGCGAGGACTGTGCGGCGGACCCGACAACGTTTTTTGGATTAGGTGTATAATGAAAACCTCGTAGTTGTTTAGCATTTTATCACAAAACTTCGTAATTTTCCAATAAATAAATATCTTGCAAGAATGAGATTATAGTTGTGTTTTATAGGTTTATTAAGAAAAAATCAAGCAATAAAAACGATAATTTAATACATGTCAAGTAGAGTCGTTTCGATACACAATTAGTTTAATATCTGTAACAAATTAACTGAGTAAATGTCTAATAATTAACCACGCATAATAAACCAGTTTTGAATTAGTATAAAAGTAAACATATTGAGCTTAAATGTAGTTATTGTAAGAATACAGTTTAATTGTGTATTTTAGGGTTATTGAGCAAAAATCAAGCAATGAAGACGATAATTACGAGTAGAAGCGTTTCGATACAAATGACAACTTACAATCACCGCCGTAATTTATAATGAAAACTTCGTAATTTTTTAGCATATTGACAAAAATGGCTTTTGAGCAAAAAGAAGAACTTGTCCGGAAAGCCTCAACTTGAGTCCAGTGTTCAAAACTATTCACATACAACTATAATAACAACTATAGAGCTTTCTCGGATTCGCTTGGATGATCACAAAACAATGGTTTCAATTCGAAAAAATAATCAATTCAGTCTTGACTTGGAACCTTTCAGTGTTTTGCGAATTAAGCGATCGAAATCGAGAAATGTCTATTGGTATAATCAAATCCGCAATAAACATTTTCTAGGGAGCACTTACAATAGTGAAATGATGTCATTGGAAATAGCAGAATTTATATTAAAATTTATATTTTGGAAATTGATATGTTGATATGGTACCACATTGTCAAGTTTTAATGCAGCAGTAATTTTCATGAAATTTGTCTAGATAAATAGACTTTTAGACCAACCTCGTTCCCTTCGAACGAGGTTGACTTTTAAACCATTCCAAATGCCACCCGTGATAAATATTCATGATTGCTTCGACTTAGTTGTCTCTGAAGCTGTGAATTAACTTGCACAAATAATATTCAATGCGCAAACTGAATATATATTTAATAAGATACATTTCTAGGTGGAAAAACTCTTCGAGATTGACCATATCTTGAGTTTGCTCAAGTTGTAAAAGCTGTTTCAATAAATTACGTATACAGAAATTAAAAACCACAAATATTCAATTCTACAATGATTTATTTGACATTTATACCCGTTTGGATACTCAGTAATAAAAGTGACGGGGAGATGCGAATGAAGCCAAATGTTTTAGACACCAAAAATGTCCTATTAGTCAAGAACCAGACCCCCAAAACGTCCAACGGTCAATATTTTGTAACACAAATTTCAGATCGCAAATTTCAAACTCAAACAACGCCTCCGCACCTTCCCGCCACTATTATATCTGAGTCCTCCCACCTGGGTATTTATACATCAGCAAATTGAAAATCAACGTTTCGGTTTATGTCGCACATCAGGGCGTCACTTTTCGATGTATCCGATGACATCTGTTGAAATCCTAATTGACTTTGCAGGGGTCGTCTGGATTCTTAGGATACTTCTTTGACCAGTAAATGTAATACACCCAAACATTCATATTAGTGAACTTTGTCAGCTGAAAATAAATAATGCAGACGAAGTTACAATAAGAGCAATTTAAAGAAAGGAAAGCAGTGACAACAGGCCAATAAACACGATCCGATAATAAGGAGATGGGTTTTATTAGATGGAGGCAGGCTTATTTGATAGGGGACTTAATATGGTAAGTATATTTTCTTAAGGTTCAATCTTTTGCTTATGACAATGTTCCTTTTCACCAAACGCACATTTTTATGTTGCTTATGGTAACTGGCTTAATAGAGTGCTTACACTATGTCCATGAAATAGAATCTAAATAGTTCCTACTTATTAGTTTTTATTTAGTGACTATTAGTCACTATCACTCAACCGGAACAGCTTTAGTAACAACTAGACCACAATACACAAGGGAAATCAAATACTCAAAACCATAGAAAGTTAATACTTTATTCATTGTGTATTGTTACTAAAGCTGTTCCAGTTGAGTGATAGTGACTAATAGTCACTAAATAAAAACTATTAGTTAGTAACTATTTAGATTTTATTTCATGGACATAGTGTAAGCACTCTAGCAGTGAGAGTTTAATGTTAGAAAGTTTAGTTAGGTATAACATATATTAATGTTATTTTTTTAAATAAAAGTCTGCTGAAGGGATTTCTACCGGGTCTAAATAAAGTTTTCATTATCATCGTCATCATCATCAACATCATTGCTATGGTTATGATTATGATTATCAGAAATAAACCAGGCAAATAACCTAGTGTTGGAGTTCACAACAAGTTTATCTTACGTCAAGGTCTTTGCAGTTGGTATCTCGCATCCCGGTATCCGCACAAGATAACGTTTTGTCGACAGGTATCTGGAGCTCGTAAAAACCAGAAGGGCTTGTACATTCGTCCTTCCCCAACATAATACCGCTTTGTGAGTGACCGTTTAATGGGTGTCTGCACATTGGTTCCAGCCGAGTATCTTCTTTATCAACGCAGAAATGAGACTCTGAAATGAGATTTTGAGTTTGTCATGTCTACAAAAACTAAACAATAATACAAACATAATTATTTTATCACGGAAATGTGATTTCGAAATGCATGTGTATTTTTTCCCTTTAATGAAAACGTTCGACGTCGTAGCCTTTAAAATGTACGCCATTTTAGCGTTTCCTTATCAGTTTTGATTACAATTTGAGTGAATTTTGACGGTTTTCTAAGGGTTTTGAAGAAATCAAATTATCCAAGATGGCGGATACAAGACGGCGGCCGTACAGAACAAGTGACATAAACCCTTTGTCATATGCCGTCATCGTCGCACTTTGCTGACCGTAAAGGAAACTGTTGCTGGCGTACTATATACCCTCTTAGTTTCATTTTCATAACTTTAATGCTCTTGATACCCCATACTCAGGAATTTCAAAAAAGCCTTGGCTAAATAACAATGTGATGCAAGTCAACAACCTGTTATCAAGCTGTAGTTATAATTAGCTGTATAAATAATTACCAGATCTGTTGGGATCCTTTTTCCGTTCCCGGCACTCATTCGCATTGCTGATTTTAAAACGATCAAATTTGAGGTCCCTGTAATTGGTTATTGGCTGTTGGTATTGCTTGATTTGGCCATCACCCGCGCGAAAATAGGCTCTGCTAAGATGGCGGACTCTGAGGCGTACCTTATCCCAAACGCTTTCAGGTTGCTTCTCAGGGCCATAAAGCTCAATGTACAGCTGTTAATTATAAGATGATTGTTATAAGTTGTTATAAGATTGTTTTTAAGAAAAATTTTAATGTTCAATTTGTAACCTATAGAAATACAAATGGTACATTACGAAAAAGGACTGCAAATTAGGTTTTAATTGAATGATCAGACTTTCAGTGACTCAAACGTTTGAACTACATTGCATGTCTACGTAACTGAATCTGTAAGTGAATAATTAATCGAGATCTTGCTTTTTGTAAATATCTAATTGTAACAAAACACTGTGTGAGATTTCTAGCAAGTCTTTTATCTATCTCATATTTCAAATACCTCTCATGAAAAATGAGAGTTAATGGAGCAAATAGTATTTGACATTATAAAGCCCTCTTGAAGCTGTATTGTCGTACCGTAGACACATCGATGGCAAGGGCGGAAGCGTCATTTACATTTACAGGATATCACTTTTCTTATGTATAAAGTGAATAAATGAACTCTGTCCATCGTATGTTCAAGAACTATTTAAGAAGAACAACAGTCGTTATAATTTAAGAAATATTGCTTTATTATACCTAGGTTAAATACAGTTACTCATGGCAAACAAAGCTTAAAATATCTTAATATATTTTCAAGAGTACAATAGAAAAAAGAATCTTGAAGCATTAATGCAGGATAATTTTCATGACTGTCATTTTATGTAACAGTTAATGATTTTTTTATTTTATTTATTGAGCTACTATATTGTTTTAACTGTACATGTATATAGGGTTAAGACCATTTGTAAGTTGAATTTGGAATTTCATAAGTCGAATACCATATCGATCGATTATCAATTATTTTATTTCAATACATTATATCTTTTCAAGTTGTATAGATTTATTTAGTATCCAGTCATTTATTAATTATGGGGGTAATTTTTTTTATATCTATTGGTGTTGGTTTGTACGGTACGGGAGGTTCAATAGACAAGGTTTTTTTCAATTAGTTTACTATATATAACCATTTTAACGCATTTACTTGACCAACAATCAATAATGGTCCTACATAATATAGCATACTTACTTTTATGAGTCTTGCATTGTGACATGTTGCACAAATTTGATCAACTCCTATATTGAATCTGGTGGAACCCTCTTTAATTTCCTCGAACATCTGCAAAATTAAGAAAACATATATCAAAGCTTGTTTTTCAAATGAAACAAAGCAGACAGTTAGTACTTTATTATGATATTGGTATAAGTTACTTTCCCAACTTTGTGAGATTAAGGGAAAAAGATATCGCCAAAAATAAAACTGAATCGGCTGAGAAACGAATGGATACTGCTAGCTGGAGATGGAGGACTAGCAAGAAACGTCGAAACATAGTACACAAACATTACACAGTGAGTCTGAAAGCTCAATGAATGGATAAACAATTTTCCAACTTTCTTACAGAGAAGCTTCTGTAAATAAAATAAGCTCACAGTATCGTTACAATATCGACCTGCATTAGTATTCTACTGATTTCATACCCTAAAGAACCACTGTCCTGCCAAAATATCATCGACACTTATTTTACCTAATTTCCTTGCTATATCGTCAAAAGCCACCAGATATACAACTTAATTGAATAAAAATATTCTATAAAGCAAAACAAAAATAGTATTTTGTGCAGGATTGCAAGGATAGAAATGGATCACAGTTTATCAAATTTGATTTCGTGCAATAGGTCATAGTTTCCTGTTTCATGGCACTGCGGTTCCTGTTGTGATTTATGCTGCTGGACAATAGTGCTGAATAACAGAATGAGTCCTCAGTTGACCTTCATAATTCTTGTTTTTTTCTTCATTCTTGTTTTAAAGGAAAGGTTTTTTTTAGATGTAATTTAAAAGTACAATTCTATCCAATCATTAATATATATTGATCATTACTATGATGTATTTGTTGGTTGCTTGCAACAAATTAACGACTAAATACGTACCTGCTTGTCGCTGATGTTATCAAAACTCCATTTGTGTACACTTTTGCTGTATGTCAGTTCAGAGAAACACCTTTCAGCCTTTGTTATAACTCCGGACAGTTGTAGATTAACTTTTGTAAGTTCCACTGCACCATTGAGTTGCCCGGTTCCCAGTGCACTTTCTGAGGCGATCCGTCTGAACGAACCCATGAGGTCATCCAGTGTCCACAGTGTACGGAAACCAAGGGCTTTTTGAAGCTCGTATGTTTTTTCCATAAACGATCGTTCTAGTTCTCTGTAAGTTCCAAGCAGGTTTTCCAGGAACGTCTGCTTGAGACTATTGGTTATAGTAGCACCTACATTGCAAGAAAGAAAAAAGGATTCTTAAAGGAAAAAAAAAACTACGCTGATCACATAACTCTTTTGAGGAACGAGCTAAAACGTACAAAACATAGTTCTCTCGGCACCAACTTTACCCAAGTCTGTTTATTAAGAATGCGTGTCCACAAAACAGATGGTTAAAGGTTTAGCAGAAAACATAACAACGTAATATTGATTGATTTATCAAAGCTTTAAAATCCACCAAGCCTCATCTGCGAAAATTCACTGTAAAACTTTGACACGTTGTTATTAAAATGGGTATTCTTTTCAACTTTTCTCCTTTGAGAATACATTGATGAGATTGTCACAGGTTTACACTTCAAAACCAAGGCTTGGGTGTGAAGTTAGTCTGACGTAAACATGCATATAATGGCTAAAGCGTTAATGCGATGGCACATGTAAAATAGCTTGAATTTTACATGCCAATATACCAGAGACAAGTGCAGAAACAGTGGAGGCTTTTACGGATAAGGAATACAATTGTTATTGGATAGGCAATTCATCCAGACAGTGTATCGTTCATTAATAGTGTTTATGAAAACTACATTCAAATACAAATTGACTCGCTTTCATACCGGGTACGCTCAGTTCGGCAATTGCGTTCTCTGTCTTCTCAAGAAGTGGAATATCAAAATTGTTTGTCCCAATGTCGTTGTCGAGGTCCATAACTTTTGCTATCTGATCCATACGAGCTGCAGCTAAAATGAAATATGACTCAATTTCCGCTTTAAGTTGTGCTACGTCATGTGGTCTTGAAGCTTCCTCCAGCAGGCATACTAGGTCAGCGGTAAGCTGCTCTTTTTCCATTTCCAGTTTGGCCTTTGTGAAAACAAAAATAAAATAGTAAGCTTGGGCGAAAAGGTAACATGAGGGAGTAGGAAAACCAAAATTAGATATGTCTGGGTGGACAAACAATATGAAAAAGTGAACAAAACCATTATGGGGTTGGGGGAGGGTATTCTGTATATTGCCGTTATATAATAGTAAAAAAAACATTGCATGCATATTAACTTCATGATAGCTTGGACGAGTACAATATGTGTAGCCTTAAATAAACTCATTTAGTAACCGATTGACAGTACTAAACCGTGCATGTTACCTTCATGATATCAGGGACTGAAGAGACATCGATTTGATCGAAGTTCAATTCACTAGAATCTGTCAGAATCTTGTGTTTCCCAAACGTCATCCATTTCTTGGCACTTTGAAGAAGAGAACTGAGTGCGATTCGGCATGGTTTATTAGCATCATACTCGGCAATACTGATAGCTGTGTCAATGAAGGCGAATGGTCCTACTTTCTCATCCTCTCCGGCTACAGCCACCCCAAATGAGGCGGACACAAATCCTGTAATACCCTGAAGAATTGCCATAAACTGTTGTCGCGCTAACCTATTCTGCACTACTTGTTGAGCCTTTTTCAATGATGAACAAATTTTTATAAGCGTATTGTCCATTCGATTTTCTGCTTCTATAATGCCCTGTATGAACAAAAACAAATTATGAGTTTCTCTCAGTAGAAGCGCGTGGTTTATCTTATTTTTGTTTTATTTGTTACTTCATTTCGCCGCTTTTCTCTTATACATGGGCGCGCGGAGATACAACTATTATCAAGCAGGCTATGTCTGGACCGAGTCACTATGTAGGAATCCAACGTTACCTTTGCCATTCAGAATGGGGATAGACTAAGCTTGAAGGCCACTGGTAACCTCTTTTGACCTTATCTAGGCATCAAAGGATTGTAATCTATTTATAAAGTGTGGTTGCAACCCCCCAAAAAGGCGGCAAATCTCACTGCAAGTGTATAAAAGCAAGTCTTCCTTGTACTGCCTTATATACAGGACACAATCGGGAGTGTTTCTTAAAAAAGCTCTTAACGCGTTTTATATAACTGTTTATATCAATTCCCCTACAAAGCATATATTTTCTAAATAACAAAGAATACATATTTTGTTCAAGGTTTAAATAAAATTAATTGGATTAGTAAATTAAAATTTAGGTTAATACCTAAAATAAAGAAATTTATAGAAATTCAAGATCGCGGATCCAAAATGGCGGGTCATGCCAAAGCATCTAATTTATTCCTAACAAAATAACTTACCGTTTATAATGAACGGAAACATTATAAATATACCATAAATTGCCTATTTACCTAAAAAAACTTATTTTCAACCAAACAGAATCAGAATTTAGTGGATTTTATGGCATCTGAGAGATAATGACGTATCTATGACGTCATAGGTCGTAACCATGGAAATATAATATTAATCAGAAGCCTTTTGGCAGCATTGATGTTATTTCCTTCAGATATACGCATTATTGGAAATTCCTGCTGTATGTCATGTTTTAATAAAGGTTTAAGCATCTCCCCCAATATATATGACGTCGTCGTGACGTCAAAATAACGTATTTGATGTTGCTAGCGACAACAAAATTTGAAATTTGGTGGTCATACGGCAAGTCGTTTAAGAGTTATAGGGTGCGGGCTCTTAAATTTCTTGAATTAAATTCTTGAATTATTTCCTTGAATTAAAGGTGTCGTCATATGACGTCACCAGTAAAATCGGCGTGGCCCCATATCTGAAATGGTTCCATTTGCCAAGTAGATTACTGTGGCAAAATTTCATGCTTTTAACCAAAATCCCACAATTCTGCCAAAAAAGCACTGAAATCCGCCTGACTAAGATGGTCAACAGTGACTTTGTCAAGTTTGAAAAATTGAAATGAAGAATATAATGCGATTCTAATTCGAAGGCTGGGTCTTCTCTATTTTGTGAGGGAGGGGGAGGGGGTGGGGCCTTGATAGTTAGTGGTTGGGGCCTTATAAAAAAAATTGAAGCTCAAGAGAGAGAGCTTATTAGAGAGGCGGTTAATAGAATGTGGAATTGTGAAATAAAGTTATTATTATATTAAAAAAAAAAAATAGAATGTGGGGCTAATAGGGCGTTTACATTCTGCAAACCTGCAGATTAGATCGTCTACTGTCAGTGACTATCATCCTCTTTTTGACCAGTGGGTAAGGCTGTCGGGCATGCCTTCATTCAAGCACCATCCTTTTCTATTACTCATGAATACAAAACTGAAGCAAGCAATGTATATGAGGTGAAAGTCAATTTTCTTTTAAATACTGCACCTTAACATACATCCTTTTCTCGCTTTCGTCTACGGCTTTTGCTGCGATAAGTCGACGTTTCTCTGCATTGACTTGTTTAGATGCTACTGTGGTCATTAAAGTCGCTATCTGCAAAGAAGCATTTTAAGTTAAAAGGGTCAGGCCTTTTCAATGGAGAGTTGACTGAAAGTGCTAACACGATAAGCAATGTCCACCAATTTTAATTACAATGATTTTTAATTGACTATTTTGTCCAAAACCGACCATTAGTACCTTAATTAAAACTTCCAAAGTTAAACAATATCCCCCAAAGTAAGCCCGAGAAAATCTGCTTTGCCGTTATCACATTTCGGAAATTCTAAATTTTCGTGCGAGTGCCCTCGAAATTACTAAAGCTGACGTCAACAGCACATGCATGGCTATAAAACTATAAGGAGCCATTTAAGATGAAAAAAATTTAAGCTTGTTCAAATTTTTTAAGTATTATATATACTTTTAGATCATTTCTGCACTATTTTTATTTTGATTAATTTCCCCTTAACTTGTACGCTTTTCTAACATAATGATAATCCAAGATCAAAGATGGTGGCCAGTCCCGCGTCAAATGACGTCATCACTTCACGTTACCCACAATAACGGATGTATTTTTTGACGTACTATGAACCCTCCAAAGTTCAAAGCCATAGCTTTGATATTGCTGATGTTACGGAGGGGCAGGGTAGAATCCTTCCCCTCAAACCGATCACAGAAGATAAAAAAATCCCGGTCTGAATAGTGTTAAACAAAATAAACACACTTGGTAAATTTAAGTGAGACACACATTTTTTATAACGTAATAAGAATGGAATTCCATGGAATTCAAATACAGAAATGGTGCCATTACAAATAAGAAAAACAACTATGAAAATGACAATAAATAGAATGAAGACGAAAACAAAGATAATTAATGTGAAGGACCCAAATGGGTGGGACGCAAACGGGACCTTCAGTCCCGTGCGATGCGGCCCTCCAAATAAATATACACCTATTTCAATAATTGTTGTCGCAAACAAAGCCACAGTCCACACTCTGAAGCCTGCAGAGGATGTCGGTATTTCTTCTCTTGTTATCTATTTATTCATAGCATATTTTGGTTGTGTACATTTGTTTTACATGACAATAACAAGTTGTTGTAGTGGTAGATACAAATAGAAATATTTCTTCAAAAAAATACGTGCAATAAATCACAAATTAAGTCCATGTTACCGACATCCTATGCAGGCTGTAGAGTGTGGACTGTTGCTCCGGCTGCGACACCGAGTTTTGAAATAGGTATATATATAGGTAGATAGTATTTTCATTACTGACCTGTTGGAAATTTTCGTTGTTCGTCACCTGTTCCATGATATCGTTGAATGTATTTTCATAAACTTCAGCTGCTTCTTTTATCCCGTTGACTTCATTTTGAATTGTTTCATACTTTACGAGAGGAGTAAAAAGACTGTTCTTTCCAAAAATGTCAAAGCCTTCCTTTCCTAAGAAAGCAAGCTTTCTTTTGGCATCTAAAAGGAATGCAATGTTATATATTGTCAATGCCTCATCAGAAATAAAAGAACCAATAAAAAGCTTAGCTAACCGATAAGCTTTTGCTTAAATTTTTATTTAATCTTTTTTTATTTGCTAGCATCTTTTAAATTGCCCGTTCTGAAGTTCATAAAGGGACTGGGCTCTATTTTACACATTGTACAAAATACGTCTTATCAAAAATTGAGTCGTACTGTCAGAAAGATAGCATGAAAATTAGTAGGTTTACCAATTTGATTATATTTTATTGAATAGTAACCGCCCAAATCCCATAGAAATCTCTTTAATTCAGAGATGGCGTCCCCCAAATCCATACCGCTTCTATTTTTTCTAATTTGTGAAAGCCTCCCACATCGTTGCCATTTAACGAAACAGCCCCAAATTTCGAACACTGACAAATTCAATAGGATCTTTCTTATGATAGCATCCGATTTTCAATTAAACATTAAATTAAAAAACTCGCTCCATAGGCTCCCTAGCTTAAACATGGCTGACCAAGCCTTTTTAGAACAGGCAAATCCTGTCACGGCAGTTTCATATGAAGGTCAGCGTTGGTACTGAATTGTCTCAGTTCTTCTGTCTCTGCCTCTCCTCCTCTACACTGGCTTTGCGATTGACCTTTAAGAGAGAAGTGGACTGGTGGACTGTTTGACGCTTGGTCGCACGCTCAGCCGCTTTGATTGTCAGTGACGGTGGTAAATGCTACAGGCAAATGACACATTTTAAGAACATGTTACAGAATTATCTTTAAATCAGCTGACCTGTCATAATATATTGCACGTCCGTTCTTCCAGTCGTCATGTCGACAATAAATTGCAATGCATGTCTGCCCTTTTGATCATTTGTGTTTGCTAGCAATAAGTCCACAGCTTGTCTTCTTATGATGAGAAGAAGATCCTCTGGGAAGCCTTTTTTACTTTGAGCGTCTATTGTCTGTGAGTTACTGACAGAAGACTCGGCAACCATGCCATCCTGTCCCTTAATTTTGGGAGCTAAAAGAAAAAAAATATCTAAATTATCTTCGTAGTCTTACTTGTGTCTTGGAAAACTGGCTAAAACTCTGACTATGGTTTATTCTCTCTTCCAAAATTCACTAAATATTTTGTTTCCCTTAGTGTTCTATAAGCATTTCAAATTTTGTGTATGTCAGAGGTACTTAGTTCTATTTTGGGGACGTTTTGACCCATAAACATCAAAACTAATCCTCATGGCATAGTTCCTTTAACAAATTCCTTCCATGTCCCTCGTATTCCTTCTCAGCAGAAAGCACGCTAATTACGTACTTGATCCCGAGGCGCCTTTTCGTCCAGTTGCTCCTCTAGAGGCTCCAGGCCTCCAACTTTTGCTGCAGTGATATATTATTCCTTCTCTGCGTCCACTACACGATATTCCAGGCACACCCTGGCCACCGCTACCACCTGAAGATAAGCCAAAATATAACTAAATTTTCAAATATATCTCGTGTGACACACACAGATACACAACAATCAATTATTTTGCCAAGTTTAAGGGAGACATCTAACAAAGTGATTGGTAAAGTTTGGAGAAAACCAGTTGCAATGATAGCGGAATATGACGTCATAAGTAGCATGAGTTGATAAGTTGAATGTGTTTTTCACCTTTTTTAGTAAACAAATGATATATAAAGGGTTAAAGGTTAGACATAAAATACGACAATGAACTTACCATTTCCACCTTTTCCGTTATTGGCTGGTCCGGCTGCAGTCCCCCCGCATGCCTTCGATTGTAATTGTCCGTTTAATCTCCGGTAGCGGAGGGTAACACGACCAACTGCTCCACCATTCCCTGAAAATCAGATAACCAGCATTATTAAAAAAAGGCTCATATGAGCCAACTTGTGAATACTACGCAGCTGGCTTCGGACCCTCCCCTGTCTTAGGCGCTAGATTCTACCTATCGCCCACCCCCTGCGGCCAACGCCTAACCCTCCCTTCCCTCCAACGCCATCACCATGGGTAAGGCAGGAGACTTTTACATATCTCGGGCTCAGTTTTGACAACTGATCGAAGGATTAAACATTTGCCTATTTTTCTCCGTATGCTATATCTATATCTCGTATCAACTCTGCGGGCGTTCAATGGTTAATGAGACAAACAATATTACGTTTTGTGCAGAGAATAAAAACGCCTTTATGCTATGTTATCAAACCGTTGTTTATCATAATTTACAAGGATTCAATTCAATCAATACATTTTCTATTACATTTCAAAAGTACACAAATAATTTGCGGATTTCTGATTTGCGCATAAATTTCTGAGGATTGAAGGCTTCGGCAATCACTATGTAACTCATCGACGGATTCACTATTATCATCTAGACTAGAGAGCTATATGATATATGAGATATGACGTCTGTGTAATGGAGACAATGTGGTCACGGGAGCGAGTCGACTGCAAATAGCCTTCACAACATTGAATCAAGCTAATATTGTATAATTATCATCGGACACATAATTCTGTTCTCTTAGAACATTTCATGTTGATGACACATGATTGACCAAGGTTAATGCAACCACAAACCTGTATGTTCTAGCCAATAACATAAAAAATGTCTAACTCGTTTTCGTCTATAGTCAGGATAGAACCCTGTCCCCTGTCCCCTGTCCCCTGTCCCCTGTCCCCTGTCCCCTGTCCCCTGTCCCCTGTCCCCTGTCCCCTGTCCCCTGTCCCCTGTCCCCTGTCCCCTGTCCCCTGTCCCCTGTCCCCTGTCCCCTGTCCCCTGTCCCCTGTCTCCTGTCCTCTGTCCCCTGTCCCCTGTCCCCTGTCCCCTTCATTTTATTTTTTCCAACACTAGTCAGGGAGGTAGAGAACCACCATTATTAATTATATACACCATCTAACACACAGAGCAAAAAGTTTTCTTTACCAGACGTTCCTGCATTTCCTCCTCTTTTCCCACTTCCACCGCTGTGACCCCGTTCTGCGCCTCTATTTCTCCCGCTGCATTTTTTTGATGCTTTATCCCATGCATTATTGTCGGAACCATACGTTGTATCCAAGTAGCCACCATAATTGCACCAAGCCCAACTGCTATACTTATCTGCTTTCTGTGAAAATAAAGTTGCTGTTATTTGAACCCTAATATAGCCTGGTTGCAAAAATATTCACGATGGTCGGTTGCTAGGGCTTTTCCTCCCAAACGGTTCAAAAAAAGAGAGTTTTAGGCCATAGACAGGAGCAGATTATATCAAATGTGACGAAACTTGGCAGGATAGTAGGCAGTTAGTAAATTACCAACATCGTCCAGTTCCCTGCTCCAATAAATTCATTGTGTGGCTGTGTAAATCGCCCTTATTTTGACCATATATGGTCATTTGGCGGGAAATTTGAATTTCTTTCATTAGCTGTAACTTCACGCCAATTTATCTAATTGAGATTTTTTTACGGTAAATATTCATTTTGCATAGCAAAAATATCTGTAACATTTTTAACACTTCTTTCGAAATTTTTAACGTTGTTACTAAAAATAGGTGCCCCTTATGATGTCTAATTTCAAGAATCGTCAAAAAAACCTGTACAAATGTAAAGTTTTTGATTTTTTTTCATCTAAATTAGGTTTTCCTACGTCATGATTTATTTTGATTAGGAACTGCTCCTTTTTGAGCCAAAAAATAATTTAAGATTCTTCCGGGAGGAAGAAATTAAATTTTTTATCAAAATGTTTATTTTTTTACATTTCAATAAAAAAAAAAAAAATTGAGTTTTTGTTGTAAATGTGACATTTTTATTTCAATTTTTGATTATGGTTTCCTATGAGTATGGAGGAATTTGAGAAATGCAGAAATCCAACATGGTGGTTCCAAGATGCCGGCTATGTAATTCCCCAGTCATATGACATCATCGTTTTATTTTCTGGATCACAACGGAAAGTTTCTTTTACCTTGGAGACAACGACGAGAACAAGGTTGAGCTGTGCAAAATAGCATCAAGCTGGAATTTCAAATACATTTGTGGTTATTAAGACAGTTAAATACAGTAAATATCTTACATTAACGGCATTTCCCCCCTTTTGACCGTCACCGCCATCTTGTCCTTTATGTCCATTTCCTCCTTTAGAACGGACATTTAATTCACCAGTTATGACATCACAGAATATGTCAACTAAAAAATAAAGATAAAAATAAACAGTGCGCGTGTATATTTATCAATTTACACTGATATATATAGACAACTTTCTTTCAAGCTTTTCGAATTCGTGTTGATCACTTCTATGTTTGCCTCAGTTTGGCTTCCAGTTTTGTATTATATATCGGAATACCTTATGCATGAAAATTATTGTAATTAACGTATACTCTTCATCGCCCAGTATGATGCTTTTTAAAAAAAAATGATATTCACTCGAAGATAAGTAGAATTTTTCAAGTATATTATCATCATGTTAATCATTCCAATTCTCCTTGTAGTTTTAACTTTTCATATTTCTTTGATCATTCAAATGAAACATTTTCAGCAGGGCTTTTACATGGTACCTTTTTCTTGCAACATTTCAACAAAAGTTGCTATTTTTTTCTAAAAAATTTTTAGGCAATTTTGGGAGTTTTTGTGGTTAACTGTAACTAACCTTGAGGTCCCCCTTCGCCGTCTTTTCCATTTTCTCCGTCAGTTCCTTCTCCGTTAGTTTTGACTGCCACCGGTTGAGCAAATTCCTGTACCCAATCTGGTGTGGAAAAAACGATCTCACTCCCCTTTGAAGCGATAATCTCCCTCGCGTACACCTTGACATTCCTGACGCCATAAACGACAACGACGCCCTATACGAAACAATTTATAGACACAAACGTATTTAATGAATGGATGAAAACCACCAGAAACAACGAAACTAGCCTTTGATTTCTATAGGATATTACATAGTTTTAGCTGCAAATATCTCTTATATGATATATTTTTAATCTCAACTTTTTTTGTCTGATAAAAAAAACATTATTAATTTTTTTAATAGCTTGTTTAATGGCTTGCTAAGCCTCTTGCATGGATAAAAAAAAAGGCTTGGAGGCTTAGAATGGATGACTTCATCTTTTGAGCACAAATTCATCATTTAAGCACAAATTGATATCGAAAAATGTAATTTCTTTTACCGTAAAGTCCATCAGCTGCTTGAAATGGCGTTAAGACTCCTCTCCGTTTTTGATTTCCGCGCGAAGTAGTATATTCGCTCCGCATTGATAAATTGAACATATCAGTGAAGTTCTTCGAAGCGACATTTCTTCGCAAGGAGCTCTTATATTTTTTCTATAGCGGCTTCTAAGTATTCTTTAAAGCTTTCTCTTTCCATGTTAAATATTTTATATGTGCGTTATTACTCCGATAAGACGAAACTACGGTATTGAAAAGCAAGCATATGCCGAGCGCGGCAGCCATTTTTGTAGAATTTGTAGACCCGGACCCAGTTAATGATGAAACTAAAACATGCATGCATAAATTTGCATGCAAAATCGTGCAACAACAACAACAACAACAACAACAACAAAATGGAGAGTATGATAGAAAGTATATAGTAAATCCCTCATGTGTTACACGACTTGCAAATAATCATTCTTTCTTGATATTTAGGCACTAGCCAGCAACTGTGTTTCTTCAATTCCCTATTGTAAGCAAACGTGAAAAAAGACTGAAGCAACCGTGATTTGAGACGACAATTCCTAAAGTTTAAACCCTTTTAAGGACTATACCTCAATGTAGAGAGTGTCTGCTAGAATATCCAGTTGCTGAACAAACTCCATAGTTTCTCTTGTAGCAGCATCGAAATTTGAATCTTTTAATTTCAGCCGCTCTTTTAAATAGTTTGCGTTAATAATTCGACCAAGAGCTTGATAGTGACCTGAAATTAAACAAAAATTAGACGCACACTAAAGAACATGAACAACGTCGATCGTTCTAACTTTTTCCGGGAAGCGTGCATGGTATATATAAATCCATGGAGAATTCACATCGATTTTCCCTTTGTTTTCAGCAATGTTTTTGAGTGACCGCGCGATCCTCTATACACAGTTGGATAAAATGAATAGTTCATTGTGTGTGGAGGAAAGTCGAGAAGCAATTATTACAAGTCCACCCTTTTTATGTGCCATTTTGCTTTCCTTTTATTTTTTACCTTGCGCCGATCTGTTCCCTAGTGTAAGGAAAAGTGATCGTTTGACCAAAAAAGCGACCGATCCTGTGAAAGGGCTCGCTCCCTCGCCCCTATTCATCTTGACAAAAAAGGATAAGTCGCTCCCCTAATCACCTTATGATGAAAATGTCGAAAAGTCATTTATATTAAGACGATCGAAGGGATTTTTTATTTCGTTGAAATCATAAGTGTTCTTTCCTACCTGTTGCGATTTTCACTATTGCCGGTGTTTGGAGCCAGGTCTGTGTCGCGATACTTGGATTGGGTAAATTAGTCCCACTTTTCCAAAGACCAGTGGTACACTGTTTCCATATGTAAGGGTTCTTGCCAGTCACTACTAAAAACATCAGCCAACTTGTCAATACAAAACAACGTTCTGACCCTCGTAAACTTAGGTGTTTTTGTTATCTCGTCAATCCTCACCCCTAAGCTAAATCTAACGGGCTCAATGTTAACAGCCGATCGATGGAGTTAAATTGTGCATATTTTTTTCCCCATATGCCGTATTTCGTTGAACGGCTCGCAGATTCACCTATATATATATAGCTAAGTCCAGGATATCTGACCTTGTTGCAACTATCAATAAAAGAAAAAATAATAATAAGCGCCCCCTCCTTAATAAGCGCCCCTTTCCAATAAGCGCCCTCCTACGAGCTACCAAAAAGTAAACACATCGAATCATTACGGTAATGTGATTGATTGTCTTACGTACTTGCTGTGCAGCCATATAATTCCACCCTCATTGATATATGTCCATACCAAGTCACTGGTAGAAAACGGATGTAAGGTGACGTGATTGGTGGGTTAAGGTCATGAGTAACAACAGTATCCTTATCCGTGTTACCAGGAAAAACCTAAAAAACCATATGAAACAGTTAATACTATTAAATAGAAAAAATATAGTAAAAATGCCCAGCCGTATTAAACAACTTAAGCCGTATTAAACAACAGTCTTCTCCTAAAACTAAGTTTTTGAAAGTGTTTATTTTTTGCTAGCATGCAGGCAGAAGTGTGTAATAACGTGTCATATTTGCACTCGTTTTGATTCTTATTTTCACTCAACAATGCTACGTCAAACAATAAAAAATAATCTTTGGATATGGATGATTTAAATGGAAATTATTGCAGGGATGATAATAGAACAGGTTTTTAACATTATCATCATCGTCACATCATCATCTCATCAACATCATCATCTCGTGATCATCATCATATTTAATTGGCATAGTAAGAAATTTTGTGGGCATTGTTATGCTTTACCTTGTCAGTCGTTTCTCCTTGTCCCCTGTAGTATTGAAAGTTCACTCCATCATTATTGTACTGGAGTTTGTACGTTTTGACCCATTGTGCGTAATTGTTTCTACCTTGCGTTGCAACTTTTGTCACTTTAGTGTACCCACTTCCTAGCTCAATCTGCAGCCATTGATTAACATCATTTCTAATAGCACACCATGAACCTGCGTTGGATCCACTTCTTTTATTGTTTAGACGAACACGGTCTGGTCCATGAATCCCACCGGCGGCATCCCATTCTGAAGAGGCACTTAATTGTCCATCAGTGATTGCCCCATTTTCCACGCCGAGAGCTTCTTGGCATTCTAAAACTTTTATTTAAAAAGTAAGGCTCATTTCCAAGAATATCGACCTCGAACTTCATTGATGATGTTTATATACACTGCGTATGTTCGCGCTTACACATTATGCTATCTACGCTGACACAAGACGTTTGTTTAGTGGAAGTTTGTTAACCTAAAGATTGTTAACAGGATTTTTGTGAAGAAGTTGTTAACAATAGAACCACCGACACCAGCAATGATGCAATTCATTCATCACTAGGCAACCAGAAAGACATCGCGTACCAAACTCGTTTAACATTAATTGTACGGACCTGACTGAGCACAAAGACCTTTCCGCACATTCTACAGACTTGATTCAACAGAAGCATACATATGTTGCTGTTATGTCTGCAAGTTTGTGAAAGAGAAATTCATAATAATCAATCTATTAGTTCGGCTGTGACTTCTCAGACAGGGAGAAATGTATTTAAATTATATAACTATAAAGCCCTGTACCTCCATTGCTGGTTACGTCACGCTTCGAGCTTTCATCTCGGATCGACTGAAGTACCACAGAAAACATCACCACAGCGCATATTTGCTGAAAGAGCACCATCCCTTGAGAAACAATCAAAGAAACAGACAAACAAAATAAGTTTAGAAATGAAGGGATAAATCAATTAACTAATTGGCTGCAAATGATGTGAATAATTAACAAAAGTAATGCCTATGAACTTCGACGATTGATTGAACCTCAAAAATGCATACGTATAAAACTGTCAAAGGGAGAGTTAAGTCATCATTCCGAATGGCCGCCATCTTGGATCCGCCATCTTGGATATCGAAGCATCAAAATCGTGTCAGTAATTTATTCCAAATCAGAAGAAAAATGCTAAATTGATTTTACATTTACTCAAAGAAAGTTTAAATATTCAATTTATGCAGATAATTCAAAGTTTGAATGCCTGTCAAAATATGGTTACCTTGGAAACGTCATATATCATTGACAAAACTATTTCACATAATACGCCACCTTAATCACAGTTTTGAAATTACCCAAAGTGCGTGCCTTTTAATTTTCAAGTGCGTTTCTTTTCGACTCAGTATCAAATGTTAAGAGAGTATATTTCCTTCCCCCTTCCCCGCTAGAAACCAGGTGCGAAGCAGTCAGTACGACTATGATGACAACAAACTTTAATTTAGAAAAGAACAATTTCCTGAGCCATGGACATTAAAGGCAGAATACAACAATTCTTCTCACAACTAAGACAACGTGATGTCTTAATAAAATAAATTTACGGTACTCTTAGCATTAATATATAAGGTGAGAAAAAAAAACTTGTCAGTTTTAGCAATAAGAACAATCCGACACCAGCAACAGTTGAATTCATTGAGGCGTAATTAAAGATCAGGGTTGAACAATTCGGGTGTACTTTACAGCTAGCAGTGTAAACTTTGAAGTAAAACTTTGGCGTTTAAATGACAAGTTGATGACATGAATAAATACAATATTTGGGACAAATATAATTTTTATGTTACATGCTGACTAAATATGTTTGCATGGTCTTGAAAGTCACGTTGCCTTTATAATACGACCATTAATAGTCATGTTGCGCATATTGTATTATGTTAATCATGTCAGGGACATTTTCGTACTTGTTTCAGTGAGATAAAATGCAAAATCATTCCATATATAGCTTATCAGGTACATTATCTTGGATACGCGCAATCACAGGACTAGGGTGTGCCTTGCTTCATATCTTGTGACGACGTCCAAGTTTTCATTCTGATACGAAATACAGTACTGTCTACACGAATATAAACGACATGTAGATACTGTTTTTCTTCAAAAACAAGAGACGAAAACAGAACAAAAAATGACTATTACATAATTACATCGTGATCAGTGAGCTTAATTTGTGGTGATATACAAACCACCTTTTACAATGACACCCTTGAAGATATTTCGTTTGATTTAAGAAATAAAAATTACACGATTTCTAAATTATTAGCGGGATAAACGTCTGTTCCAAAATAAATTAAGAAAAAGGGTCAGGGATTTTGAGATTTGACAATCTTTCAAACTGTACTGTTTTGGTGATGCAAGAATAGAGGCAACTGCAGCAAATGTACATTAATATAGATATATGTTTTTGTTTTTTTTGTCAAAAACACTTAGAATCTCTATTCACAACGAAAAAAAAATCAGCGTATTTGGCACAAAGTGTTTATATTAGGCCGAGATAAACTTTTCATAAAATGGCTTTAAATAAGTTGGCTTTGCTGCTGGTCTTTGTATCCTGACTGCATTTTCCCAAATTAACAAACCTCCGACCCGATCTTATCATCAGTCTTATCATCCAATAAACTTGCCACCGTGAATAGTTTCTCTTGATTTATAAAAACTCTGTCATGAAATAAGAAATAGGTACATAATACCAAGCTTGACACAAAGACAATATCTAAGTACCCGATAAAATTCGAATTCATCAGACCCTCCGTAAATCGGTCGGACGTTCTCAGCGCCTACTTTGTCTTATGCTGTTCACATGTTGAATATTACTTCTTTCTTAAGGTTACTGTCAACCTTCGCAACAACCATCATGCAACCATCACTCGATCGTTTGAAAATTGTTTATTCGCGTCACATAATAATAATAATAAAGTAGTAAGTTATTTTATAGCGCACTATACATATGTCTCAGTGCGCTTATGTAAAACATGATAGTGATAAAATTATTATAAAATTATAAAATGTGCGTAAATATACGATGAAAACTTAAAATACTTAAATGTCACTAAGAAATAAATGTGTTTTCAATAAAGTTTTAAAACGATCAAGTGATGGGGCACTTTTTATAGATTCAGGTAAATTGTTCCATAATTTGGGGGCGAAAGCAAAAAATGACCTATCCCCATATGTTGTTGTCTTTATTCCTGTAGGTGGCTTTACATTAAAAATTAAAGTAAAGGCACATTAAAGTAAAGGCTAATAAACTGTACATCATTTTAGAGCTTATACAACAACAAAAAAGACGATATTTACGATTTTTGGAAGTAATATATTTTTGACAAGTACACAGGATTTTATCAGAAAACGGCCACTTTTGTTTGCGTGAATATAAGTCAAAACTTTGTATTCTTATTGATAAGATTTTATGTCAAAATGTTTTTGCACATATCAAACTCCAAAACAATGCCAGGCTTTACCGATTGTTGTTTTCATTCAAAAGTTATATTTCAATTTTATGCATTGAATATAACTCAAGTAGTGACATGATAGCTAACGCGATATCTCAAAAACTAAGGCCTAAATCAATAAAGCCTTACACACTTTTTGAGATCAATATGTGCACCATTTTTTGACGTAAACATCTTATTAGCCTTTACTTTAATGTGACGCAAAAAAACAATTTTCAAAGAAATGTCGCGAAGGTTGACAGTAATATTAATGGATTATCTTTTTTTTTCCTTACGCTGAAAAAAGAATTAAATACCAGGTACCATAAATAATATTGACGCCTTCCTAAAATGCTAAAAATATTTACGTACCAGGTATGATATATCGTGTAATAATGAAATTTTGTACATTTAAATTATACGTTTAAATATTTTTCCATGCCTAATCTAACAATAAATGTCTCAATTGAATCCTAAAATATAGAGATTAATAAAGATATACAAGCTACCTTTGAAGCTCCCAAAGTCGTCTTGAAAGTAAACGATCGAAGACTACAAATGAACAATTGAATAAAGGGCACTTGACATCTGTTGAATCGGTACTTGACGTCTTTGTTTTGACTTCTAATGATGACTGATCCATAAGGCGTTTAAGTTCATGGTTCAACAATTCGGGTGTACTTTACAAGTTGCAGTGTAAACTTTGAAGTAAAACTTTGGCGCTTAAATGACGCACTGCTAAATGTAGGTACTATTTCTCTTAAAGAAACGAGACGAAAACACAACAAAGAATGACTATTACATAGTTTCATCGTGATCAGTGAGCTTGATTTGTGGTGATATACAAACCACCTTTTACAATGACATATCAAAAAGGTAATTAAAACAACCTGCTATAAATCTATTTTCTTTTGATTTAAGAAATAAAAATTACACGATTTTAAAGTTATTAAGATCAACTGCTGGTCGAAAATAAATTAAAAAAAAAGGGTGAGAAATTTTGAGATTTGAGAACTGTTTTGGTGGTGCGAGATTTGAGGCAACTGTAGCAACCGTAAATTAATTAAGTTGTATATATTTTGCTAGTTGTCAAAAACGCTAAAAATCTCTATTCACAACGAAGGAAAAAGTCAGCGTATTTTGCATAAAATGTTTATATTAGGCCGAGATATGCTTTTCAGAAAATGGCTTTGAATAAGTTGGCTTCGCTGCTGGTCTTTGTATACTGCATTATCCCAAAACCACCTTCAAAAGGTTCAAGTAAAACAAAATCATATCATTCATGTTATATTCTTTGCATTTGGAAAGGAATTAAAGAACTAACATCAAACAAAATAATTACAAAAAACATACCTTCAAAACTAATTATAAATAATTCTGAAATCAAAAATGCTGGAACTGTTGCTAATACATTCAACGATTATTTTTCTAGTATTGGTGAGAAAATGGCAAGCTCAATTGCCCCCACAAGTATTTCTCCTTTAAATTCCATGGACCCACCTCAATTAAGTAGTTTTCTACTTTCTCCTGTTACTTCTGATGAAATCAAAAAGGAAATTTGCATGCTAGACTCATCTAAATCTATAGGGCCCTCTAGTATCTCAATTAAGCTATTAAAACTTTTACAAAATTATCTCTGTAATCCCTTACAAAAACTCTTCAATTGCTCATTTTCAACTGGAATTGTACCTGGAGTGATAAATTCAAACTTGCTCATGTAATACCTGTTTTTAAGAAAGGCTCTCAAACTTATGTTAGCAATTATAGACCAATCGATCTCACTATTATTATGTTTTAATATAGATTGTTAGAAAAACTGGTGTACAAAAGACTATATAACTTTCTTGGAAACAAAAAAATATTATTACTCGTGTCCAGGCTTATGGCCAGGCACGAGTCTTAAAATGCAACTAATTCTTTCTGTCTGACTTTCATTTCGACGTCGAAGATTTTGAAAGCGAGGCGCTAACACCCATAGTCCGGCTGCTAACGATCAAAAATGTTCGTTTTGTGATAAAAGCATGAAACTTGACCAAATTACTAACTTCACCAAGGCGATCATTTTGTGATATGGGGCCATTCGAAATAGACGCTCGAAACCGAGTACTGCGCATGCCCTAAAATAGATGTGCATGGAAGCGAGGCTTCACCAAAATATTTAATTTAACTGATCTAATCTTCATCTATATTGAAGTATCTTAACTGAAATGTATTACAGGTAAGTTCATGTGTTAGTTTTTGCCCCGAAAGTAGTCACGTGATTGGTCACGTGACTGTGAGATTTTATATTTTTGTGATTTTTTGATTAAAATATAGGGAGACGCAACTATTATTTTAGCATATTTTATGACAGTTAATAGATTATAAGAATAATATCAGTTAAATTTACTTTACCTATACACTGGAAAATTTACTATAGAATTGACTTTGCTATATAGGTGGACGTACAATATATTTGTAACCATTGTTATCATATGACCCGTATCTTGCCCGGCGCGCGCTCTTAAGAAAACCATCGAAAAAAGTCACGTGATGGGGTCCCCATACGGCTTTTTCACCTGGTCCGTACAAACACGTACGGACCCGCTACTCAAAATGGCTTCCTCAATCAATCAAACTAAATTTAAAAAATTGGGTCATATGCGCTTGGTCCATACGTCATGACCGCGAGCCAAATATTTTCCCGTACGGCCCTCTTACTCAGTCAATAAGTACTTATTTTATTAGAACAAAGAAGAACAAAGTTTTTGTCTTTTTTGTCAACTATGACGTGACGCAAAGCCAACACCCATATTCAGAAGTTTAGCGAAGTAGAACACCACAGGCGGAAACTTGGCGAGCATTGCTACTACATAATCAAATGTTATCAAATATTTTGACCACAAACGGCTATTTCTCGATGCAAGCTGACTTGGTTTAAGGTATGTTTGATATTGATCGAAATATGTATAAGCTTTACTGTGAGTTTGTTTTAGTATTAACATATAAACTTAATATGTCTAGATTCCATAATTAATACGTATGATCGTCGTAAACAACTATATAGTGGTATTATGAAATGTACTTTAGTATACTGATATACCACTATCACACTGCAGTCTGTTACTGATATAAGTTGTAGAAATATATTACATAAATCTGTGAGACACTGCAGATTAATTTCATCATTTACTGATGAGTTTACTTTTCGATTGGCATGGTTGAATGGTTCTTTTAAAAAGAGGTCGCTAGCTAATACACTCTATCTAAGGTTCTGTTAGGTTTATAACAAGTCAATAAACGGCAAACAAACTACCTGTTTTTCTGTCCTATCTTTTTGAACTTCTTTAGAAGATACCAAACACTGCAGCTTTGAAACCAGCAAACAGTATTAACCATACATATCATACTTTGACTTACTGTTTCACGATAAATAATTTTCAGGTTCCTCCTTTTTTTCTCACTAGTTTCCTCATCACATCAAGTCTCAAGTTCGTTTGTTTGCAATAATTACAAATTATGGCTTGTTGACAAAAAAAATTAAATGCGGTTTAGAATCGCATGTGCCTACTACGCAAAAAGGAAACAAATCGAATACCCATACCACAAAAGTCAAGTTTTCATGTCGTTGTCAGGACTGCGGTGCAGTTCACCAACTTTCTTTAAAATTCAATAAATTGAAATTCGTTGATGACAAAGAATCCGAAAATAATCAAGTTGAATTGTAATGATTGAAAATCTGAATAAAATTACTTTTTATCCATTTGAGTGGTTTCGTACAGTTCAATAAACATCGGTGTAAATTTATATCTCTGAACTCTAGATATCATATAAAATAAAACCGTTCCTTCGACACCTATTTCCCCAGTGGTTAAAGACTGCAGATCTATCATGTGTCGTCAATTCGAATCCAGATGGAGAGATTATCTCTTCGGGGTCTGCACGTTATTAAGAGAATGTTTTATTGTTATACTTAGAACGATATTGATAACTTTCTTTTCTTTTCGACCTGGATTGACTAGGTGGCACACAGTCAATCAAACAAGTTAAACATAGACATGATCTGTTCTTTCAGAATTATAAAAGAGACGGAGTTATAAGATAACATAATATTTCAGGCCTTACATTGCTAAAAATAATTAATCGATCATCATCATTCAAACCTAACGCTAAAAATATCGGCTACACATAAATAACACGGTTGGCAGTCAACTCTCTCGGCATTAATATGTCTAGATTCCATAATTAATACGTATGATCGTCGTAAACAACTATATAGTGGTATTATGAAATGTACTTTAGTATACTGATATACCACTATCACACTGCAGTCTGTTATTGATATAAGTTGTAGAAATATATTACATAAATCTGTGAGACACTGCAGATTAATTTCATCATTTACTGATGAGTTTACTTTTCGATTGGCATGGTTGAATGGTTCTTTTAAAAAGAGGTCGCTAGCTAATACACTCTATCTAAGGTTCTGTTAGGTTTATAACAAGTCAATAAACGGCAAACAAACTACCTGTTTTTCTGTCCTATCTTTTTGAACTTCTTTAGAAGATACCAAACACTGCAGCTTTGAAACCAGCAAACAGTATTAACCATACATATCATACTTTGACTTACTGTTTCACGATAAATAATTTTCAGGTTCCTCCTTTTTTCTCACTAGTTTCCTCATCACATCAAGTCTCAAGTTCGTTTGTTTGCAATAATTACAAATTATGGCTTGTTGACAAAAAAAATTAAATGCGGTTTAGAATCGCATGTGCCTACTACGCAAAAAGGAAACAAATCGAATACCCATACCACAAAAGTCAAGTTTTCATGTCGTTGTCAGGACTGCGGTGTAGTTCACCAACTTTCTTTAAAATTCATTAAATTGAAATTCGTTGATGACAAAGAATCCGAAAATAATCAAGTTGAATTGTAATGATTGAAAATCTGAATAAAATTACTTTTTATCCATTTGAGTGGTTTCGTACAGTTCAATAGGCATCGGTGTAAATTTATATCTCTGAACTCTAGATATCATATAAAATAAAACCGTTCCTTCGACACCTAATTCCCCAGTGGTTAAAGACTGCAGATCTATCATGTGTCGTCAATTCGAATCCGGATGGAGATTATCTCTTCGGGGTCTGCACGTTATTAAGAGAATGTTTTATTGTTATACTTAGAACGATATTGATAACTGTCTTTTCTTTTCGACCTGGATTGACTAGGCGGCACACAGCCAATCAAACAAGTTCAACATAGACAAGATCTGTTCTTTCAGAATCATAAAAGAGACGGAGTTATAAGATCACATAATATTTCATGCCTTTCATTGCTAAAAATAATTAATCGATCATCATCATTCAACCCTAACGCTAAAAATATCGGCTACACATAAATGACACGGTTGGCGGTCAACTCTCTGGGCATTGTCCGAAAATTCGCGCCAAAACAATTTCCCCGTCATTTGTAAAAATACTTGGTCTGAGTGCTAAAAATAGTCGACCAAATTCGCGCCAAAAATAATTTCCCCACCATTTTTTCAATTCCCATTTTTGAATAAATTTCACGGTTGCGGTCAAGTCTCCATTTCACACTACTGCACATTTCAGTGAAGATACTTCAATATAGATCAAGATTAAAGGCCTGTGCAAACGCACGCAACATTGTTGGACCAACATGGTTGCTCCAACATGTTGGGCCCGTTTAAACACCCTGTTGGATGATGTTGGATGAAACTCATCCAACATTTCTTTTGTTCTCGTGTTCAACAAACCGTATCGCAACAATGTTGGCCAACAATGTTGCGTGCGTTTGCTCGGGCCTTAACAATCTAAAATGAAATTAAATATTTTGGTAAAGCCTCGTTTCCATGCACACCTATTTAGGGGCATGCGCATTACTCGGTTTCGAGCGCCTATTTCGAATGGCCCTATATCACATAATGATCGCCTTGGTGAAGTTAGTAATCTGGCCAAGTTTCATGCTTTTATCACAAAACGAACAATTTGATATATTTTTGGTCGTTAGCAGCTGGACTACATCATGTCTATTATTATTATTATTATTATTATTATTGTTTATTTAAACTTCAGACTATGTTTTTACATTCTGTGAACAAATATTGCGGGCATAGATTGCCTAAGCAAATATCTGTGTGTCTAAACTTATAAAGATGTACATGATCATATCTAATAATTGTATAAACGTTTAACAATCTCACAGTTCTGTGAGATAACCCATTTCTGGCACTTTCTTATAATAGTTAGTCCTTCTGTTATTCCTATGCTAGAGAGATTGTCTATCAAATTTTCGTGATATCCTGCTAAAGGATATTATTATTATTATTATTATTATTATTATTATTATTATTATTATTATTATTATTATTATTATTATAATCATTAATCATTATGATCATTATCAGCATCATGTTCATTATCATCATTATTGTCATCATTATTTCAATCATCAATATCATCAGAGCGGTTATTCATTGTACCGTTGTGACATTGTTCTATTTCAGTCATCAAGCAGTATCCTGTACATCGGAAGAGATCAAACAAACTACTTGAAAGGAACATTAGATGATGTGAGTGTAATAACTGAATGAATGACTGATTTACTGACTGACTGACCATTGTTAATAGAGTTAACTATGGAATAACTGACTGACTGTCTCAATGATTCAATGACTGACTGACTGAATGAATATATGACTGACTGATTGACTGACTAAATGACTGACTGACTAAATGACTGACTGACTAACTGGCTTACTGACTGACTGACCATTTTAATAGTTAACTATGGACTGACTGACTGACTGACTGACTGACTGACTGACTGACTGACTGACTGACTGACTTACTGACTGACTGACTGACCGTTTTAATAGAGTTAACTATGGACTGACTGACTGACTGACTGACTGACTGACTGACTGACATGAAGATATGGTACTCTAGCCCCGCCAATGAGAACAAGCTTTACCTGTTCAGCACTCTGATTGAGCCGATACTGCTCTACGGTTCTGAGACGTGGACATTAACCATGCAACAGCAACGGTGGCTGGATGGGACGTATACCAACTTACTTGGACGTATCCAAAACATCCATTGATCACAGCATGCAACACGTGAGCAAATATATGGTCATCTCCACCCAGTCTCTCAGAAGCTGACAAAGCGCCGTCTCCAGTTTGCCGGCCACTGCCAACGAGCTAATGGCGAGATTATTCAATCACTCCTCCTGTGGAAACCACGCGGCCCTGTCCATTCAAGGAAAATGTCATTTCCAGACGTAATAGCAAGGGACTCGGGAATTGACAGGGCGGACATTGCTGGCACAATATTGGACCGGAGGTTGTGGGGCGAAGTGGTTCTGAGCATCTTATGACTTGACTTATGACTGTGTGCCAGACATTTTTGTGTGTTTGTTTAGAGCTTTAATGCTCATTTATGTATGGTGTATGAAAAGCAAAGCATTAGTGTTACACTCCTAATTCGTGTGTTATAATTTATTTATTCTCGTAGATCACACTATGGGGTCTCCAGTTGCCTGATTCAGATATCCAAAGCTACATGAAACTAGCAGGTTTACAATGGCCTATCCATAAGAACCTAGTCCGTGCCCACTATGACATGGATGGCCACACTGGTATTGTATTAAAAGACAAGTCTGGTAATGGTAATGATGGCACTATCTATGGACAACCGGACCTTGTATCGGTAAGGTGTATTAATTTAGGGGTTTTGAAAGTGCTGTATTGTGGTAGTGATGGTGTTGATGATGTACTATTTTAAAAACGAGCAGGAGTGTTTTATTAGGTGTAAAATCACGAGGGCGAAGCCCAAGGGATTTTATACCTAAATAGTTCCTATTCACCACCCTACCCCATTGTTCTCTCTCTCACTAAATCACTGATTGCAGGATATCCGCGTCTGAAAGCAAGATATTGCAGTTCGCACTAAAGATAATAGTTAATTGTTGTGATAATTGTTGAACACGTGATTTGGATTGTTATATTAATGATTAGTATATTAATGATGATGATGGTAGAGCACAAACATTAAAAGCGTGAAACATAAATAGTACTAAATAGTGATATGTTATGCTAATTCTATTGTTTTCTATTGTTTAATTAGCACTATTTAGTACTAATTAGTACTATTTGTTTCACGGGTATAATGTTTGCACTCTAATGATGATGGCGAATATAATGAGTGTGATTCTTATCAGTTCCATATACATCCATTCAAATACATCATTCATATCTTTCAGAGTACTGTGGACAAGAGCCGTTTTTTCGTGTCCTATCCAAACAACAGAAGACGGAGAAGCGTCCTTTCACCACTGAGCCATATAGAACTGTGATCAATCGACTCAGTCTAATCAATAACTCATCGCGAAATCGATACAAAATCGTGGTTCATCGTCTTATTAATCGTAAACATGCATCCATTCTTTTAATCAGTAACACTTCGATCAATCGATATGATAACAGTTTGTGGCCATCATCTTTCTAATCGCAGTCGTGCCAGTCTTTCAATCAATAACACATCGAGAAATCGATATTAAATCGTAGTTCATCATCTTTCTAATCGAAATCGTGCCAGCCTTCCAACCAAAAGTACATCGAGAAATCGATATTAATTAGTTCGCGTACCATCAATCACAGTTCAGTATTCGTCCAATCAATATCATATCGGAAAATCAACATCACTTCGTGTGCAATTGTTCATCTTCCATTTGTGCCCTTTTGATAATGCATCGGGTTTTCGATAACAGCGGCTTTAATGATTTACACTGAGCTACCACCGTGATGTCGTTCAATCAAGGATACATCGTATCAAAATCGTTAAAAAAGTGTACAACGTGCAATGATAAGTCGATATTTGTTCGGTGCAAATAATATAGAAATAAACATTGGATTCCGAAAATTAACTAAATTTGTGAAATGCAAGAACAATCATTTGGGAAGAAACCTTGCGAAACTTTATGGGACTGTTGCTGACGAAGTATTTTGCGGCTGTTTCGCAAAGAGCGAAAGGCCACGACTGTTTGTTTAAAAATGGTCACAATTTCTGCGCAATTTGGCGAAACAGGCAAAGTATTTTCCGGCTGTTTCGCAGAGAGCGAAATGTTACGACTGCTTGTTTAAAAATGGTCGAAATTTTTGCGAAATTTGGCGAAAACTCTCACGACGTATTTCGAACCACTGCCAAAACCATATCTTTGGCGAACATTTCACGAACTTTTAATATTTTGAATATTTTGATGTAAATATTGTCTAGTTTTCTTTTTATGTTGCTCCTAGCTAGTGTAAATGCCTGTCGAGCCAAGGCTGGTTCTTGGGAATGTGATAAGCATATCCTTACCCGTTCGGCTAACAGTATACATCGTTATACGTAGTATATTTCGTAGTATTATGCTTCAATTCGAAAGAGGCTAATTTAGTATTTGTATTGGTATATAAATAGTGTAGATAGGCTGAAAGGGTACTCTTATTTTAACAATATTGTATGTAGGAATCTTGTTTTTACGCTTGGAGATGTATAAAAATGTGTATTTTTTTCTTATTTGTGTTTATTTATTTATTTATCTATTTATTTATCTATTTATTTATTTATTTATTTATTTATTTATTTATTTATCTATTTATTTATTTATTTATTTGTTAGTTTGTTTATTTATTTATTTATTTGTTAGTTTGTTTATTTATTTATTTATTTATTTATTTGTTAGTTAATTAGTTTATTTATTTATTTATTTATCTATTTATTTATCTATTTATTTATTTATTTATTTATTTATTTATTTATTTATTTATTTATTTATTTATTTATTTATTTATTTATTTATTTATTTATTTATTTATCTATTTATTTATCTATTTATTTATTTATTTATTTATTTATTTATTTATTTATCTATTTATTTATTTATTTATTTATTTGTTAGTTTGTTTATTTATTTATTTATTTGTTAGTTTGTTT
This sequence comes from Metridium senile, assembly GCA_949775045.1. Lineage (NCBI taxonomy): Eukaryota > Metazoa > Cnidaria > Anthozoa > Actiniaria > Metridiidae > Metridium > Metridium senile. Next base: position 13,290,324 of record OX459106.1, on the reverse strand, counting down.
ATTTATTTATTTATTTATTTATTTATTTATTTATTTATTTATTTATTTATTTATTTATTTATTTATTTATTTATTTATTTATTTATTTATTTATTTATTTATTTATTTATTTATTTATTTATTTATTTATTTATTTATTTATTTATTTATTTGTTAGTTTGTTTGTTTAGAGTGAAATCATTTTACCCGTGAAATAGATATTAGACTAATACACCTTAGCAGTCTTTAATTCCGTTGTTTTCTTTTGTGTCTATTTGACTATATTACACCTTGACTATTTAATTGTGTTTCATTTTAAAAATGTCTTCACTCTATACATCTGTTTATTTATTTATATATTGGTTTATTTATTGGTTTATTTATTACATATTTGTTATTTTATTTGTTTGTTTATTTGTTATTTATTTATTTATATGTTAATTGTTTTGTTTGCTTCTTTATGCTTCTGATTTTAATCATCGCTTACATCAGCGTTTATATCAAAATCAAGTACTTTCCAGTTTTCAAGCATAGTTCACATGTAAGATCTCAGATCAAGCTCTCGTTGACTCTCTTCTTTGCTTCAGTAGCATCAATTACCATTTTCGGGCATAAATATCTACTTTTTCACAAATCCAAGAGTTTATCCCATTAATTTGCAACATTATTCAGCTTTCCTCCTACATGCAAACTTTTTTTATCAACTTTGCCATCTATGCGTGGAGGTTTCCTGGATTTGCAAATAATTTGAAGAAAATTTTCGGTTGTACGCCTAAACTTGTTATGAATAATTCTCCATCCGTTCAGATGAGTGCAAACGCAAGACAACCTACTGCAAATGATGATAGAAATATTACAATGACAAGCTTTAGAAATTTGAGCGGCGTACCATGAGTACAAATTGAAAGAACATGCCGAGAGTGTTGGGAATGACTTTCGATTGTTTGATGTGGCCGTCGGTGCAAGCGTATGCCAATCTTTCACAAGCGAGACAAATTAATTTACAGTGACAAGCTTTAAAAACTTGAGCTTACTATGAAACACAATGGAAAGAACTGTTGGCGTGTTAGAAACGACTTTCGTTTTTTTGGGGAATCTACCACAAACAATAAAAACAATGTTGCAATTACCAGTTTTCAAATTAGCAAATCGAATGTGGCTTAGCGTTGTCTGTACTCTTATCGACAACGATATTCGTCATGACAGTGGTCAAAATGTTGTGGACTCACGACGCGCAGCGGAGTGAGTCAGCAACAAATTTTGATCACTGTCATGACGAATATCGTTGTCGATAAGAGTACAGACAACGCTAAACCACATTCGATTTGTTTTTTACAACACAAACCAAAATAAATGTACAAAAAGTAAAATGTCAGTTAACGGACGAAAAATGACGAATTTGTCACGCATCGAACTCAATGGTTTCTCTTCAAGCTACGGAAAATCACATAATTAACGAAAATGATCTTTTTTCAGCCGGTAAAAAACAAATAAGCTTATTTTCATACAGAAATACAGTGCACTGTTTGTTTTGAGAGACTGCTAATTGAAGTTAGAAAAGTACAAGAACGTCAAACACAGCCGATTAGCTGGGTTCTGGTGAAACGTTTTTGAAAATTTTTCAAACAAAATGCATTTTTTATACATTAAAACTGATCATATAGAAGATTACACAATATCTGATATGTCTAGCATTTGAACAACATTCTAAGCTTTTCAAATCCGTTCTGAACGAATGGTATTGTTCGTCAAAAATGTAATTTTGAGCACGTTTTTGTTGAAAAGAATACAGAATTGATTGTGAGTGAAGATTTGTCGAAAAGACTGAAAAATCGCATAAAATTAAAACGACAACAGCTCCATGACAGCATAGTTACATTTATTACAATTTTCTACTTACAGAAAAGTAATTTCCATTGATAGTTTATCCATAAACTTCTTTTTAAAATCCTTTTTTGACGAGAAAACTTTGTGGATGACAAACTTTCCCTCAATTCCGCACGAGTGTTGTGTGACATGATGACGTGATCACCGTTGTCTGGACTCTTATTTACCACGGTAAATCAACCAATCAGCGCGCGAGAATTCACACAAGTGTTGTAAAAACTTGTCTTTACCATGTGTACTAGTGTTTTTAAATAATAATAAAAATACATTAAATCAGCGTCGAAGAGTTATGTTCGATATCATGATCAATTAATGTGAGAGCAAACGATTGTTTCAAACCTTCAGAAATGGCAAAGTCTTTTACATAAAAAAAACGGTGTGGAAGTTAACAAAAACTATTTTGCCATGGATGCCTTATGCCAAGTTTGCATTGGACGTTGAACTTTACAATGTAAAATCTATAGATCGGATACAGAAAATTAATAATTAAGACAATGATTATATTATATAACCTATTCATTTATATCGCGCAAATATTAACGCAGTGCATTGAAAATATGATTCTTTTTTTAATGATTCAATAATGATTTGGCTACCATACCAGCATTCTCAAAATTAATCAACAAATCATGCGAAAGTTACAACACTACTTTAGTGTAGTTTCTTTATTCCAAAGTGCTTTCGTTTCTACATTTATAAGGTTAGGAAAGGGGCTGTGTTTCGGTTGACTTTGATATACAGTTGTCATTTTATTATTTAATCAACAATTTTATTGGAATTATTGTCGATTCCTGTGCATATTTTACACCAACATTTCAATATAGTAAAATTATTGATTTTGTAATAGATGTCATTGATATCCATAACATCTTTATTAAAAGAAAATGAATTTGGATGGATGACAGCATATTTGTGCTCAATACAGCTGCAGTTTTTTTAGATTTTATCTGAACATTTTTATTGGAATTTTTGCTATTTCTGTGTCCATTTCACACCAGCATCTTTTTAAAATATGATTGATTTTGTAATAGAAGTCATTGATCAATAGCATATTTATTGAAACAAAATTGAATTTGAATGGATGACAGTATATATATTGTGCTCTTAAAAATACAGCTGCCATTTTTATAAGGATTTAGTTTGCCCCAAGACCAAAGTTTATCAAGAGAGCCCACTAGATATAATTTGATTATTGTACCTCAGATCCTTAGAAGTTGACACTGTATGTACCAATTCAGGTTCCTTGAGAATATATTCCTCAGTCTCAATTGAAGTTAAATCTTTTTCGAAAAAAAGAGAGAAGAGAAATTTGTTCTGAAAATTCATTAAAACAACTTTTGTTGACTTTGAAGCGTCAGTTTTCCAAAATTAATAAATAATTAATTAATAAAATTACATTTCTGCTCGTTTATCCTCAAATTTATACAATGAAGGAACTTACTGCGATGGGGAAAAACAATTTGGTTTGCTGTCTTCATCGTGGAAAGTGTCATTATTGTTTGTAACATCCTCAGTCTCATCATCTTCGCAAGAAAAGTTCGTCAATGCAAACAATGTCTTCTTCTTATCAACCAATCCTTGGCTGATTTTTTTGGTTGGAGTAGAGGCCCTATACTCGGCTGTCGCTTCTGCTGAAGTCACACAAAAAAACATACCTACCAAAGATAACAAGTGCCGTAGCATTATGTACACATTCAGCAATGTCATATGGAACTCTGTTGTCCAATTGTCGTTAGCTTCGCTCGCTTTAATTGCGCTTGATAGAGCCTTAGCAGTCTTTAAGCCGTTTCAACATCGTGTACTTAACTCAAAGCATTACTATTATGGAATTCTAGCAACTTGGTTTTTAATCTTGATTCCTCCATTTTCTATGATCCTTTTACGCTGTGAAAGCTTGGATATCCAAGGCAAGTAACTTTTGCACACAATTTTCAATATTTACTCGACTCTGCTGATTTTAATCATTGCTTACCTAAGTGTTTACATCAAAATCAAGTACTTTCCAGTTTTCCAGCACAATTCCCAGACACGATCTCAGTTGAAGCTCTCGTTGACTCTTTTCTTTGCTTCGGTAGCATCAATGTCGACCGTGATACCATATTCTGGCATACAAATCTACATCGTCGCAAATGGCTCTTCCTCAGATTATTTCATTAACTTGCACATGATTGCACCTTTCCTCATGTTTGCAAACTCTTTTGTCAACTTTGCCATCTATTCGTGGAGGTTTCCTGGATTTGCTGCTGATTTGAAGAAAATTTTCCGATGTACGCCGAAGAGTGTTATGAATAATTCTCCATCCATTCAGATGGGTGCAAACGCAAGAGAACGTACCGCAAATGATGATAAGAATATTAGAATGACAAGCTTTAGAAACTTGAGCGTCGTACCATGAATGCAATAGCTGTTATTACAGTTATATGCAAATGATTTTGAACAATGGGTTGAAGTCGAGGCTTTCGGGCGAAAACAATAGGTTTGCCCGAAAGCCTCGATTTGAAACCATTGTTTGAAATCATTTGCATATAACTGTAATAACAGCTATTGAAAATACTGTTAGAGTGTTGGGTGTGACTTTCGATTTGTGATGTGACCATGGGTGGAAACGTATGCCAATCCACTACAAGCGATACAAATGATTGCACACTGACCAGCTTTAAAAACTTGACCATGCCATAAATCACAATTGAAAGAACTGTTAGAATGATGTGGACGGCTTTCGATTTTTTGACATTCATATTAGTGAAAATAGTTTGTATCTACCAAAAACGATACAAACAATCTTGCAATGACAAGATTTAGAAACTTGTCGTTTCCATGTGTATTAATGTTTTTAAACAAGAACAAAAAGGCATTAAATCAGCTTCGAAGCTTTTTGTTTGATATCAATTGAAGTGAGAGTAAATGATTCATTCAAACAGCCTGAATGGTTACTTGCAAATCAGGAAAACTGTGTGACATTGAGATAAGTAAATATTTTGCCATGCCTCCCTTATGTCAAGTTCTAACGATGAAATTTACACGGTTAAATGTATAGATATAATAGAGAAGAATAAACTGTTGAAACGATGATTACATACATTAACCTATTCATTTATATTACGAAAATATTATTGAGGTGCATTTCAAATCGGATTCTTTATTAGTACATTTAACATGTTTAATGATAATTTGGCTACAGTACGAGGATTCTTACAAAATTATTCTTACAGTGTTATGAACAACGTTTAACTCAAACTTTAGTGCAGTTTATTTACTTCAAGCTAGTTGTTAAATTTATAAGGTTTTGAAAGGGGTAATGTTTCGGTTGATATTTACAATTATATTTACATTGATGGTTGACATATACAACTGTCATTTGTTTTATGAATCTCCATATCTTTATTGATATTCCTGTGCAGATTTCACACCAGAATCTTTTTTCAAAAATAATTACTTTTGTAATAGTTGTCCTTAATCAATTACATCTTTATTAAAACAAAATGAACTTGCACGAATGCAAGACAGCAGACAGGATCTTAATAATAATGATTGATTTTTTAATATATATGTCATTTATCATTAATTTTAAGAACATCTTTTTTGAAAGAAAGTTAATTTGAACAAAAAAAAACACTGCAGATATGAGCTTAATAAAAAAAATTGTTTTAAAAGATGTCATTGATCAATAACACTTTTATTAAAACAAAATGAGCTTGCGCGAATACACAACAGCAGATAAGAGCTTAAAAAAGACTGTTTTTTTAATATATGTCATTGATCAATAAAAACATTTATTAAAAGAAAATGAATTTGAACGAAATCACCACAGGAGATTTGAGTTTAATAAGAAGTGTCTGTAATAGAGGTCTTTGATCAATAACAGTATTATTAAAACAAAACTAATTTGAACAAATACACGACAGCAGATTCCAGCTTTAGAAAAAAGGGATTCCTTTTGTAATAGATGTCATTGATCAATAGGATATTTATTAAAACTAAATTAATTGGAACAAATACAAGACAGCAGTTTCGCGCGAAAGAAAAAATGATTCCTTTTGTAGTATATGTCATTGATCAATAACATCTTTATTAAAACAAAATTGAATTAGAATGAATGACAGTATATATTGTGCTCTTGAAATACAGGTGCCATTTCTATAAGGATGTAGTCTTTACCAAAACCTAAGCTCATTAATTGATTACTTTACCTCGGATCCTCAGAAGTTAAAACTATACCGATTCAGCTTTCTTTAGGATAATTTTCGTCAGTCTCAATCGCAGGCAAACCTTTTTTCGAAAAGTTTCAAAGAATTTTGCACTGCACATTCATTAAAAACAACTTTAGTTGATTTTAAAACGTTTTCAAAAATCAAACTTTTCGCTAGTTTTACTACCAATTAACCATGAAGGAACTTACTGATAGGGAAAAAACAATCTGGTTTGCTGTCTTCATCGTGGAAGGTGTCGTCATTGTTTCTTGTAACATCCTCAGCCTCATCATCTTCGCAAGAAAAGTTCGTCAATCCAAAACATGTCTTCTTCTTGTCAACCAATCCTTGGCTGACTTTTTAGTAGGGGTAATGGCCTTGGTATATAGTCTTCAATTCGCTTTAGTTGAATTCGCACCGACAAACATACCTACCAAAGAGGACGAGTGCCGCAGCATTATGTACACATTCACCTTGGTAATATGGAACTTTGTTGTCCAAATGTCGTTAGCTTCGCTCGCTTTAATTGCGCTTGACAGAGCTTTCGCAGTATTCAAGCCATTTCAACATCGTGTGCTTAAATCAAAGCAATACTATTATGGGATTCTAGCAACTTGGTGTCTAAGCTTGCTTCCTGCATCTTGCATTATCATTTTAAGCTGTGAACGTATTGCTATCCAATATCAAGTAGTTTTTGCACTTACAATTATTAATGTTCACGTGACTCTGCTGATTTTAATCATCGCTTACATCAGCGTTTATATCAAAATCAAGTACTTTCCAGTTTTCAAGCATAGTTCACATGCAAGATCTCAGATCAAGCTCTCGTTGACTCTCTTCTTTGCTTCAGTAGCATCAATGTCGACCGTGTTACCATTTTCGGGCATAAATATCTACGTTTTCACAAATCCAAGAGTTTATCCCATTAATTTGCAACATTACTCAGCTTTCCTCCTGCATGCAAACTCTTTTATCAACTTTGCCATCTATGCGTGGAGGTTTCCTGGATTTACAAATAATTTGAAGAAAATTTTCGGTTGTACGCCTAAACTCGTTATGAATAATTCTCCATCCGTTCAGATGAGTGCAAACGCAAGACAACCTACTGCAAATGATGATAGAAATATTACAATGACAAGCTTTAGAAATTTGAGCGGCGTACCATGAGTACAAATTGAAAGAACATGCCGAGAGTGTTGGGAATGACTTTCGATTGTTTGATGTGGCCGTCGGTGCAAGCGTATGCCAATCTTTCACATGCGAGACAAATGAATTTACAATGACATGCTTGAGCTTACTATGAAACACAAAAGAAGTGTTGGCGTGTTATAAATGACTTTCGGTTTTTTTGGGAATCTACCACAAACAATAAAGACAATCTTGCAATTACCAGTTTTAGAAACTTATCTTTACCATGTGTACTAGTGTTTTTAAATAATAATAAAAATACATTAAATCATTTTTGTTCGATATCAATTAATGTTAGAGCAAACGATTGATTCAAACCTTTAGAAATGGCAAAGTCTTTTACACAAAAAAACGGTGTGGAAGATAACAAAACCTATTTTGCCATGGATGCCTTATGCCAAGTTTGCATTGGACGTTGAACTTTACAATGTAAAATCTATAGATCGGATACAGAGGAAATTAATAATTAAGACAATGATTATATTATATAACCCATATTCATTTATATCGCGCAAATATTAACGCAGTGCATTGAAAATATGATTCTTTTTTTAATGATTCAATAATGATTTGGCTACCCGTACGAGCATTCTCAAAATTATCCTTATAATCAACAAATCATGCGAAAGTTACAACACTACTTTAGTGTAGTTTCTTTATATCAAGGCGTTTTAGTTGCTACATTTATGAGGTTAGGAAAGGGGCTTTGTTTCAGTTGACTTTGATATACAGTTGTCATTTTATTATTTAATCTGAACAATTTTATTGGAATTATTGCCGATTCCTGTGCCCATTTTACACCAACAATTCAATATACTAAAATTTTTGATTTTGTAATAGATGTCATTGATATTCATAACATCTTTATTAAAAGAAAATGAATTTGGATGGATGACAGCATATTTGTGCTCAATACAGCTGCAGTTTTTTAGATTTTATCTGAACATTTGTATTGGTATCATTACTATTTCTGTGTCCATTTCACACCCGCATCTTTATAAAATATGACTGATTTTGTTATGGTTGACATTGATCAATCGATATCTTTATTAAAACAAAATGAACTTGCATGCGCGAATACAAGACAGCAGATATAAGCCTAATAAAAAATGATTGAGTTTTTAAATAGATGTCATTGATCAATAAATAACATCTTTATATAAAGAAAATTAATTTGAACGGAAACACAACGGTAAATATGAGCTTTATAAAAAAAATGATTGTAATAGAGATCTTTGATCAATAACAGCATTATTAAAACAAAATTAATTTGAACAAATACACGACAGCAGATTCGAGCTTTAGAAAAAAAGATTCCATTTGTAATAGATGTCATTGATCAATAGGATCTTTATTAAAACTAAATTGAATTTGAATGCATGACAGTATATATATTGTGCTCTTGAAATACAGCTGCCATTTTTATAAGGATTTAGTTTGCCCCCCAGACCAAAGTTTATCAAGAGAGCCCACTAGATATATACTGATTATTTTACCTCAGATCCTAAGAAGTTGAAACCGTATGTACCAATTCAGGTTCCTTGAGGATATCTTCCTCAGTCTCAATTGAAGTTAAATCTTTTTCGAAAAAAAAAGAAGATAATTTTGTTCTGAAAATTTATTAAAAACATATTTTGTTGACTTTGAAGCGTTTTTCAAAATAACGAGAAACGAGTTGCCATGAATAACAGTACTGATGGGAAAACAATTTGGTTTGCTGTCTTCATCGTGGAAAGTGTCATCATTATTGTTTGTAACATCCTCAGCCTCATCATCTTCGCAAGCAAGAAAAGTTCGTCAATGAAAACCATGTCTTCTTGTTATCAACCAATCCTTGGCTGATTTTTAAGTTGGAGTAGAAGTCCTGTACTTAAGTGTTCATTTCGCTTCTGCTGAAGTCGCAAAAAACAAAAAATGTATAAAATTGCAGGGATGTAAAAATCGTTCGGTTTTAAGTCACAGCCAATCAGCGATGCGAACGATGAAATTTCACTATCGTTTGCGGCATCTGATTGGACAAACGATTTTTTTCACTTGTGAAAAACTTTTGTGCGGGAATCTACCTCACTGGCGCGAAAACTTTCAACAGCCGCCTTTGGTCAAAATGTTGGGAATGTTTTTTGACACCGATTCGACTGAAAATGTTATTATAACACAAGAAAACAAAGCTATTTCGGAAAAATATATCCAATGTGATGTTTAGCTATAGAAAAACGTCTTGGAATTCAAGAAAGAAGCAAGAAAAGTTGACAAATTTCTAGCAGTAGCCCAGTATATTTATTACTGTCAAAGACGGGAAAGCTAAGACTATTCTCGCTCTGAAGTTTATTATTTGGTTTTGAGCGACATATGAAGAAAACAAGTGACATGAATGACCTCCTGTTTGAAAAGACAAGTCCTTCTTTAATTCCAAACAGAAAGAGCTAAAGAAAAAAGGAAAAGACTATAAATATAGTGAATCAGTCGGCAAAGTTCACACTAGAGGAATCTCGCTCAGCTACCGTTGTCAATGCAAGACTATTTAACCATTTAATAATGCTTTTAAAAAGCATCAAAGATAAATAAATTTGCCTTTTACAACGGTATTTTTCATGATTTTGTTGCTACTTTTCGTTGTTTAAAATTTGAAAAGAAAACATTGAATTTTTTTTAATCATTGAATCGTTTATCCATATAGAACTCATTTCATGGTATATTTGATGCATGTTGTCATTATTGTTAAAAAGGAATCTCAGTAACTCACTCACTCGCAGAGCCTCGCTCGTTCGTTTGTAATTCTTCACAACTCGTGAATAAAAATCGTACACACTCACTATCCATGAAGTAATCTCTATTTATAGAATAACCAGAGAAACAAAGCATGACTAGTTGTTTAGATATTATTTTCTATAATGCACTTCTTGAGGAATATTTTACTTGAAGAACTAATTGATGTCAGTAAATGCACTGGCATCATTTTGTACAAAACTATTACAAATATTATACAGCTTAGCTATGCTCATTGATGGCATCTGTTACATAATTTCAATATCCACAGGATTTTATAAAACAGAAACATATTGCATAATTATGCTGCAATAAGAACCTATGTTTTACTCCCAGCAATATAATTCATGTGAGAGTTTATGTTATCACTGCAACCATCAGATTCATTTATAAATGTTTAAGAATTAATTATCCAAAAAGTTGAAACATAATGTACTTCATCCACATGACCAATATTTATTGTAGTATAATTAATTTCTGTATATAGAGGTCTAATATCAAATTAAATGGTGCAAAGTCCTCATTTGATCATCTGCATCACCAACATCTAACAATTGTAAAACCTCGTTCAGCTAATCGAGACTACAATAATACCACTGGGAGAATTCTTGCAACAGTTTCCACAATATTATCTAGTGTTAGAGGGCCAGGATTTGATTCAATGTCACGTGAAATAAGTTTCGTGGAGAAATACAATAGCTCTCAATTTGAGTACAACATTTAATTGAATAAATGCATTTGGTGTCATTACAATTTAAACTTCGTCCTTGTTTTACTACAATAAGATTTACTATTGAATAGATTATTAAGACTTACTCATGTTCTTGATTTGTGAGTTAAACCAATGGTATAACTGTTTTTCATTGTATAGTAATTTGTTCAAAGACTGAAAACTCTTGATGTTCAACGATAGCTCTTCGTTTTTCGCTGCTAGGACAGTTTCTTCACGAATGGAAGGAGAAGCAACCATATATTTGCTGATCTCTTCGTTTTTTGGCGCTAGGACAGTTTCCTCACGATTGAAAAGCGTGTTGATTCCATAAAATATATGTCCACTTTGCTTACTCGAAAAATGGCCGCCTAGATTATTTAGCATGCATAATGAATAAGTGTCGCAAGGAATGCTGGATGTTATCGCCTCGCTTTCAAAATTTCCGACGTCCCAATGAGAAAGACAGACGGAGCTGAATTTTAAGACTCGTGCCGGCCATAGGCCTGGGCACGAGTAATAAAACAATGTTTTAAAAGATGTCAATGATCAATAACACTTTTATTAAAACAAATTGAGCTTGCGCGAATACACGACAGCAGATAAGAGCTTAATTAAAACTGGAAGAAGATTTTTTTAATAGATTTCATCGATCAATAAAAACATCTTTATTGAAAGAAAATGAATTTGAACGAAATCCCCACATGAGATATGAGCTTAATAAGAAATGTCTAGTAATAGAGGTCTTTGATCAATAGCATCTTTATTAAAAAAAATTTAATGGATGACAGTGTATTTGTGTTCAATACAGGTGCAATTTCTATGAGGGTTTAGTTTGAACCGAGACCAAAGCTCATTAAGAGGGCCCACTAGATATAAATTGATTATTTCACCTAACATCCTTAGCAGTTAAAACTGTACTGATTCAGGTTGCTTAAGGATAATGTTCGTCGAAAAGTTTTTCGAAAAGTTTCAGAGAATTTGTTTTCTGAAAATCCATTAAAAACAACTTTAGTTGATTTTAAAGCGTTTTTAAAAATCAAAATTACCGCTAGTTTTCCCACCAATTTACCATGAAGGAACTTACTGATGGGGAAAAAACAATTTGGTTTGCTGTTTACATCGTGGAAGGTGTCATCATTATTGTTTGTAACATCCTCAGTCTCATCATCTTCGCAAGAAAAGTTCGTCAATGCAAACCATGTCTTCTTCTTATCAACCAATCCTTGGCTGACTCTATGGTAGGGGTAATGGTTATGTTCTACAGTTTTCGATTCGCTTTAGCTGTTGCAGATCAAAAGAACATACCTATCAATGATGACGAGTGCCGCAGCATTATGAACACACTGATATTGGCCATATGGAATTTTGTTATGGAGCTTTCGTTAGCTTCGCTCGCTTTAATAGCTCTTGACAGAGCCTTCGCAGTATTCAAGCCGTTTCAACACCGTGTGCTTAAGTCAAAGCATTACTATTATGGCATTCTATCAACTTGGTGTTTAAGTTTGCTTCCTGCATCTTGCATTATCATTCTACGCTGTGAAAGTTTTGATATCCAAAATCAAGTAACTTTTGCACTTGTAAATATCAATGTTTTTTCGACTCTGCTGACTTTAATCATCACTTACTTAAGTACTGTTTACATCAAAATCAAGTACTTCCCAGTTTTCCAGCACAATTCCCAGGCAAGATCTCAGATGAAGCTCTCGTTAACTCTGTTCTTTGCTTCAGTAGCATCAATGTCGACCGTTTTGCCATTTCTGGGCATTCAAATCTACTTTGCCGTAAATGGATCTTCGTCAGATCATTTCATTAATTTGCAAGAGGTTTCAGCTTCGCTCCTTCATGCAAATTCTTTTATCAACTTTGCCATCTATGCGTGGAGGTTCCCTGGATTTGCAGATGATTTGAAGAAGATTTTCTGTTGTGCGAATCGTGTCAGAAATGATTCTCCATCCATTCCAAGAAGTGGAAACGTTTTGGAACCTACCGCAAATGATGATAACAATATAAGAATGACAAGCTTTAGAAACTTGAGCGGCGTTCCATGAGTACCAATTGAATGAACTGTTAAAGTGTAAATGCTTATTGTTAAATGTAAAGATAGCCACTTTCCTATTGAGTTTGGAGCCTGGGACGAGTGAGGTACGCAAAGGCGTCTGGGATCGTTATTCGATACGCCTTCTTGTTTGATTATATTAAATATGGCTGACAAACGATGTTTTCGCTGAGGTGAAGACAGTTCGGTTACTTGGCAGATTTGGCAATATGTGTCACGTGACAAAATGGCGTCCCCAAATAATCATCAGGGCTTTTTGTTGTCATGGACTTTTTTGTAGTAAAATCAAATCAATCCAACAATTTACTGAAATAGGAGCAATCTATTGACATTTAAGTAGCAGTAGATGCCCATATTTGGATACTACACGACCTTTTATGACCTTTTATGATAAGTTATTGTTGAATTTTTGATGATCGTTGGTGTTTACAGAGCTATTTACGAGTATCATTTTGACGTTTTTAGCAAAATTTGCCCGTGGTTGAAAGAAATCGGCTTGACTAGATCAAAAGTATTTGAGTTTTCCTTTTTAACAGTATAATTTTTGTGTCGGCGCACAGCGAAAAGGTGATGGCGCATTTACAATGAAACGGCACACTGCAGTGAAACAGCATGGGCGCCATTTTACATCTCAGTAGTGGAGGCTCGTACGAAGAAGTATCTGGACAACGATCGTAGGGTTTGTTGTAACTACTTTGGCCGAAGGGTCAAAAGCATAAGAAACGTTTCGAAATTATCATTCAAATAGGAGGCGTTACAGCTTTGGAAGGAATGTTTCAGTATCGAACGAGAAGATGTGTTCACGCGAACCCGTGCCGGCCGGAGGTATATCTGATCGCGCGCGTTGACAAAGATCCGACCTCGCATCAATTTGACGCAACATTCAAGAGTTAAGTAGAGACAAAGCCTTTGATTTTGTATCCTAAATGTGTATTTGGTTATCATAAACATTGTAAAAGTGATTCGTTGCTTATTCAATAGCATAATATACAAATTAGGTAATACCTAATAGCGGAGCTCCCAGTTTAATTTTTTCTTACAACATCAATATGTGCATGTAAATACCACTTATTAGATATTTTCTTGGGTATTACGGGCTGATATTTTACGAGTTGCTTACGTATTTTAATAAGGACATTGAGTGGGTGCAGTCTATCAAAGAGTGTATAGCTTAACAAATAATTTTAGATTAAGAGAATTCCAATAAAAGATACTCAATAACTGTTTATTCTTAAACATGAAGTTATGTAAATTTAAAATAGTGGACTCGCCTTTATGCACATTTTGTAAAACATCAAACGAATCTATGGAACATTTTTTTGTCGAATGTGTAAAATCAAAGGACCTATACTTTAACATTAACCAGGTCTAAGCAGCGCAAATGTAAAGTTAATACCAGAGCTAAGTTTTAAAAATGTTCTCATTAATAGGGAGTTCTGAAGACACTATGGAAGGTTTCTTATTTCTACTATACAAATATGTACTTTATAATTGCAAACAAAAACAGTTACTTCCTGTCATTAAATATTATCAAATAAGTCTAATAGACTATGAAAAAATCGAATACATCATTGCAAAAAATAACAACAAGCTATACACTCATTTGAAAAAATAAATCCAAAGCTTAATTAATTCATAATTTAGTCAATATAATTTAATAACGAATTAACCAAAAAACGTTATCTTTTTCAGTCTTTTGTAATTGTGTTTATGTAAGTGTAAAAAACTATCAAAAAATCAATAAAATATATAAAAAAATCTGTTAACTGTTAACTGTTTATTGTAATTTCTATAACATCTTTAATCGAAAAATATAACTTTTCGAAGATTCAGCGGGCGGAGAGAGAATCAAAACAAAGCCCAGGAAAAGCCAGTAAAATGTAAGATATTTCTCGCTCTCTTTTTGATTGACATAATGTCAAAAACCTCATTGGCTATCGATGTAGATGACGTCATCATGTAACGCAACAGACAAAAGGAAAGTTTGTCATTTACACGAGTGGCGGAGATTTCTCATTGAAAAAAAGTCCCATAAAAGCATGTTAATGGACAATTCATGAATGGAAATTGATTTAATGTAAGTAAACAATTGTAATAAATCTCACTGCCTTTTCTTAGGTTGGTTATCGTTTTCATTCTATGCACTTTTTCATCTTTTTCTCAAATTTTCAACTGTCACTTCAGTCAATAGTTTTGTTCAGACAAAAAAGTGTTCAGAAATGTTTTTGATGGAAAATACCATTCCCAAACGATAGTGTGATTAGCCTTATTATTATCCCTTTTATTTTTGAGTCATTAAGCTTATTTTGCTTTTTATAGCGCCTTGAAAAAGTGCTGTGGCTGAACAGTCGTTTTACGGCCGCTTTTTACCTTGTTTTATTTTCCAAAGTTAGTTAGGATTCTGGACAGAAAAGGTTAAACCTTTTCATCGTATTAGATTTACTAAAAAGTAGTCATGGTAAATCTTCAAAACAAAACAAAAAGTTCTTTGGAAATGGAATTAAAAGCCTCAAGAATTATAAGTTCTACCAACACAACTGATCGATTTGAAAAGACAAGGATTTTAAAACAAGGTATTTTATTATGAAAAACTTTGTGTAAAACATCATTTTGTTCTGTAAAAAAAACTTTAACGACTTTGAAGTAAAAACAGTACTAAAAAAGCTCGTTTCGTAAGCATAAAATAGTCAGTATGAAAATAAGCTTACTGTCTCTCAAAAACTTGAAACAAAAATTAAACTTCAACTTACTTTATCGGTGATTGTATTTTCCTGAGGTTTTCTACTCTTCAATGACGTCGACATTGATCATATTTTGACGAATAAATGTATGTACTTGAATTTTGATTGATTAAACATTGTTCATAGTTTAACTGCCAAGCTTGAAAATCCTTCAATAAACTGTGCTAGGACAGTTTTCATATCAAACAAAGCCGCTTCTTTATCATTTTTTTAAATTGCTGTAGTCTTTTAATATTCTTCCACGTAGGTATCTAGAAATACGTTTACTTAATTAATTGATCTTTTGGAATCAGTCTTTTGCTTTTCTTCAGTATAATTTCTTCGTTTTTGTGTCCTTCAAGTTTATGTTCTTCTTCGGTCAAAACTCTCTTTATGTTCCTCGAAATTCATCTTTCTCCGTTGATATTTTGTATTAATGAAAGCCCTGTTTTCCTCCGAAACGTTCGTTCTCGAAACCCTTTTCCTTTGGCGTTCATTTTCTCTGTTTTTCTTCTGACAAGTTTCGTCTACAATCTCGCTTTCTTTCTTTCTCTTTCAAGCCTGCGCTGTTCTTCATTGAAACTCCTTCGCCGTTCTCTTTGTCTTTCTTGTCTTCTTGTCTTTTCCTCTTCTGTTAACTGTCTTTTTCCCTTATTAATTTCGTTTTCTTTTTCTTTTGGCATTTTTTTAAATTGAAGAAAGCTTAAGTAAAAGCTAGAAAAAAGTTTTCTCAGGGAAGGATATTTTGACGCGCGCGCCCTCTTCAATTCCCACCATAAATAAGTAGCCAATCAGAATCGCGATGTACACGGACGGACGGACAGAATCGGGATTCCTGTGTCGGTCGACGAAAAATCAACTAGATGGGTCATAGGCAGCCCAACTACTCCTTTCGAGGATTTTTTTATTTTTAAATAAAGATTCAATGGAAAAAAATGCGCGCGACTCTTTTGGTTTCTTTGTTTGGCGCGCGCTTGTAGTCTTTGGGTTTCCTGTGGCGCGCTTGTAGATTATGGGGTTCCTGTGGTCAATCCCGCGGGATACAAGTATATATTGTACATGTGACAAGGTATGAAACACGGTCACGTGATAAATCACAATTTCGCTACTATCTCATCACCTAAAAGACGAATTAATGATTTTTCTACGAATATGTAAACAAATCATCTATCTCCAGATAACTTACCAGTTTGAGTCTTCAATCTTTATTATATGACGAGAATTTCCTCTTGGACGCTCAAACTCGCGATGGATCGATGTGTGCCCCAGGTAGCTGGGACACTTTTTCGTGAAGCGCTCGGGATTTTTCATTCGTTTGACATTCGTAGAGGTTTCGAGGAAGTCGTGAAATGTCGTGAATGCACGAATTTTTCCGAAATCTTGGCGAATTTTCGGAAGATTTTTACCTAAAACTAAATACGTCCGTCATAAAAGCTTTTTTTTAGAGATTTTCTTTCACATAATGGCCGAAATTACTTTAAATACCGAGCAAAGGAAAGTGGTTGACCGTGTAATGTGTGGACACAATGTTTTTATCAGTGGTAAAGCTGGTAAGGGGAAAATAATGTAGCTTGCAAGCTAATGAAACGATCGAGTTTGTCGTCAATAACATGTTTGTTGGCCGGTTCTTGTTGGGAAATCCCCGATGATTTTGGTCGTAATAATGAAGGATTTATTGACTAACAAACAAATCTAGACATCCTTTAACCTCAAGCAGATGATATTTACTCACTACTGACATCGACATTATGTGGCTGGTTTGAGTTGAGGATTGCTTGGAAATTTTTCAATCAAGTAAAATTCACGGCTAAATTCGGACGAACAGAAATCGCCATGATAGTCAGGTAATCCTGCTTTGAACAAAAATGCATTGATGAATACTTAAGATATTGACTATAGTTATATCGTAAAGCAACTGTTTTTGCAAGCTTATTTATTCAAGTGAATAATTTGTGTGCTAAACTTTGTCCGTTGGATGCCTTGTCATTCGCTTGGGTTTGATTTGTTTAGAAATGTGAAATTGAACTTCACTTTCTTCACTGAACAGATATCTTACTTTATCCTTTGACATCAATAACCTAATTAGGCTGCTTTTTTGTACTCTTTTTAATTCAAAAACAAAACTGTCAAATCTACACTTGTTTCATCTTTTTTTGCTCTTATTCAACAATAAAAGTGACTTTTAGAACTACCTCTTCTGTTTATGTGATGCATTGAGTGTTTTTGTTGTTTTTGCTTTGTTTATATCAGCTTTTTAACAGAAAGAAAATATTTAAATTACTCGACAGTTTGAACGCCATTTTTAAAAAGTGAACAGGGAGCAAACACAACTTTTTCGCTGTTCCTCCGTTTATTTGTTTTGTTTTGTTTTGTTTTGTTTTGTGTTTTGTTGTAAAGACGTCATTCTATTTAATTTCGGAGACTGTTCGACCTACTCTACGAATGTCAAACGAATGAAAAATCCCGAGCGCTTCACGAAAAAGTGTCCCAGCTACCTGGGGCACACATCGATCCATCACGTGACCCGTGTTTCATGCCTTGTCACAATATACAAGGTACCTGTCCCTGCTGACCATCCATCCCGCGGGATTGACCACAGGAACCCCACAATCTACAAGCGCGCCACAGGAAACCCAAAGACTACAAGCGCGCGCCAAACAAAGAAACCAAAAGAGTCGCGCGCATTTTTTTCCATTGAATCTTTATTTAAAAATAAAAAAATCCTCGAAAGGAGTAGTTGGGCTGCCTATGGATGGGTTACCATTTTTTCTTAAGTATGGTGCTCCGCTCCGCTATTATTTCGGATGTTATGCCCCCTACCACGACAAGGTCACCACGCGTACCCAGTAAACCAGCAATGGAACTACAGCCAAGAAGTAGGTAGGGGCTATCATCCCATTTGAAAGGGTTATTCCTTTGTAATAAGTGTATGTGGCTTCTATTGCGATCAACAAAATAGAAGATACCACTCGCCAACATTGAGTTTGTTAGCGTTATTAATCACTTGGTCATTTGAATGATAAAGGGTAATAAATCCATAAACTTTTACAGATTTGTATGAGTACTAAGTATCTAATATTCATAGAAATAAATATATATTTTTTAAAAGCGTTTGTGGCTATTCTTTGTAAGTCGTTTAATTTAGGTTCTTATTATTGATCGCTCACACATTTCAACATCTTTTGGTTGTTATGCTATTTGATACTGTTCCGGTGAAATCTCGAACGTGATTGGACAAAAGCAATGTCCAAAATATTGCCAAATCTGGCAAGTAACCGAACTGGAAGAAGATATTCCCGGTGCAAAGCTTATGAAACCGATAAACCAATAAACTTTTTCTGTTTTACGACGTTTATTTTAAGAATATAGCTGTGTATTTTACGTTAATTGAGAAACAATCAAGCAATAAAGACGATCAAGTAATGTCGTTTCGATACACCGCTGTAATATACACCTAATCCAAAAAACGTTGTCTGGTCCGCCGCACAGTCCTCGCGGCAAGACTGTGAAAGATATTGGTTATATATAATCAGTAATTCATTTATTTGCATGTTCACACTCTAGTGTGGTACTTTTTTCAACGAAATAGTGTAATTGTGCCTACTTTTATTTTCTTGTTTTATCACTCTCATCAAAATATTCACTGTGTTTCCCTTCACGGCCTTGGCGCGAGGACTGTGCGGCGGACCCGACAACGTTTTTTGGATTAGGTGTATAATGAAAACCTCGTAGTTGTTTAGCATTTTATCACAAAACTTCGTAATTTTCCAATAAATAAATATCTTGCAAGAATGAGATTATAGTTGTGTTTTATAGGTTTATTAAGAAAAAATCAAGCAATAAAAACGATAATTTAATACATGTCAAGTAGAGTCGTTTCGATACACAATTAGTTTAATATCTGTAACAAATTAACTGAGTAAATGTCTAATAATTAACCACGCATAATAAACCAGTTTTGAATTAGTATAAAAGTAAACATATTGAGCTTAAATGTAGTTATTGTAAGAATACAGTTTAATTGTGTATTTTAGGGTTATTGAGCAAAAATCAAGCAATGAAGACGATAATTACGAGTAGAAGCGTTTCGATACAAATGACAACTTACAATCACCGCCGTAATTTATAATGAAAACTTCGTAATTTTTTAGCATATTGACAAAAATGGCTTTTGAGCAAAAAGAAGAACTTGTCCGGAAAGCCTCAACTTGAGTCCAGTGTTCAAAACTATTCACATACAACTATAATAACAACTATAGAGCTTTCTCGGATTCGCTTGGATGATCACAAAACAATGGTTTCAATTCGAAAAAATAATCAATTCAGTCTTGACTTGGAACCTTTCAGTGTTTTGCGAATTAAGCGATCGAAATCGAGAAATGTCTATTGGTATAATCAAATCCGCAATAAACATTTTCTAGGGAGCACTTACAATAGTGAAATGATGTCATTGGAAATAGCAGAATTTATATTAAAATTTATATTTTGGAAATTGATATGTTGATATGGTACCACATTGTCAAGTTTTAATGCAGCAGTAATTTTCATGAAATTTGTCTAGATAAATAGACTTTTAGACCAACCTCGTTCCCTTCGAACGAGGTTGACTTTTAAACCATTTAAAATGCCACCCGTGATAAATATTCATGATTGCTTCGACTTAGTTGTCTCTGAAGCTGTGAATTAACTTGCACAAATAATATTCAATGCGCAAACTGAATATATATTTAATAAGATACATTTCTAGGTGGAAAAACTCTTCGAGATTGACCATATCTTGAGTTTGCTCAAGTTGTAAAAGCTGTTTCAATAAATTACGTATACAGAAATTAAAAACCACAAATATTCAATTCTACAATGATTTATTTGACATTTATACCCGTTTGGATACTCAGTAATAAAAGTGACGGGGAGATGCGAATGAAGCCAAATGTTTTAGACACCAAAAATGTCCTATTAGTCAAGAACCAGACCCCCAAAACGTCCAACGGTCAATATTTTGTAACACAAATTTCAGATCGCAAATTTCAAACTCAAACAACGCCTCCGCACCTTCCCGCCACTATTATATCTGAGTCCTCCCACCTGGGTATTTATACATCAGCAAATTGAAAATCAACGTTTCGGTTTATGTCGCACATCAGGGCGTCACTTTTCGATGTATCCGATGACATCTGTTGAAATCCTAATTGACTTTGCAGGGGTCGTCTGGATTCTTAGGATACTTCTTTGACCAGTAAATGTAATACACCCAAACATTCATATTAGTGAACTTTGTCAGCTGAAAATAAATAATGCAGACGAAGTTACAATAAGAGCAATTTAAAGAAAGGAAAGCAGTGACAACAGGCCAATAAACACGATCCGATAATAAGGAGATGGGTTTTATTAGATGGAGGCAGGCTTATTTGATAGGGGACTTAATATGGTAAGTATATTTTCTTAAGGTTCAATCTTTTGCTTATGACAATGTTCCTTTTCACCAAACGCACATTTTTATGTTGCTTATGGTAACTGGCTTAATAGAGTGCTTACACTATGTCCATGAAATAGAATCTAAATAGTTCCTACTTATTAGTTTTTATTTAGTGACTATTAGTCACTATCACTCAACCGGAACAGCTTTAGTAACAACTAGACCACAATACACAAGGGAAATCAAATACTCAAAACCATAGAAAGTTAATACTTTATTCATTGTGTATTGTTACTAAAGCTGTTCCAGTTGAGTGATAGTGACTAATAGTCACTAAATAAAAACTATTAGTTAGTAACTATTTAGATTTTATTTCATGGACATAGTGTAAGCACTCTAGCAGTGAGAGTTTAATGTTAGAAAGTTTAGTTAGGTATAACATATATTAATGTTATTTTTTTAAATAAAAGTCTGCTGAAGGGATTTCTACCGGGTCTAAATAAAGTTTTCATTATCATCGTCATCATCATCAACATCATTGCTATGGTTATGATTATGATTATCAGAAATAAACCAGGCAAATAACCTAGTGTTGGAGTTCACAACAAGTTTATCTTACGTCAAGGTCTTTGCAGTTGGTATCTCGCATCCCGGTATCCGCACAAGATAACGTTTTGTCGACAGGTATCTGGAGCTCGTAAAAACCAGAAGGGCTTGTACATTCGTCCTTCCCCAACATAATACCGCTTTGTGAGTGACCGTTTAATGGGTGTCTGCACATTGGTTCCAGCCGAGTATCTTCTTTATCAACGCAGAAATGAGACTCTGAAATGAGATTTTGAGTTTGTCATGTCTACAAAAACTAAACAATAATACAAACATAATTATTTTATCACGGAAATGTGATTTCGAAATGCATGTGTATTTTTTCCCTTTAATGAAAACGTTCGACGTCGTAGCCTTTAAAATGTACGCCATTTTAGCGTTTCCTTATCAGTTTTGATTACAATTTGAGTGAATTTTGACGGTTTTCTAAGGGTTTTGAAGAAATCAAATTATCCAAGATGGCGGATACAAGACGGCGGCCGTACAGAACAAGTGACATAAACCCTTTGTCATATGCCGTCATCGTCGCACTTTGCTGACCGTAAAGGAAACTGTTGCTGGCGTACTATATACCCTCTTAGTTTCATTTTCATAACTTTAATGCTCTTGATACCCCATACTCAGGAATTTCAAAAAAGCCTTGGCTAAATAACAATGTGATGCAAGTCAACAACCTGTTATCAAGCTGTAGTTATAATTAGCTGTATAAATAATTACCAGATCTGTTGGGATCCTTTTTCCGTTCCCGGCACTCATTCGCATTGCTGATTTTAAAACGATCAAATTTGAGGTCCCTGTAATTGGTTATTGGCTGTTGGTATTGCTTGATTTGGCCATCACCCGCGCGAAAATAGGCTCTGCTAAGATGGCGGACTCTGAGGCGTACCTTATCCCAAACGCTTTCAGGTTGCTTCTCAGGGCCATAAAGCTCAATGTACAGCTGTTAATTATAAGATGATTGTTATAAGTTGTTATAAGATTGTTTTTAAGAAAAATTTTAATGTTCAATTTGTAACCTATAGAAATACAAATGGTACATTACGAAAAAGGACTGCAAATTAGGTTTTAATTGAATGATCAGACTTTCAGTGACTCAAACGTTTGAACTACATTGCATGTCTACGTAACTGAATCTGTAAGTGAATAATTAATCGAGATCTTGCTTTTTGTAAATATCTAATTGTAACAAAACACTGTGTGAGATTTCTAGCAAGTCTTTTATCTATCTCATATTTCAAATACCTCTCATGAAAAATGAGAGTTAATGGAGCAAATAGTATTTGACATTATAAAGCCCTCTTGAAGCTGTATTGTCGTACCGTAGACACATCGATGGCAAGGGCGGAAGCGTCATTTACATTTACAGGATATCACTTTTCTTATGTATAAAGTGAATAAATGAACTCTGTCCATCGTATGTTCAAGAACTATTTAAGAAGAACAACAGTCGTTATAATTTAAGAAATATTGCTTTATTATACCTAGGTTAAATACAGTTACTCATGGCAAACAAAGCTTAAAATATCTTAATATATTTTCAAGAGTACAATAGAAAAAAGAATCTTGAAGCATTAATGCAGGATAATTTTCATGACTGTCATTTTATGTAACAGTTAATGATTTTTTTATTTTATTTATTGAGCTACTATATTGTTTTAACTGTACATGTATATAGGGTTAAGACCATTTGTAAGTTGAATTTGGAATTTCATAAGTCGAATACCATATCGATCGATTATCAATTATTTTATTTCAATACATTATATCTTTTCAAGTTGTATAGATTTATTTAGTATCCAGTCATTTATTAATTATTGGGGTAATTTTTTTTATATCTATTGGTGTTGGTTTGTACGGTACGGGAGGTTCAATAGACAAGGTTTTTTTCAATTAGTTTACTATATATAACCATTTTAACGCATTTACTTGACCAACAATCAATAATGGTCCTACATAATATAGCATACTTACTTTTATGAGTCTTGCATTGTGACATGTTGCACAAATTTGATCAACTCCTATATTGAATCTGGTGGAACCCTCTTTAATTTCCTCGAACATCTGCAAAATTAAGAAAACATATATCAAAGCTTGTTTTTCAAATGAAACAAAGCAGACAGTTAGTACTTTATTATGATATTGGTATAAGTTACTTTCCCAACTTTGTGAGATTAAGGGAAAAAGATATCGCCAAAAATAAAACTGAATCGGCTGAGAAACGAATGGATACTGCTAGCTGGAGATGGAGGACTAGCAAGAAACGTCGAAACATAGTACACAAACATTACACAGTGAGTCTGAAAGCTCAATGAATGGATAAACAATTTTCCAACTTTCTTACAGAGAAGCTTCTGTAAATAAAATAAGCTCACAGTATCGTTACAATATCGACCTGCATTAGTATTCTACTGATTTCATACCCTAAAGAGCCACTGTCCTGCCAAAATATCATCGACACTTATTTTACCTAATTTCCTTGCTATATCGTCAAAAGCCACCAGATATACAACTTAATTGAATAAAAATATTCTATAAAGCAAAACAAAAATAGTATTTTGTGCAGGATTGCAAGGATAGAAATGGATCACAGTTTATCAAATTTGATTTCGTGCAATAGGTCATAGTTTCCTGTTTCATGGCACTGCGGTTCCTGTTGTGATTTATGCTGCTGGACAATAGTGCTGAATAACAGAATGAGTCCTCAGTTGACCTTCATAATTCTTGTTTTTTTCTTCATTCTTGTTTTAAAGGAAAGGTTTTTTTTAGATGTAATTTAAAAGTACAATTCTATCCAATCATTAATATATATTGATCATTACTATGATGTATTTGTTGCTTGCTTGCAACAAATTAACGACTAAATACGTACCTGCTTGTCGCTGATGTTATCAAAACTCCATTTGTGTACACTTTTGCTGTATGTCAGTTCAGAGAAACACCTTTCAGCCTTTGTTATAACTCCGGACAGTTGTAGATTAACTTTTGTAAGTTCCACTGCACCATTGAGTCGCCCGGTTCCCAGTGCACTTTCTGAGGCGATCCGTCTGAACGAACCCATGAGGTCATCCAGTGTCCACAGTGTACGGAAACCAAGGGCTTTTTGAAGCTCGTATGTTTTTTCCATAAACGATCGTTCTAGTTCTCTGTAAGTTCCAAGCAGGTTTTCCAGGAACGTCTGCTTGAGACTATTGGTTATAGTAGCACCTACATTGCAAGAAAGAAAAAAGGATTCTTAAAGGAAAAAAAAAAACTACGCTGATCACATAACTCTTTTGAGGAACGAGCTAAAACGTACAAAACATAGTTCTCTCGGCACCAACTTTACCCAAGTCTGTTTATTAAGAATGCGTGTCCACAAAACAGATGGTTAAAGGTTTAGCAGAAAACATAACAACGTAATATTGATTGATTTATCAAAGCTTTAAAATCCACCAAGCCTCATCTGCGAAAATTCACTGTAAAACTTTGACACGTTGTTATTAAAATGGGTATTCTTTTCAACTTTTCTCCTTTGAGAATACATTGATGAGATTGTCACAGGTTTACACTTCAAAACCAAGGCTTGGGTGTGAAGTTAGTCTGACGTAAACATGCATATAATGGCTAAAGCGTTAATGCGATGGCACATGTAAAATAGCTTGAATTTTACATGCCAATATACCAGAGACAAGTGCAGAAACAGTGGAGGCTTTTACGGATAAGGAATACAATTGTTATTGGATAGGCAATTCATCCAGACAGTGTATCGTTCATTAATAGTGTTTATGAAAACTACATTCAAATACAAATTGACTCGCTTTCATACCGGGTACGCTCAGTTCGGCAATTGCGTTCTCTGTCTTCTCAAGAAGTGGAATATCAAAATTGTTTGTCCCAATGTCGTTGTCGAGGTCCATAACTTTTGCTATCTGATCCATACGAGCTGCAGCTAAAATGAAATATGACTCAATTTCCGCTTTAAGTTGTGCTACGTCATGTGGTCTTGAAGCTTCCTCCAGCAGGCATACTAGGTCAGCGGTAAGCTGCTCTTTTTCCATTTCCAGTTTGGCCTTTGTGAAAACAAAAATAAAATAGTAAGCTTGGGCGAAAAGGTAACATGAGGGAGTAGGAAAACCAAAATTAGATATGTCTGGTGGACAAACAATATGAAAAAGTGAACAAAACCATTATGGGGTTGGGGGAGGGTATTCTGTATATTGCCGTTATATAATAGTAAAAAAAACATTGCATGCATATTAACTTCATGATAGCTTGGACGAGTACAATATGTGTAGCCTTAAATAAACTCATTTAGTAACCGATTGACAGTACTAAACCGTGCATGTTACCTTCATGATATCAGGGACTGAAGAGACATCGATTTGATCGAAGTTCAATTCACTAGAATCTGTCAGAATCTTGTGTTTCCCAAACGTCAGCCATTTCTTGGCACTTTGAAGAAGAGAACTGAGTGCGATTCGGCATGGTTTATTAGCATCATACTCGGCAATACTGATAGCTGTGTCAATGAAGGCGAATGGTCCTACTTTCTCATCCTCTCCGGCTACAGCCACCCCAAATGAGGCGGACACAAATCCTGTAATACCCTGAAGAATTGCCATAAACTGTTGTCGCGCTAACCTATTCTGCACTACTTGTTGAGCCTTTTTCAATGATGAACAAATTTTTATAAGCGTATTGTCCATTCGATTTTCTGCTTCTATAATGCCCTGTATGAACAAAAACAAATTATGAGTTTCTCTCAGTAGAAGCGCGTGGTTTATCTTATTTTTGTTTTATTTGTTACTTCATTTCGCCGCTTTTCTCTTATACATGGGCGCGCGGAGATACAACTATTATCAAGCAGGCTATGTCTGGACCGAGTCACTATGTAGGAATCCAACGTTACCTTTGCCATTCAGAATGGGGATAGACTAAGCTTGAAGGCCACTGGTAACCTCTTTTGACCTTATCTAGGCATCAAAGGATTGTAATCTATTTATAAAGTGTGGTTGCAACCCCCCAAAAAGGCGGCAAATCTCACTGCAAGTGTATAAAAGCAAGTCTTCCTTGTACTGCCTTATATACAGGACACAATCGGGAGTGTTTCTTAAAAAAGCTCTTAACGCGTTTTATATAACTGTTTATATCAATTCCCCTACAAAGCATATATTTTCTAAATAACAAAGAATACATATTTTGTTCAAGGTTTAAATAAAATTAATTGGATTAGTAAATTAAAATTTAGGTTAATACCTAAAATAAAGAAATTTATAGAAATTCAAGATCGCGGATCCAAAATGGCGGGTCATGCCAAAGCATCTAATTTATTCCTAACAAAATAACTTACCGTTTATAATGAACGGAAACATTATAAATATACCATAAATTGCCTATTTACCTAAAAAAACTTATTTTCAACCAAACAGAATCAGAATTTAGTGGATTTTATGGCATCTGAGAGATAATGACGTATCTATGACGTCATAGGTCGTAACCATGGAAATATAATATTAATCAGAAGCCTTTTGGCAGCATTGATGTTATTTCCTTCAGATATACGCATTATTGGAAATTCCTGCTGTATGTCATGTTTTAATAAAGGTTTAAGCATCTCCCCCAATATATATGACGTCGTCGTGACGTCAAAATAACGTATTTGATGTTGCTAGCGACAACAAAATTTGAAATTTGGTGGTCATACGGCAAGTCGTTTAAGAGTTATAGGGTGCGGGCTCTTAAATTTCTTGAATTAAATTCTTGAATTATTTCCTTGAATTAAAGGTGTCGTCATATGACGTCACCAGTAAAATCGGCGTGGCCCCATATCTGAAATGGTTCCATTTGCCAAGTAGATTACTGTGGCAAAATTTCATGCTTTTAACCAAAATCCCACAATTCTGCCAAAAAAGCACTGAAATCCGCCTGACTAAGATGGTCAACAGTGACTTTGTCAAGTTTGAAAAATTGAAATGAAGAATATAATGCGATTCTAATTCGAAGGCTGGGTCTTCTCTATTTTGTGAGGGAGGGGGAGGGGGTGGGGCCTTGATAGTTAGTGGTTGGGGCCTTATAAAAAAAATTGAAGCTCAAGAGAGAGAGCTTATTAGAGAGGCGGTTAATAGAATGTGGAATTGTGAAATAAAGTTATTATTATATTAAAAAAAAAAAAATAGAATGTGGGGCTAATAGGGCGTTTACATTCTGCAAACCTGCAGATTAGATCGTCTACTGTCAGTGACTATCATCCTCTTTTTGACCAGTGGGTAAGGCTGTCGGGCATGCCTTCATTCAAGCACCATCCTTTTCTATTACTCATGAATACAAAACTGAAGCAAGCAATGTATATGAGGTGAAAGTCAATTTTCTTTTAAATACTGCACCTTAACATACATCCTTTTCTCGCTTTCGTCTACGGCTTTTGCTGCGATAAGTCGACGTTTCTCTGCATTGACTTGTTTAGATGCTACTGTGGTCATTAAAGTCGCTATCTGCAAAGAAGCATTTTAAGTTAAAAGGGTCAGGCCTTTTCAATGGAGAGTTGACTGAAAGTGCTAACACGATAAGCAATGTCCACCAATTTTAATTACAATGATTTTTAATTGACTATTTTGTCCAAAACCGACCATTAGTACCTTAATTAAAACTTCCAAAGTTAAACAATATCCCCAAAAGGAAGCCCGAGAAAATCTGCTTTGCCGTTATCACATTTCGGAAATTCTAAATTTTCGTGCGAGTGCCCTCGAAATTACTAAAGCTGACGTCAACAGCACATGCATGGCTATAAAACTATAAGGAGCCATTTAAGATGAAAAAAATTTAAGCTTGTTCAAATTTTTTAAGTATTATATATACTTTTAGATCATTTCTGCACTATTTTTATTTTGATTAATTTCCCCTTAACTTGTACGCTTTTCTAACATAATGATAATCCAAGATCAAAGATGGTGGCCAGTCCCGCGTCAAATGACGTCATCACTTCACGTTACCCACAATAACGGATGTATTTTTTGACGTACTATGAACCCTCCAAAGTTCAAAGCCATAGCTTTGATATTGCTGATGTTACGGAGGGGCAGGGTAGAATCCTTCCCCTCAAACCGATCACAGAAGATAAAAAAATCCCGGTCTGAATAGTGTTAAACAAAATAAACACACTTGGTAAATTTAAGTGAGACACACATTTTTTATAACGTAATAAGAATGGAATTCCATGGAATTCAAATACAGAAATGGTGCCATTACAAATAAGAAAAACAACTATGAAAATGACAATAAATAGAATGAAGACGAAAACAAAGATAATTAATGTGAAGGACCCAAATGGGTGGGACGCAAACGGGACCTTCAGTCCCGTGCGATGCGGCCCTCCAAATAAATATACACCTATTTCAATAATTGTTGTCGCAAACAAAGCCACAGTCCACACTCTGAAGCCTGCAGAGGATGTCGGTATTTCTTCTCTTGTTATCTATTTATTCATAGCATATTTTGGTTGTGTACATTTGTTTTACATGACAATAACAAGTTGTTGTAGTGGTAGATACAAATAGAAATATTTCTTCAAAAAAATACGTGCAATAAATCACAAATTAAGTCCATGTAACCGACATCCTATGCAGGCTGTAGAGTGTGGACTGTTGCTCCGGCTGCGACACCGAGTTTTGAAATAGGTATATATATAGGTAGATAGTATTTTCATTACTGACCTGTTGGAAATTTTCGTTGTTCGTCACCTGTTCCATGATATCGTTGAATGTATTTTCATAAACTTCAGCTGCTTCTTTTATCCCGTTGACTTCATTTTGAATTGTTTCATACTTTACGAGAGGAGTAAAAAGACTGTTCTTTCCAAAAATGTCAAAGCCTTCCTTTCCTAAGAAAGCAAGCTTTCTTTTGGCATCTAAAAGGAATGCAATGTTATATATTGTCAATGCCTCATCAGAAATAAAAGAACCAATAAAAAGCTTAGCTAACCGATAAGCTTTTGCTTAAATTTTTATTTAATCTTTTTTTATTTGCTAGCATCTTTTAAATTGCCCGTTCTGAAGTTCATAAAGGGACTGGGCTCTATTTTACACATTGTACAAAATACGTCTTATCAAAAATTGAGTCGTACTGTCAGAAAGATAGCATGAAAATTAGTAGGTTTACCAATTTGATTATATTTTATTGAATAGTAACCGCCCAAATCCCATAGAAATCTCTTTAATTCAGAGATGGCGTCCCCCAAATCCATACCGCTTCTATTTTTTCTAATTTGTGAAAGCCTCCCACATCGTTGCCATTTAACGAAACAGCCCCAAATTTCGAACACTGACAAATTCAATAGGATCTTTCTTATGATAGCATCCGATTTTCAATTAAACATTAAATTAAAAAACTCGCTCCATAGGCTCCCTAGCTTAAACATGGCTGACCAAGCCTTTTTAGAACAGGCAAATCCTGTCACGGCAGTTTCATATGAAGGTCAGCGTTGGTACTGAATTGTCTCAGTTCTTCTGTCTCTGCCTCTCCTCCTCTACACTGGCTTTGCGATTGACCTTTAAGAGAGAAGTGGACTGGTGGACTGTTTGACGCTTGGTCGCACGCTCAGCCGCTTTGATTGTCAGTGACGGTGGTAAATGCTACAGGCAAATGACACATTTTAAGAACATGTTACAGAATTATCTTTAAATCAGCTGACCTGTCATAATATATTGCACGTCCGTTCTTCCAGTCGTCATGTCGACAATAAATTGCAATGCATGTCTGCCCTTTTGATCATTTGTGTTTGCTAGCAATAAGTCCACAGCTTGTCTTCTTATGATGAGAAGAAGATCCTCTGGGAAGCCTTTTTTACTTTGAGCGTCTATTGTCTGTGAGTTACTGACAGAAGACTCGGCAACCATGCCATCCTGTCCCTTAATTTTGGGAGCTAAAAGAAAAAAAATATCTAAATTATCTTCGTAGTCTTACTTGTGTCTTGGAAAACTGGCTAAAACTCTGACTATGGTTTATTCTCTCTTCCAAAATTCACTAAATATTTTGTTTCCCTTAGTGTTCTATAAGCATTTCAAATTTTGTGTATGTCAGAGGTACTTAGTTCTATTTTGGGGACGTTTTGACCCATAAACATCAAAACTAATCCTCATGGCATAGTTCCTTTAACAAATTCCTTCCATGTCCCTCGTATTCCTTCTCAGCAGAAAGCACGCTAATTACGTACTTGATCCCGAGGCGCCTTTTCGTCCAGTTGCTCCTCTAGAGGCTCCAGGCCTCCAACTTTTGCTGCAGTGATATATTATTCCTTCTCTGCGTCCACTACACGATATTCCAGGCACACCCTGGCCACCGCTACCACCTGAAGATAAGCCAAAATATAACTAAATTTTCAAATATATCTCGTGTGACACACACAGATACACAACAATCAATTATTTTGCCAAGTTTAAGGGAGACATCTAACAAAGTGATTGGTAAAGTTTGGAGAAAACCAGTTGCAATGATAGCGGAATATGACGTCATAAGTAGCATGAGTTGATAAGTTGAATGTGTTTTTCACCTTTTTTAGTAAACAAATGATATATAAAGGGTTAAAGGTTAGACATAAAATACGACAATGAACTTACCATTTCCACCTTTTCCGTTATTGGCTGGTCCGGCTGCAGTCCCCCCGCATGCCTTCGATTGTAATTGTCCGTTTAATCTCCGGTAGCGGAGGGTAACACGACCAACTGCTCCACCATTCCCTGAAAATCAGATAACCAGCATTATTAAAAAAAGGCTCATATGAGCCAACTCGTGAATACTACGCAGCTGGCTTCGGACCCTCCCCTGTCTTAGGCGCTAGATTCTACCTATCGCCCACCCCCTGCGGCCAACGCCTAACCCTCCCTTCCCTCCAACGCCATCACCATGGGTAAGGCAGGAGACTTTTACATATCTCGGGCTCAGTTTTGACAACTGATCGAAGGATTAAACATTTGCCTATTTTTCTCCGTATGCTATATCTATATCTCGTATCAACTCTGCGGGCGTTCAATGGTTAATGAGACAAACAATATTACGTTTTGTGCAGAGAATAAAAACGCCTTTATGCTATGTTATCAAACCGTTGTTTATCATAATTTACAAGGATTCAATTCAATCAATACATTTTCTATTACATTTCAAAAGTACACAAATAATTTGCGGATTTCTGATTTGCGCATAAATTTCTGAGGATTGAAGGCTTCGGCAATCACTATGTAACTCATCGACGGATTCACTATTATCATCTAGACTAGAGAGCTATATGATATATGAGATATGACGTCTGTGTAATGGAGACAATGTGGTCACGGGAGCGAGTCGACTGCAAATAGCCTTCACAACATTGAATCAAGCTAATATTGTATAATTATCATCGGACACATAATTCTGTTCTCTTAGAACATTTCATGTTGATGACACATGATTGACCAAGGTTAATGCAACCACAAACCTGTATGTTCTAGCCAATAACATAAAAAATGTCTAACTCGTTTTCGTCTATAGTCAGGATAGAACCCTGTCCCCTGTCCCCTGTCCCCTGTCCCCTGTCCCCTGTCCCCTGTCCCCTGTCCCCTGTCCCCTGTCCCCTGTCCCCTGTCCCCTGTCCCCTGTCCCCTGTCCCCTGTCCCCTGTCCCCTGTCCCCTGTCCCCTGTCCCCTGTCCCCTGTCCCCTGTCCCCTGTCCCCTGTCCCCTGTCCCCTGTCCCCTGTCCCCTGTCCCCTGTCCCCTGTCCCCTGTCCCCTGTCCCCTGTCCCCTGTCCCCTGTCCCCTGTCTCCTGTCCTCTGTCCCCTGTCCCCTTCATTTTATTTTTTCCAACACTAGTCAGGGAGGTAGAGAACCACCATTATTAATTATATACACCATCTAACACACAGAGCAAAAAGTTTTCTTTACCAGACGTTCCTGCATTTCCTCCTCTTTTCCCACTTCCACCGCTGTGACCCCGTTCTGCGCCTCTATTTCTCCCGCTGCATTTTTTTGATGCTTTATCCCATGCATTATTGTCGGAACCATACGTTGTATCCAAGTAGCCACCATAATTGCACCAAGCCCAACTGCTATACTTATCTGCTTTCTGTGAAAATAAAGTTGCTGTTATTTGAACCCTAATATAGCCTGGTTGCAAAAATATTCACGATGGTCGGTTGCTAGGGCTTTTCCTCCCAAACGGTTCAAAAAAAGAGAGTTTTAGGCCATAGACAGGAGCAGATTATATCAAATGTGACGAAACTTGGCAGGATAGTAGACAGTTAGTAAATTACCAACATCGTCCAGTTCCCTGCTCCAATAAATTCATTGTGTGGCTGTGTAAATCGCCCTTATTTTGACCATATATGGTCATTTGGCGGGAAATTTGAATTTCTTTCATTAGCTGTAACTTCACGCCAATTTATCTAATTGAGATTTTTTTACGGTAAATATTCATTTTGCATAGCAAAAATATCTGTAACATTTTTAACACTTCTTTCGAAATTTTTAACGTTGTTACTAAAAATAGGTGCCCCTTATGACGTCTAATTTCAAGAATCGTCAAAAAAACCTGTACAAATGTAAAGTTTTTGATTTTTTTTCATCTAAATTAGGTTTTCCTACGTCATGATTTATTTTGATTAGGAACTGCTCCTTTTTGAGCCAAAAAATAATTTAAGATTCTTCCGGGAGGAAGAAATTAAATTTTTTATCAAAATGTTTATTTTTTTACATTTCAATAAAAAAAAAAAAAATTGAGTTTTTGTTGTAAATGTGACATTTTTATTTCAATTTTTGATTATGGTTTCCTATGAGTATGGAGGAATTTGAGAAATGCAGAAATCCAACATGGTGGTTCCAAGATGCCGGCTATGTAATTCCCCAGTCATATGACATCATCGTTTTATTTTCTGGATCACAACGGAAAGTTTCTTTTACCTTGGAGACAACGACGAGAACAAGGTTGAGCTGTGCAAAATAGCATCAAGCTGGAATTTCAAATACATTTGTGGTTATTAAGACAGTTAAATACAGTAAATATCTTACATTAACGGCATTTCCCCCCTTTTGACCGTCACCGCCATCTTGTCCTTTATGTCCATTTCCTCCTTTAGAACGGACATTTAATTCACCAGTTATGACATCACAGAATATGTCAACTAAAAAATAAAGATAAAAATAAACGGTGCGCGTGTATATTTATCAATTTACACTGATATATATACAGACAACTTTCTTTCAAGCTTTTCGTGTTGATCACTTCTATGTTTGCCTCAGTTTGGCTTCCAGTTTTGTATTATATATCGGAATACCTTATGCATGAAAATTATTGTAATTAACGTATACTCTTCATCGCCCAGTATGATGCTTTTAAAAAAAAAATGATATTCACTCGAAGATAAGTAGAATTTTTCAAGTATATTATCATCATGTTAATCATTCCAATTCTCCTTGTAGTTTTAACTTTTCATATTTCTTTGATCATTCAAATGAAACATTTTCAGCAGGGCTTTTACATGGTACCTTTTTCTTGCAACATTTCAACAAAAGTTGCTATTTTTTTCTAAAACATTTTTAGGCAATTTTGGGAGTTTTTGTGGTTAACTGTAACTAACCTTGAGGTCCCCCTTCGCCGTCTTTTCCATTTTCTCCGTCAGTTCCTTCTCCGTTAGTTTTGACTGCCACCGGTTGAGCAAATTCCTGTACCCAATCTGGTGTGGAAAAAACGATCTCACTCCCCTTTGAAGCGATAATCTCCCTCGCGTACACCTTGACATTCCTGACGCCATAAACGACAACGACGCCCTATACGAAACAATTTATAGACACAAACGTATTTAATGAATGGATGAAAACCACCAGAAACAACGAAACTAGCCTTTGATTTCTATAGGATATTACATAGTTTTAGCTGCAAATATCTCTTATATGATATATTTTTAATCTCAACTTTTTTTGTCTGATAAAAAAAACATTATTAATTTTTTTAATAGCTTGTTTAATGGCTTGCTAAGCCTCTTGCATGGATAAAAAAAAAGGCTTGGAGGCTTAGAATGGATGACTTCATCTTTTGAGCACAAATTCATCATTTAAGCACAAATTGATATCGAAAAATGTAATTTCTTTTACCGTAAAGTCCATCAGCTGCTTGAAATGGCGTTAAGACTCCTCTCCGTTTTTGATTTCCGCGCGAAGTAGTATATTCGCTCCGCATTGATAAATTGAACATATCAGTGAAGTTCTTCGAAGCGACATTTCTTCGCAAGGAGCTCTTATATTTTTTCTATAGCGGCTTCTAAGTATTCTTTAAAGCTTTCTCTTTCCATGTTAAATATTTTATATGTGCGTTATTACTCCGATAAGACGAAACTACGGTATTGAAAAGCAAGCATATGCCGAGCGCGGCAGCCATTTTTGTAGAATTTGTAGACCCGGACCCAGTTAATGATGAAACTAAAACATGCATGCATAAATTTGCATGCAAAATCGTGCAACAACAACAACAACAACAACAACAAAAAAATGGAGAGTATGATAGAAAGTATATAGTAAATCCCTCATGTGTTACACGACTTGCAAATAATCATTCTTTCTTGATATTTAGGCACTAGCCAGCAACTGTGTTTCTTCAATTCCCTATTGTAAGCAAACGTGAAAAAAGACTGAAGCAACCGTGATTTGAGACGACAATTCCTAAAGTTTAAACCCTTTTAAGGACTATACCTCAATGTAGAGAGTGTCTGCTAGAATATCCAGTTGCTGAACAAACTCCATAGTTTCTCTTGTAGCAGCATCGAAATTTGAATCTTTTAATTTCAGCCGCTCTTTTAAATAGTTTGCGTTAATAATTCGACCAAGAGCTTGATAGTGACCTGAAATTAAACAAAAATTAGACGCACACTAAAGAACATGAACAACGTCGATCGTTCTAACTTTTTCCGGGAAGCGTGCATGGTATATATAAATCCATGGAGAATTCACATCGATTTTCCCTTTGTTTTCAGCAATGTTTTTGAGTGACCGCGCGATCCTCTATACACAGTTGGATAAAATGAATAGTTCATTGTGTGTGGAGGAAAGTCGAGAAGCAATTATTACAAGTCCACCCTTTTTATGTGCCATTTTGCTTTCCTTTTATTTTTTACCTTGCGCCGATCTGTTCCCTAGTGTAAGGAAAAGTGATCGTTTGACCAAAAAAGCGACCGATCCTGTGAAAGGGCTCGCTCCCTCGCCCCTATTCATCTTGACAAAAAAGGATAAGTCGCTCCCCTAATCACCTTATGATGAAAATGTCGAAAAGTCATTTATATTAAGACGATCGAAGGGATTTTTTATTTCGTTGAAATCATAAGTGTTCTTTCCTACCTGTTGCGATTTTCACTATTGCCGGTGTTTGGAGCCAGGTCTGTGTCGCGATACTTGGATTGGGTAAATTAGTCCCACTTTTCCAAAGACCAGTGGTACACTGTTTCCATATGTAAGGGTTCTTGCCAGTCACTACTAAAAACATCAGCCAACTTGTCAATACAAAACAACGTTCTGACCCTCGTAAACTTAGGTGTTTTTGTTATCTCGTCAATCCTCACCCCTAAGCTAAATCTAACGGGCTTAATGTTAACAGCCGATCGATGGAGTTAAATTGTGCATATTTTTTTCCCCATATGCCGTATTTCGTTGAACGGCTCGCAGATTCACCTATATATATATAGCTAAGTCCAGGATATCTGACCTTGTTGCAACTATCAATAAAAGAAAAAATAATAATAAGCGCCCCCTCCTTAATAAGCGCCCCTTTCCAATAAGCGCCCTCCTACGAGCTACCAAAAAGTAAACACATCGAATCATTACGGTAATGTGATTGATTGTCTTACGTACTTGCTGTGCAGCCATATAATTCCACCCTCATTGATATATGTCCATACCAAGTCACTGGTAGAAAACGGATGTAAGGTGACGTGATTGGTGGGTTAAGGTCATGAGTAACAACAGTATCCTTATCCGTGTTACCAGGAAAAACCTAAAAAACCATATGAAACAGTTAATACTATTAAATAGAAAAAATATAGTAAAAATGCCCAGCCGTATTAAACAACTTAAGCCGTATTAAACAACAGTCTTCTCCTAAAACTAAGTTTTTGAAAGTGTTTATTTTTTGCTAGCATGCAGGCAGAAGTGTGTAATAACGTGTCATATTTGCACTCGTTTTGATTCTTATTTTCACTCAACAATGCTACGTCAAACAATAAAAAATAATCTTTGGATATGGATGATTTAAATGGAAATTATTGCAGGGATGATAATAGAACAGGTTTTTAACATTATCATCATCGTCACATCATCATCTCATCAACATCATCATCTCGTGATCATCATCATATTTAATTGGCATAGTAAGAAATTTTGTGGGCATTGTTATGCTTTACCTTGTCAGTCGTTTCTCCTTGTCCCCTGTAGTATTGAAAGTTCACTCCATCATTATTGTACTGGAGTTTGTACGTTTTGACCCATTGTGCGTAATTGTTTCTACCTTGCGTTGCAACTTTTGTCACTTTAGTGTACCCACTTCCTAGCTCAATCTGCAGCCATTGATTAACATCATTTCTAATAGCACACCATGAACCTGCGTTGGATCCACTTCTTTTATTGTTTAGACGAACACGGTCTGGTCCATGAATCCCACCGGCGGCATCCCATTCTGAAGAGGCACTTAATTGTCCATCAGTGATTGCCCCATTTTCCACGCCGAGAGCTTCTTGGCATTCTAAAACTTTTATTTAAAAAGTAAGGCTCATTTCCAAGAATATCGACCTCGAACTTCATTGATGATGTTTATATACACTGCGTATGTTCGCGCTTACACATTATGCTATCTACGCTGACACAAGACGTTTGTTTAGTGGAAGTTTGTTAACCTAAAGATTGTTAACAGGATTTTTGTGAAGAAGTTGTTAACAATAGAACCACCGACACCAGCAATGATGCAATTCATTCATCACTAGGCAACCAGAAAGACATCGCGTACCAAACTCGTTTAACATTAATTGTACGGACCTGACTGAGCACAAAGACCTTTCCGCACATTCTACAGACTTGATTCAACAGAAGCATACATATGTTGCTGTTATGTCTGCAAGTTTGTGAAAGAGAAATTCATAATAATCAATCTATTAGTTCGGCTGTGACTTCTCAGACAGGGAGAAATGTATTTAAATTATATAACTATAAAGCCCTGTACCTCCATTGCTGGTTACGTCACGCTTCGAGCTTTCATCTCGGATCGACTGAAGTACCACAGAAAACATCACCACAGCGCATATTTGCTGAAAGAGCACCATCCCTTGAGAAACAATCAAAGAAACAGACAAACAAAATAAGTTTAGAAATGAAGGGATAAATCAATTAACTAATTGGCTGCAAATGATGTGAATAATTAACAAAAGTAATGCCTATGAACTTCGACGATTGATTGAACCTCAAAAATGCATACGTATAAAACTGTCAAAGGGAGAGTTAAGTCATCATTCCGAATGGCCGCCATCTTGGATCCGCCATCTTGGATATCGAAGCATCAAAATCGTGTCAGTAATTTATTCCAAATCAGAAGAAAAATGCTAAATTGATTTTACATTTACTCAAAGAAAGTTTAAATATTCAATTTATGCAGATAATTCAAAGTTTGAATGCCTGTCAAAATATGGTTACCTTGGAAACGTCATATATCATTGACAAAACTATTTCACATAATACGCCACCTTAATCACAGTTTTGAAATTACCCAAAGTGCGTGCCTTTTAATTTTCAAGTGCGTTTCTTTTCGACTCAGTATCAAATGTTAAGAGAGTATATTTCCTTCCCCCTTCCCCGCTAGAAACCAGGTGCGAAGCAGTCAGTACGACTATGATGACAACAAACTTTAATTTAGAAAAGAACAATTTCCTGAGCCATGGACATTAAAGGCAGAATACAACAATTCTTCTCACAACTAAGACAACGTGATGTCTTAATAAAATAAATTTACGGTACTCTTAGCATTAATATATAAGGTGAGAAAAAAAAACTTGTCAGTTTTAGCAATAAGAACAATCCGACACCAGCAACAGTTGAATTCATTGAGGCGTAATTAAAGATCAGGGTTGAACAATTCGGGTGTACTTTACAGCTAGCAGTGTAAACTTTGAAGTAAAACTTTGGCGTTTAAATGACAAGTTGATGACATGAATAAATACAATATTTGGGACAAATATAATTTTTATGTTACATGCTGACTAAATATGTTTGCATGGTCTTGAAAGTCACGTTGCCTTTATAATACGACCATTAATAGTCATGTTGCGCATATTGTATTATGTTAATCATGTCAGGGACATTTTCGTACTTGTTTCAGTGAGATAAAATGCAAAATCATTCCATATATACCTTATCAGGTACATTATCTTGGATACGCGCAATCACAGGACTAGGGTGTGCCTTGCTTCATATCTTGTGACGACGTCCAAGTTTTCATTCTGATACGAAATACAGTACTGTCTACACGAATATAAACGACATGTAGATACTGTTTTTCTTCAAAAACAAGAGACGAAAACAGAACAAAAAATGACTATTACATAATTACATCGTGATCAGTGAGCTTAATTTGTGGTGATATACAAACCACCTTTTACAATGACACCCTTGAAGATATTTCGTTTGATTTAAGAAATAAAAATTACACGATTTCTAAATTATTAGCGGGATAAACGTCTGTTCCAAAATAAATTAAGAAAAAGGGTCAGGGATTTTGAGATTTGACAATCTTTCAAACTGTACTGTTTTGGTGATGCAAGAATAGAGGCAACTGCAGCAAATGTACATTAATATAGATATATGTTTTTGTTTTTTTTGTCAAAAACACTTAGAATCTCTATTCACAACGAAAAAAAAATCAGCGTATTTGGCACAAAGTGTTTATATTAGGCCGAGATAAACTTTTCATAAAATGGCTTTAAATAAGTTGGCTTTGCTGCTGGTCTTTGTATCCTGACTGCATTTTCCCAAATTAACAAACCTCCGACCCGATCTTATCATCAGTCTTATCATCCAATAAACTTGCCACCGTGAATAGTTTCTCTTGATTTATAAAAACTCTGTCATGAAATAAGAAATAGGTACATAATACCAAGCTTGACACAAAGACAATATCTAAGTACCCGATAAAATTCGAATTCATCAGACCCTCCGTAAATCGGTCGGACGTTCTCAGCGCCTACTTTGTCTTATGCTGTTCACATGTTGAATATTACTTCTTTCTTAAGGTTACTGTCAACCTTCGCAACAACCATCATGCAACCATCACTCGATCGTTTGAAAATTGTTTATTCGCGTCACATAATAATAATAATAAAGTAGTAAGTTATTTTATAGCGCACTATACATATGTCTCAGTGCGCTTATGTAAAACATGATAGTGATAAAATTATTATAAAATTATAAAATGTGCGTAAATATACGATGAAAACTTAAAATACTTAAATGTCACTAAGAAATAAATGTGTTTTCAATAAAGTTTTAAAACGATCAAGTGATGGGGCACTTTTTATAGATTCAGGTAAATTGTTCCATAATTTGGGGGCGACAGCAAAAAATGACCTATCCCCATATGTTGTTGTCTTTATTCCTGTAGGTGGCTTTACATTAAAAATTAAAGTAAAGGCACATTAAAGTAAAGGCTAATAAACTGTACATCATTTTAGAGCTTATACAACAACAAAAAAGACGATATTTACGATTTTTGGAAGTAATATATTTTTGACAAGTACACAGGATTTTATCAGAAAACGGCCACTTTTGTTTGCGTGAATATAAGTCAAAACTTTGTATTCTTATTGATAAGATTTTATGTCAAAATGTTTTTGCACATATCAAACTCCAAAACAATGCCAGGCTTTACCGATTGTTGTTTTCATTCAAAAGTTATATTTCAATTTTATGCATTGAATATAACTCAAGTAGTGACATGATAGCTAACGCGATATCTCAAAAACTAAGGCCTAAATCAATAAAGCCTTACACACTTTTTGAGATCAATATGTGCACCATTTTTTGACGTAAACATCTTATTAGCCTTTACTTTAATGTGACGCAAAAAAACAATTTTCAAAGAAATGTCGCGAAGGTTGACAGTAATATTAATGGATTATCTTTTTTTTTCCTTACGCTGAAAAAAGAATTAAATACCAGGTACCATAAATAATATTGACGCCTTCCTAAAATGCTAAAAATATTTACGTACCAGGTATGATATATCGTGTAATAATGAAATTTTGTACATTTAAATTATACGTTTAAATATTTTTCCATGCCTAATCTAACAATAAATGTCTCAATTGAATCCTAAAATATAGAGATTAATAAAGATATACAAGCTACCTTTGAAGCTCCCAAAGTCGTCTTGAAAGTAAACGATCGAAGACTACAAATGAACAATTGAATAAAGGGCACTTGACATCTGTTGAATCGGTACTTGACGTCTTTGTTTTGACTTCTAATGATGACTGATCCATAAGGCGTTTAAGTTCATGGTTCAACAATTCGGGTGTACTTTACAAGTTGCAGTGTAAACTTTGAAGTAAAACTTTGGCGCTTAAATGACGCACTGCTAAATGTAGGTACTATTTCTCTTAAAGAAACGAGACGAAAACACAACAAAGAATGACTATTACATAGTTTCATCGTGATCAGTGAGCTTGATTTGTGGTGATATACAAACCACCTTTTACAATGACATATCAAAAAGGTAATTAAAACAACCTGCTATAAATCTATTTTCTTTTGATTTAAGAAATAAAAATTACACGATTTTAAAGTTATTAAGATCAACTGCTGGTCGAAAATAAATTAAAAAAAAAGGGTGAGAAATTTTGAGATTTGAGAACTGTTTTGGTGGTGCGAGATTTGAGGCAACTGTAGCAACCGTAAATTAATTAAGTTGTATATATTTTGCTAGTTGTCAAAAACGCTAAAAATCTCTATTCACAACGAAGGAAAAAGTCAGCGTATTTTGCATAAAATGTTTATATTAGGCCGAGATATGCTTTTCAGAAAATGGCTTTGAATAAGTTGGCTTCGCTGCTGGTCTTTGTATACTGCATTATCCCAAAACCACCTTCAAAAGGTTCAAGTAAAACAAAATCATATCATTCATGTTATATTCTTTGCATTTGGAAAGGAATTAAAGAACTAACATCAAACAAAATAATTACAAAAAACATACCTTCAAAACTAATTATAAATAATTCTGAAATCAAAAATGCTGGAACTGTTGCTAATACATTCAACGATTATTTTTCTAGTATTGGTGAGAAAATGGCAAGCTCAATTGCCCCCACAAGTATTTC
This sequence comes from Metridium senile, assembly GCA_949775045.1. NCBI lineage: Eukaryota > Metazoa > Cnidaria > Anthozoa > Actiniaria > Metridiidae > Metridium > Metridium senile. Next base: position 13,248,464 of record OX459106.1, on the reverse strand, counting down.
TCCTTTAAATTCCATGGACCCACCTCAATTAAGTAGTTTTCTACTTTCTCCTGTTACTTCTGATGAAATCAAAAAGGAAATTTGCATGCTAGACTCATCTAAATCTATAGGGCCCTCTAGTATCTCAATTAAGCTATTAAAACTTTTACAAAATTATCTCTGTAATCCCTTACAAAAACTCTTCAATTGCTCATTTTCAACTGGAATTGTACCTGGAGTGATAAATTCAAACTTGCTCATGTAATACCTGTTTTTAAGAAAGGCTCTCAAACTTATGTTAGCAATTATAGACCAATCGATCTCACTATTATTATGTTTTAATATAGATTGTTAGAAAAACTGGTGTACAAAAGACTATATAACTTTCTTGGAAACAAAAAAATATTATTACTCGTGTCCAGGCTTATGGCCAGGCACGAGTCTTAAAATGCAACTAATTCTTTCTGTCTGACTTTCATTTCGACGTCGAAGATTTTGAAAGCGAGGCGCTAACACCCATAGTCCGGCTGCTAACGATCAAAAATGTTCGTTTTGTGATAAAAGCATGAAACTTGACCAAATTACTAACTTCACCAAGGCGATCATTTTGTGATATGGGGCCATTCGAAATAGACGCTCGAAACCGAGTACTGCGCATGCCCTAAAATAGATGTGCATGGAAGCGAGGCTTCACCAAAATATTTAATTTAACTGATCTAATCTTCATCTATATTGAAGTATCTTAACTGAAATGTATTACAGGTAAGTTCATGTGTTAGTTTTTGCCCCGAAAGTAGTCACGTGATTGGTCACGTGACTGTGAGATTTTATATTTTTGTGATTTTTTGATTAAAATATAGGGAGACGCAACTATTATTTTAGCATATTTTATGACAGTTAATAGATTATAAGAATAATATCAGTTAAATTTACTTTACCTATACACTGGAAAATTTACTATAGAATTGACTTTGCTATATAGGTGGACGTACAATATATTTGTAACCATTGTTATCATATGACCCGTATCTTGCCCGGCGCGCGCTCTTAAGAAAACCATCGAAAAAAGTCACGTGATGGGGTCCCCATACGGCTTTTTCACCTGGTCCGTACAAACACGTACGGACCCGCTACTCAAAATGGCTTCCTCAATCAATCAAACTAAATTTAAAAAATTGGGTCATATGCGCTTGGTCCATACGTCATGACCGCGAGCCAAATATTTTCCCGTACGGCCCTCTTACTCAGTCAATAAGTACTTATTTTATTAGAACAAAGAAGAACAAAGTTTTTGTCTTTTTTGTCAACTATGACGTGACGCAAAGCCAACACCCATATTCAGAAGTTTAGCGAAGTAGAACACCACAGGCGGAAACTTGGCGAGCATTGCTACTACATAATCAAATGTTATCAAATATTTTGACCACAAACGGCTATTTCTCGATGCAAGCTGACTTGGTTTAAGGTATGTTTGATATTGATCGAAATATGTATAAGCTTTGCTGTGAGTTTGTTTTAGTATTAACATATAAACTTAATATGTCTAGATTCCATAATTAATACGTATGATCGTCGTAAACAACTATATAGTGGTATTATGAAATGTACTTTAGTATACTGATATACCACTATCACACTGCAGTCTGTTACTGATATAAGTTGTAGAAATATATTACATAAATCTGTGAGACACTGCAGATTAATTTCATCATTTACTGATGAGTTTACTTTTCGATTGGCATGGTTGAATGGTTCTTTTAAAAAGAGGTCGCTAGCTAATACACTCTATCTAAGGTTCTGTTAGGTTTATAACAAGTCAATAAACGGCAAACAAACTACCTGTTTTTCTGTCCTATCTTTTTGAACTTCTTTAGAAGATACCAAACACTGCAGCTTTGAAACCAGCAAACAGTATTAACCATACATATCATACTTTGACTTACTGTTTCACGATAAATAATTTTCAGGTTCCTCCTTTTTTTCTCACTAGTTTCCTCATCACATCAAGTCTCAAGTTCGTTTGTTTGCAATAATTACAAATTATGGCTTGTTGACAAAAAAAATTAAATGCGGTTTAGAATCGCATGTGCCTACTACGCAAAAAGGAAACAAATCGAATACCCATACCACAAAAGTCAAGTTTTCATGTCGTTGTCAGGACTGCGGTGCAGTTCACCAACTTTCTTTAAAATTCAATAAATTGAAATTCGTTGATGACAAAGAATCCGAAAATAATCAAGTTGAATTGTAATGATTGAAAATCTGAATAAAATTACTTTTTATCCATTTGAGTGGTTTCGTACAGTTCAATAAACATCGGTGTAAATTTATATCTCTGAACTCTAGATATCATATAAAATAAAACCGTTCCTTCGACACCTATTTCCCCAGTGGTTAAAGACTGCAGATCTATCATGTGTCGTCAATTCGAATCCAGATGGAGAGATTATCTCTTCGGGGTCTGCACGTTATTAAGAGAATGTTTTATTGTTATACTTAGAACGATATTGATAACTTTCTTTTCTTTTCGACCTGGATTGACTAGGTGGCACACAGTCAATCAAACAAGTTAAACATAGACATGATCTGTTCTTTCAGAATTATAAAAGAGACGGAGTTATAAGATAACATAATATTTCAGGCCTTACATTGCTAAAAATAATTAATCGATCATCATCATTCAAACCTAACGCTAAAAATATCGGCTACACATAAATAACACGGTTGGCAGTCAACTCTCTCGGCATTAATATGTCTAGATTCCATAATTAATACGTATGATCGTCGTAAACAACTATATAGTGGTATTATGAAATGTACTTTAGTATACTGATATACCACTATCACACTGCAGTCTGTTATTGATATAAGTTGTAGAAATATATTACATAAATCTGTGAGACACTGCAGATTAATTTCATCATTTACTGATGAGTTTACTTTTCGATTGGCATGGTTGAATGGTTCTTTTAAAAAGAGGTCGCTAGCTAATACACTCTATCTAAGGTTCTGTTAGGTTTATAACAAGTCAATAAACGGCAAACAAACTACCTGTTTTTCTGTCCTATCTTTTTGAACTTCTTTAGAAGATACCAAACACTGCAGCTTTGAAACCAGCAAACAGTATTAACCATACATATCATACTTTGACTTACTGTTTCACGATAAATAATTTTCAGGTTCCTCCTTTTTTCTCACTAGTTTCCTCATCACATCAAGTCTCAAGTTCGTTTGTTTGCAATAATTACAAATTATGGCTTGTTGACAAAAAAAATTAAATGCGGTTTAGAATCGCATGTGCCTACTACGCAAAAAGGAAACAAATCGAATACCCATACCACAAAAGTCAAGTTTTCATGTCGTTGTCAGGACTGCGGTGTAGTTCACCAACTTTCTTTAAAATTCATTAAATTGAAATTCGTTGATGACAAAGAATCCGAAAATAATCAAGTTGAATTGTAATGATTGAAAATCTGAATAAAATTACTTTTTATCCATTTGAGTGGTTTCGTACAGTTCAATAGGCATCGGTGTAAATTTATATCTCTGAACTCTAGATATCATATAAAATAAAACCGTTCCTTCGACACCTAATTCCCCAGTGGTTAAAGACTGCAGATCTATCATGTGTCGTCAATTCGAATCCGGATGGAGATTATCTCTTCGGGGTCTGCACGTTATTAAGAGAATGTTTTATTGTTATACTTAGAACGATATTGATAACTGTCTTTTCTTTTCGACCTGGATTGACTAGGCGGCACACAGCCAATCAAACAAGTTCAACATAGACAAGATCTGTTCTTTCAGAATCATAAAAGAGACGGAGTTATAAGATCACATAATATTTCATGCCTTTCATTGCTAAAAATAATTAATCGATCATCATCATTCAACCCTAACGCTAAAAATATCGGCTACACATAAATGACACGGTTGGCGGTCAACTCTCTGGGCATTGTCCGAAAATTCGCGCCAAAACAATTTCCCCGTCATTTGTAAAAATACTTGGTCTGAGTGCTAAAAATAGTCGACCAAATTCGCGCCAAAAATAATTTCCCCACCATTTTTTCAATTCCCATTTTTGAATAAATTTCACGGTTGCGGTCAAGTCTCCATTTCACACTACTGCACATTTCAGTGAAGATACTTCAATATAGATCAAGATTAAAGGCCTGTGCAAACGCACGCAACATTGTTGGACCAACATGGTTGCTCCAACATGTTGGGCCCGTTTAAACACCCTGTTGGATGATGTTGGATGAAACTCATCCAACATTTCTTTTGTTCTCGTGTTCAACAAACCGTATCGCAACAATGTTGGCCAACAATGTTGCGTGCGTTTGCTCGGGCCTTAACAATCTAAAATGAAATTAAATATTTTGGTAAAGCCTCGTTTCCATGCACACCTATTTAGGGGCATGCGCATTACTCGGTTTCGAGCGCCTATTTCGAATGGCCCTATATCACATAATGATCGCCTTGGTGAAGTTAGTAATCTGGCCAAGTTTCATGCTTTTATCACAAAACGAACAATTTGATATATTTTTGGTCGTTAGCAGCTGGACTACATCATGTCTATTATTATTATTATTATTATTATTGTTTATTTAAACTTCAGACTATGTTTTTACATTCTGTGAACAAATATTGCGGGCATAGATTGCCTAAGCAAATATCTGTGTGTCTAAACTTATAAAGATGTACATGATCATATCTAATAATTGTATAAACGTTTAACAATCTCACAGTTCTGTGAGATAACCCATTTCTGGCACTTTCTTATAATAGTTAGTCCTTCTGTTATTCCTATGCTAGAGAGATTGTCTATCAAATTTTCGTGATATCCTGCTAAAGGATATTATTATTATTATTATTATTATTATTATTATTATTATTATTATTATTATTATTATTATTATTATTATTATTATTATAATCATTAATCATTATGATCATTATCAGCATCATGTTCATTATCATCATTATTGTCATCATTATTTCAATCATCAATATCATCAGAGCGGTTATTCATTGTACCGTTGTGACATTGTTCTATTTCAGTCATCAAGCAGTATCCTGTACATCGGAAGAGATCAAACAAACTACTTGAAAGGAACATTAGATGATGTGAGTGTAATAACTGAATGAATGACTGATTTACTGACTGACTGACCATTGTTAATAGAGTTAACTATGGAATAACTGACTGACTGTCTCAATGATTCAATGACTGACTGACTGAATGAATATATGACTGACTGATTGACTGACTAAATGACTGACTGACTAAATGACTGACTGACTAACTGGCTTACTGACTGACTGACCATTTTAATAGTTAACTATGGACTGACTGATGAAGATATGGTACTCTAGCCCCGCCAATGAGAACAAGCTTTACCTGTTCAGCACTCTGATTGAGCCGATACTGCTCTACGGTTCTGAGACGTGGACATTAACCATGCAACAGCAACGGTGGCTGGATGGGACGTATACCAACTTACTTGGACGTATCCAAAACATCCATTGATCACAGCATGCAACACGTGAGCAAATATATGGTCATCTCCACCCAGTCTCTCAGAAGCTGACAAAGCGCCGTCTCCAGTTTGCCGGCCACTGCCAACGAGCTAATGGCGAGATTATTCAATCACTCCTCCTGTGGAAACCACGCGGCCCTGTCCATTCAAGGAAAATGTCATTTCCAGACGTAATAGCAAGGGACTCGGGAATTGACAGGGCGGACATTGCTGGCACAATATTGGACCGGAGGTTGTGGGGCGAAGTGGTTCTGAGCATCTTATGACTTGACTTATGACTGTGTGCCAGACATTTTTGTGTGTTTGTTTAGAGCTTTAATGCTCATTTATGTATGGTGTATGAAAAGCAAAGCATTAGTGTTACACTCCTAATTCGTGTGTTATAATTTATTTATTCTCGTAGATCACACTATGGGGTCTCCAGTTGCCTGATTCAGATATCCAAAGCTACATGAAACTAGCAGGTTTACAATGGCCTATCCATAAGAACCTAGTCCGTGCCCACTATGACATGGATGGCCACACTGGTATTGTATTAAAAGACAAGTCTGGTAATGGTAATGATGGCACTATCTATGGACAACCGGACCTTGTATCGGTAAGGTGTATTAATTTAGGGGTTTTGAAAGTGCTGTATTGTGGTAGTGATGGTGTTGATGATGTACTATTTTAAAAACGAGCAGGAGTGTTTTATTAGGTGTAAAATCACGAGGGCGAAGCCCAAGGGATTTTATACCTAAATAGTTCCTATTCACCACCCTACCCCATTGTTCTCTCTCTCACTAAATCACTGATTGCAGGATATCCGCGTCTGAAAGCAAGATATTGCAGTTCGCACTAAAGATAATAGTTAATTGTTGTGATAATTGTTGAACACGTGATTTGGATTGTTATATTAATGATTAGTATATTAATGATGATGATGGTAGAGCACAAACATTAAAAGCGTGAAACATAAATAGTACTAAATAGTGATATGTTATAATAATAATAATAATAATAACTATAATTTATATAGCGTCAATTATTCCGAAGATTCAACAACGCTTTACAATTTCATAATATAATAAAAAGCATATATTTTATATAATATATTAAAAGAAGTTGTAAAACATCAGTGGATTAAAAACTTTTAGTAAAAATATATGGTTAAAATATGGAATGAAAAATTAAACAGTATCAAATGCTCTCTTAAAAAGCCATGTCTTTAAGTTACGTTTAAAAAGAGAAAAGGAGTCACAGGATCTAGTGTCAAGAGGTAGAGAATTCCATAGTTCAGGAGAAGCAAAGGAAAAAGTTCTCATGCCATAAGTTTTAAGATTATAGCTCTGTTTAGCAAGTAAGTTTGAAGAGGAGGATCTTAGGGAACGAGAAGGGACATAGCGACTTATTAAGTCAGAGAGATAAGAAGGTGCAGCTCCATGTAAGATTTTAAATCTTAAGAGAAGGATCTTGAATTCAATACGTTGCTGTATGGGCAACCAATGAAGATTAAAGAGGACGGGAGTTATATGTTCTTGTTTACGTGTATAAGTTACCATTCTTGCTGCTGCATTTTGCACATGTTGTAGCATTCGTGTGGAAGTCTTTGGAAGTCCATATAAAATAGAGTTACAGAAATCCAACTTTGAGGAGATAAAGGCGTGGACAAGGGTCTCACATGCACTTTGACTAAGGTATTTACGAATTTTCCATATATTGTGTATATGAAAAAAGCATGATTTACAGACAGATGATATATGATCGTCAAGAGATAGTTTATCATCAAAAATAACGCCAATATTCCGAGCTGCAGTGGAAGAAGGGATATCAAAGCCTGATATATTTAAAGTACTGATGGAAGGCCGTGGACTATGAATACTACTAAGAACAAGAATTTCTGTTTTATCACTGTTAAGTTTAAGCATATTGTTAGTCATCCACCTGTTTATATCATATACACATGCTTCAACTGCAAGTTTAGCGGACTCAGCTTCAGATACCGATGATGTTGAAAACGTGATATAAATTTGAGTATCATCAGCATAAAGATGGAATTTCAAGTTATGCTGACGAACAATATCCCCAATAGGTCTAGTATATAGAAGAAAAAGAATTGGCCCTAAGATTGAGCCTTGTGGGACACCACAGTCAAAAGAACAGGATTCTGAAATACCATTCTGGACTTTAACACGAAAAGTCCTGTTAGTTAAATATGACTTGAACCATTTGAATGCTTTTCCACTTATACCATAAGTAGCAGATAACCTACGAAGAAGAATTTGATGACTAACAGTATCAAAGGCCGCTGAAAGGTCAAGAAGTATAAGGACAACAGAGCATTGGTTGTCCATGGCATGCAGAATATCATTGTGTACCCTTAACAATGCCGTTTCAACACTATGATATGTCTTGTACGCTGATTGGAATTTTTCATGAAGACTGTTACAATCAAGGTGCTCTACTAGTTGAGTAGCAACAACTTTTTCAATAACTTTAGAAATAAATTTCAAGTTTGAAATAGGTCTAAAGTTGGCAAATTCTTCAGGAGACAAAGATTGCTTTTTTAGTATAGGTTTAATCAATGCTTCTTTCATACTTGATGGGACCGTTGCAGTACTCAACGATAAATTGACGATCTTGGTAATAGTAGGGAGCAAGAGATCAAAACAGTTTTTCATAACCATACCAGGTAGAGGGTCAAGATCACATGATTTTGAAATAAGAGGCTGAATAAGCTTTGATAAATATTCAGCAGAGACTTCATTAAAAGATGTAAGACGACTTCTAGGCGGGACTGTTGGAATGTCACATAAGCTGTCAATACTCTCAAAACCATTCTGAATAGCTTTAGTCTTATTAATGAAAAATTCAGCAAAATAATTTGCGAGCAGGTTAGGAGTTGCGCATGATGGAAAAAGAGGAGGAGCCTTTTTGTGAATAAGCTTTTCAAAAGTAGAAAACAAAATTTTTTGATTACATTGATGATCGGATATTACATTTGAATAATAGTCATTTCTGGATGACTTGACTAAAGCTTGAACAACTTTACATTGGTTGACATATAACTGACGGTCAATAGTCAAACCAGATTTACGCCAAACCCTTTCAAGTCTTCTTCTCTTAACTTTTTCAGCCTTGATATCATCCGTGTACCAAGGGGAGGATGGACGTAGAGTAATTACACGCTCTTTCGAAGGTGCATGAGAATTAAGAACAGAAGTGAGCTTTGAATCATACTCATGAAGAAGATCATCTAAATCATTAGATGGTGATGTTATAAGAGCTAACTTAGAAACTTCATTTGTAAAAGAAGGAATATCTATGCTGCTTAGCTTGCGGCATTTAAAAACTATCTTCTCAAAAGGAGCCTTTTTAAGATGTAAGTCACAAAAAACAGCAGAATGATCAGAGATTGCAGGATCAGAAATAGAAAAATTGTCAACAATCTGATCATTGCTTCTAGTAATTACAAGATCAAGAATATGTTTGTCATTGTATGTAGGAGTGTCGACATGTTGTTGTAAATTAAAACAGTCTAAGATGTTCAGAAACTTAAGGGCGCTGGAATTAGAAGTGTCTTCAATATGAAAGTTAAAGTCACCAACTAAGAGTAGTGAGCCAGATTGCGAGGAAACCTCCTCTAAAAAAGTAGAAAATTCATCAAAAAACATATTATTAGTTAGTTTATTACGACCAGAGGGAGGTGGTCGATAAATAACAAAAAGTAAAATGCGTTCTGGTGAAGAATGAAAAGACATTCCCATAACTTCAAATGACTTAAATTTATTCTTTAAAGAAATTTTTACAGGCTTTAGGCCCTTTTTAAAAATAATCCCTATTCCTCCACCTCTTCCTTTCCTTGTAACATGTTGAAAAATATAGCCTTTAGGTAAAAGTTCATTGATGATTAATTGATTATTTAATTGATTATTTGATTTTAGCCAACTTTCAGTAATGCATAATACGTCAATTTCATTTTCAACAATAAAGTCATTCAACAATAAAGCTTTATTACAAACAGATCTTGTATTCAAAACACATAACTTGGATTTTTTACAAACCTGGTTACAGAAGGGTATACGAAGAGGAATAGAGAGATTCACGAGGTTAGCTCCACGTTGACTGTTTTGTTCACTATGAATGGAGGTCAATGAAGTAGAACGAGGATATTGATCTTGTTTAGACGAGATCCATGGCTCCACTGGATTTAAAGAATAATTCTTGACTCTAGATCGTTTTCCCCTAAATCTTCGAAGAATGCCCAACGATTTTAATCGGTCCCAAGTTGCAGAATCAATGGGAAATCCAGAAGAACGGCTTGAAGAAGATGTTGTCGAATAATGGCGGCTAGTTTGAATACTCGCTTGAAGAGGTTTCCACCAAAGACAACGAGATAAAAGAAAATTTCTAGAATATGTGAACATCTTTAGAGAGCAATGATACTAAGAAGGCGAATTAATGAATAAAAATCGAGTTAAACTCAAGAAAATACGGTAATATAAGTGAAAATCAAGAGAGAGTTAATATAAGCAACTCTCTAGAGTGCTAATTATGCAATGCTAATTCTATTGTTTTCTATTGTTTAATTAGCACTATTTAGTACTAATTAGTACTATTTGTTTCACGGGTATAATGTTTGCACTCTAATGATGATGGCGAATATAATGAGTGTGATTCTTATCAGTTCCATATACATCCATTCAAATACATCATTCATATCTTTCAGAGTACTGTGGACAAGAGCCGTTTTTTCGTGTCCTATCCAAACAACAGAAGACGGAGAAGCGTCCTTTCACCACTGAGCCATATAGAACTGTGATCAATCGACTCAGTCTAATCAATAACTCATCGCGAAATCGATACAAAATCGTGGTTCATCGTCTTATTAATCGTAAACATGCATCCATTCTTTTAATCAGTAACACTTCGATCAATCGATATGATAACAGTTTGTGGCCATCATCTTTCTAATCGCAGTCGTGCCAGTCTTTCAATCAATAACACATCGAGAAATCGATATTAAATCGTAGTTCATCATCTTTCTAATCGAAATCGTGCCAGCCTTCCAACCAAAAGTACATCGAGAAATCGATATTAATTAGTTCGCGTACCATCAATCACAGTTCAGTATTCGTCCAATCAATATCATATCGGAAAATCAACATCACTTCGTGTGCAATTGTTCATCTTCCATTTGTGCCCTTTTGATAATGCATCGGGTTTTCGATAACAGCGGCTTTAATGATTTACACTGAGCTACCACCGTGATGTCGTTCAATCAAGGATACATCGTATCAAAATCGTTAAAAAAGTGTACAACGTGCAATGATAAGTCGATATTTGTTCGGTGCAAATAATATAGAAATAAACATTGGATTCCGAAAATTAACTAAATTTGTGAAATGCAAGAACAATCATTTGGGAAGAAACCTTGCGAAACTTTATGGGACTGTTGCTGACGAAGTATTTTGCGGCTGTTTCGCAAAGAGCGAAAGGCCACGACTGTTTGTTTAAAAATGGTCACAATTTCTGCGCAATTTGGCGAAACAGGCAAAGTATTTTCCGGCTGTTTCGCAGAGAGCGAAATGTTACGACTGCTTGTTTAAAAATGGTCGAAATTTTTGCGAAATTTGGCGAAAACTCTCACGACGTATTTCGAACCACTGCCAAAACCATATCTTTGGCGAACATTTCACGAACTTTTAATATTTTGAATATTTTGATGTAAATATTGTCTAGTTTTCTTTTTATGTTGCTCCTAGCTAGTGTAAATGCCTGTCGAGCCAAGGCTGGTTCTTGGGAATGTGATAAGCATATCCTTACCCGTTCGGCTAACAGTATACATCGTTATACGTAGTATATTTCGTAGTATTATGCTTCAATTCGAAAGAGGCTAATTTAGTATTTGTATTGGTATATAAATAGTGTAGATAGGCTGAAAGGGTACTCTTATTTTAACAATATTGTATGTAGGAATCTTGTTTTTACGCTTGGAGATGTATAAAAATGTGTATTTTTTTCTTATTTGTGTTTATTTATTTATTTATCTATTTATTTATCTATTTATTTATTTATTTATTTATTTATTTATTTATTTATCTATTTATTTATTTATTTATTTATTTGTTAGTTTGTTTATTTATTTATTTATTTGTTAGTTTGTTTATTTATTTATTTATTTATTTATTTATTTATTTATTTATTTATTTATTTATTTATTTATTTATTTATTTATTTATTTATTTATTTATTTATTTATTTATTTATTTATTTATTTATTTATTTATTTATTTATTTATTTATTTATTTGTTAGTTTGTTTGTTTAGAGTGAAATCATTTTACCCGTGAAATAGATATTAGACTAATACACCTTAGCAGTCTTTAATTCCGTTGTTTTCTTTTGTGTCTATTTGACTATATTACACCTTGACTATTTAATTGTGTTTCATTTTAAAAATGTCTTCACTCTATACATCTGTTTATTTATTTATATATTGGTTTATTTATTGGTTTATTTATTACATATTTGTTATTTTATTTGTTTGTTTATTTGTTATTTATTTATTTATATGTTAATTGTTTTGTTTGCTTCTTTATGCTTCTGATTTTAATCATCGCTTACATCAGCGTTTATATCAAAATCAAGTACTTTCCAGTTTTCAAGCATAGTTCACATGTAAGATCTCAGATCAAGCTCTCGTTGACTCTCTTCTTTGCTTCAGTAGCATCAATTACCATTTTCGGGCATAAATATCTACTTTTTCACAAATCCAAGAGTTTATCCCATTAATTTGCAACATTATTCAGCTTTCCTCCTACATGCAAACTTTTTTTATCAACTTTGCCATCTATGCGTGGAGGTTTCCTGGATTTGCAAATAATTTGAAGAAAATTTTCGGTTGTACGCCTAAACTTGTTATGAATAATTCTCCATCCGTTCAGATGAGTGCAAACGCAAGACAACCTACTGCAAATGATGATAGAAATATTACAATGACAAGCTTTAGAAATTTGAGCGGCGTACCATGAGTACAAATTGAAAGAACATGCCGAGAGTGTTGGGAATGACTTTCGATTGTTTGATGTGGCCGTCGGTGCAAGCGTATGCCAATCTTTCACAAGCGAGACAAATTAATTTACAGTGACAAGCTTTAAAAACTTGAGCTTACTATGAAACACAATGGAAAGAACTGTTGGCGTGTTAGAAACGACTTTCGTTTTTTTGGGGAATCTACCACAAACAATAAAAACAATGTTGCAATTACCAGTTTTCAAATTAGCAAATCGAATGTGGCTTAGCGTTGTCTGTACTCTTATCGACAACGATATTCGTCATGACAGTGGTCAAAATGTTGTGGACTCACGACGCGCAGCGGAGTGAGTCAGCAACAAATTTTGATCACTGTCATGACGAATATCGTTGTCGATAAGAGTACAGACAACGCTAAACCACATTCGATTTGTTTTTTACAACACAAACCAAAATAAATGTACAAAAAGTAAAATGTCAGTTAACGGACGAAAAATGACGAATTTGTCACGCATCGAACTCAATGGTTTCTCTTCAAGCTACGGAAAATCACATAATTAACGAAAATGATCTTTTTTCAGCCGGTAAAAAACAAATAAGCTTATTTTCATACAGAAATACAGTGCACTGTTTGTTTTGAGAGACTGCTAATTGAAGTTAGAAAAGTACAAGAACGTCAAACACAGCCGATTAGCTGGGTTCTGGTGAAACGTTTTTGAAAATTTTTCAAACAAAATGCATTTTTTATACATTAAAACTGATCATATAGAAGATTACACAATATCTGATATGTCTAGCATTTGAACAACATTCTAAGCTTTTCAAATCCGTTCTGAACGAATGGTATTGTTCGTCAAAAATGTAATTTTGAGCACGTTTTTGTTGAAAAGAATACAGAATTGATTGTGAGTGAAGATTTGTCGAAAAGACTGAAAAATCGCATAAAATTAAAACGACAACAGCTCCATGACAGCATAGTTACATTTATTACAATTTTCTACTTACAGAAAAGTAATTTCCATTGATAGTTTATCCATAAACTTCTTTTTAAAATCCTTTTTTGACGAGAAAACTTTGTGGATGACAAACTTTCCCTCAATTCCGCACGAGTGTTGTGTGACATGATGACGTGATCACCGTTGTCTGGACTCTTATTTACCACGGTAAATCAACCAATCAGCGCGCGAGAATTCACACAAGTGTTGTAAAAACTTGTCTTTACCATGTGTACTAGTGTTTTTAAATAATAATAAAAATACATTAAATCAGCGTCGAAGAGTTATGTTCGATATCATGATCAATTAATGTGAGAGCAAACGATTGTTTCAAACCTTCAGAAATGGCAAAGTCTTTTACATAAAAAAAACGGTGTGGAAGTTAACAAAAACTATTTTGCCATGGATGCCTTATGCCAAGTTTGCATTGGACGTTGAACTTTACAATGTAAAATCTATAGATCGGATACAGAAAATTAATAATTAAGACAATGATTATATTATATAACCTATTCATTTATATCGCGCAAATATTAACGCAGTGCATTGAAAATATGATTCTTTTTTTAATGATTCAATAATGATTTGGCTACCATACCAGCATTCTCAAAATTATTCTTTTAATCAACAAATCATGCGAAAGTTACAACACTACTTTAGTGTAGTTTCTTTATTCCAAAGTGCTTTCGTTTCTACATTTATAAGGTTAGGAAAGGGGCTGTGTTTCGGTTGACTTTGATATACAGTTGTCATTTTATTATTTAATCAACAATTTTATTGGAATTATTGTCGATTCCTGTGCATATTTTACACCAACATTTCAATATAGTAAAATTATTGATTTTGTAATAGATGTCATTGATATCCATAACATCTTTATTAAAAGAAAATGAATTTGGATGGATGACAGCATATTTGTGCTCAATACAGCTGCAGTTTTTTTAGATTTTATCTGAACATTTTTATTGGAATTTTTGCTATTTCTGTGTCCATTTCACACCAGCATCTTTTTAAAATATGATTGATTTTGTAATAGAAGTCATTGATCAATAGCATATTTATTGAAACAAAATTGAATTTGAATGGATGACAGTATATATATTGTGCTCTTAAAAATACAGCTGCCATTTTTATAAGGATTTAGTTTGCCCCAAGACCAAAGTTTATCAAGAGAGCCCACTAGATATAATTTGATTATTGTACCTCAGATCCTTAGAAGTTGACACTGTATGTACCAATTCAGGTTCCTTGAGAATATATTCCTCAGTCTCAATTGAAGTTAAATCTTTTTCGAAAAAAAGAGAGAAGAGAAATTTGTTCTGAAAATTCATTAAAACAACTTTTGTTGACTTTGAAGCGTCAGTTTTCCAAAATTAATAAATAATTAATTAATAAAATTACATTTCTGCTCGTTTATCCTCAAATTTATACAATGAAGGAACTTACTGCGATGGGGAAAAACAATTTGGTTTGCTGTCTTCATCGTGGAAAGTGTCATTATTGTTTGTAACATCCTCAGTCTCATCATCTTCGCAAGAAAAGTTCGTCAATGCAAACAATGTCTTCTTCTTATCAACCAATCCTTGGCTGATTTTTTTGGTTGGAGTAGAGGCCCTATACTCGGCTGTCGCTTCTGCTGAAGTCACACAAAAAAACATACCTACCAAAGATAACAAGTGCCGTAGCATTATGTACACATTCAGCAATGTCATATGGAACTCTGTTGTCCAATTGTCGTTAGCTTCGCTCGCTTTAATTGCGCTTGATAGAGCCTTAGCAGTCTTTAAGCCGTTTCAACATCGTGTACTTAACTCAAAGCATTACTATTATGGAATTCTAGCAACTTGGTTTTTAATCTTGATTCCTCCATTTTCTATGATCCTTTTACGCTGTGAAAGCTTGGATATCCAAGGCAAGTAACTTTTGCACACAATTTTCAATATTTACTCGACTCTGCTGATTTTAATCATTGCTTACCTAAGTGTTTACATCAAAATCAAGTACTTTCCAGTTTTCCAGCACAATTCCCAGACACGATCTCAGTTGAAGCTCTCGTTGACTCTTTTCTTTGCTTCGGTAGCATCAATGTCGACCGTGATACCATATTCTGGCATACAAATCTACATCGTCGCAAATGGCTCTTCCTCAGATTATTTCATTAACTTGCACATGATTGCACCTTTCCTCATGTTTGCAAACTCTTTTGTCAACTTTGCCATCTATTCGTGGAGGTTTCCTGGATTTGCTGCTGATTTGAAGAAAATTTTCCGATGTACGCCGAAGAGTGTTATGAATAATTCTCCATCCATTCAGATGGGTGCAAACGCAAGAGAACGTACCGCAAATGATGATAAGAATATTAGAATGACAAGCTTTAGAAACTTGAGCGTCGTACCATGAATGCAATAGCTGTTATTACAGTTATATGCAAATGATTTTGAACAATGGGTTGAAGTCGAGGCTTTCGGGCGAAAACAATAGGTTTGCCCGAAAGCCTCGATTTGAAACCATTGTTTGAAATCATTTGCATATAACTGTAATAACAGCTATTGAAAATACTGTTAGAGTGTTGGGTGTGACTTTCGATTTGTGATGTGACCATGGGTGGAAACGTATGCCAATCCACTACAAGCGATACAAATGATTGCACACTGACCAGCTTTAAAAACTTGACCATGCCATAAATCACAATTGAAAGAACTGTTAGAATGATGTGGACGGCTTTCGATTTTTTGACATTCATATTAGTGAAAATAGTTTGTATCTACCAAAAACGATACAAACAATCTTGCAATGACAAGATTTAGAAACTTGTCGTTTCCATGTGTATTAATGTTTTTAAACAAGAACAAAAAGGCATTAAATCAGCTTCGAAGCTTTTTGTTTGATATCAATTGAAGTGAGAGTAAATGATTCATTCAAACAGCCTGAATGGTAACTTGCAAATCAGAAAAATTGTGTGGCATTAACATAAGTAAATATTTTGCCATGCCTCCCTTATGTCAAGTTCTAACGATGAAATTTACAGGGTTACATGTATAGATATGATAGAGAAGAAAAAACTGTTGAAACGATGATTACATACATTAACCTATTCATTTATATTACGAAAATATTATTGAGGTGCATTTCAAATCGGATTCTTTATTAGTACATTTAACATGTTTAATGATAATTTGGCTACAGTACGAGGATTCTTACAAAATTATTCTTACAGTGTTATGAACAACTCAAACTTTAGTGCAGTTTATTTACTTCAAGCTAGTTGTTAAATTTATAAGGTTTTGAAAGGGGTAATGTTTCGGTTGATATTTACAATTATATTTACATTGATGGTTGACATATACAACTGTCATTTGTTTTATGAATCTCCATATCTTTATTGATATTCCTGTGCAGATTTCACACCAGAATCTTTTTTCAAAAATAATTACTTTTGTAATAGTTGTCCTTAATCAATTACATCTTTATTAAAACAAAATGAACTTGCACGAATGCAAGACAGCAGACAGGATCTTAATAATAATGATTGATTTTTTAATATATATGTCATTTATCATTAATTTTAAGAACATCTTTTTTGAAAGAAAGTTAATTTGAACAAAAAAAAACACTGCAGATATGAGCTTAATAAAAAAAATTGTTTTAAAAGATGTCATTGATCAATAACACTTTTATTAAAACAAAATGAGCTTGCGCGAATACACAACAGCAGATAAGAGCTTAAAAAAGACTGTTTTTTTAATATATGTCATTGATCAATAAAAACATTTATTAAAAGAAAATGAATTTGAACGAAATCACCACAGGAGATTTGAGTTTAATAAGAAGTGTCTGTAATAGAGGTCTTTGATCAATAACAGTATTATTAAAACAAAACTAATTTGAACAAATACACGACAGCAGATTCCAGCTTTAGAAAAAAGGGATTCCTTTTGTAATAGATGTCATTGATCAATAGGATATTTATTAAAACTAAATTAATTGGAACAAATACAAGACAGCAGTTTCGCGCGAAAGAAAAAATGATTCCTTTTGTAGTATATGTCATTGATCAATAACATCTTTATTAAAACAAAATTGAATTAGAATGAATGACAGTATATATTGTGCTCTTGAAATACAGGTGCCATTTCTATAAGGATGTAGTCTTTACCAAAACCTAAGCTCATTAATTGATTACTTTACCTCGGATCCTCAGAAGTTAAAACTATACCGATTCAGCTTTCTTTAGGATAATTTTCGTCAGTCTCAATCGCAGGCAAACCTTTTTTCGAAAAGTTTCAAAGAATTTTGCACTGCACATTCATTAAAAACAACTTTAGTTGATTTTAAAACGTTTTCAAAAATCAAACTTTTCGCTAGTTTTACTACCAATTAACCATGAAGGAACTTACTGATAGGGAAAAAACAATCTGGTTTGCTGTCTTCATCGTGGAAGGTGTCGTCATTGTTTCTTGTAACATCCTCAGCCTCATCATCTTCGCAAGAAAAGTTCGTCAATCCAAAACATGTCTTCTTCTTGTCAACCAATCCTTGGCTGACTTTTTAGTAGGGGTAATGGCCTTGGTATATAGTCTTCAATTCGCTTTAGTTGAATTCGCACCGACAAACATACCTACCAAAGAGGACGAGTGCCGCAGCATTATGTACACATTCACCTTGGTAATATGGAACTTTGTTGTCCAAATGTCGTTAGCTTCGCTCGCTTTAATTGCGCTTGACAGAGCTTTCGCAGTATTCAAGCCATTTCAACATCGTGTGCTTAAATCAAAGCAATACTATTATGGGATTCTAGCAACTTGGTGTCTAAGCTTGCTTCCTGCATCTTGCATTATCATTTTAAGCTGTGAACGTATTGCTATCCAATATCAAGTAGTTTTTGCACTTACAATTATTAATGTTCACGTGACTCTGCTGATTTTAATCATCGCTTACATCAGCGTTTATATCAAAATCAAGTACTTTCCAGTTTTCAAGCATAGTTCACATGCAAGATCTCAGATCAAGCTCTCGTTGACTCTCTTCTTTGCTTCAGTAGCATCAATGTCGACCGTGTTACCATTTTCGGGCATAAATATCTACGTTTTCACAAATCCAAGAGTTTATCCCATTAATTTGCAACATTACTCAGCTTTCCTCCTGCATGCAAACTCTTTTATCAACTTTGCCATCTATGCGTGGAGGTTTCCTGGATTTACAAATAATTTGAAGAAAATTTTCGGTTGTACGCCTAAACTCGTTATGAATAATTCTCCATCCGTTCAGATGAGTGCAAACGCAAGACAACCTACTGCAAATGATGATAGAAATATTACAATGACAAGCTTTAGAAATTTGAGCGGCGTACCATGAGTACAAATTGAAAGAACATGCCGAGAGTGTTGGGAATGACTTTCGATTGTTTGATGTGGCCGTCGGTGCAAGCGTATGCCAATCTTTCACATGCGAGACAAATGAATTTACAATGACATGCTTGAGCTTACTATGAAACACAAAAGAAGTGTTGGCGTGTTATAAATGACTTTCGGTTTTTTTGGGAATCTACCACAAACAATAAAGACAATCTTGCAATTACCAGTTTTAGAAACTTATCTTTACCATGTGTACTAGTGTTTTTAAATAATAATAAAAATACATTAAATCATTTTTGTTCGATATCAATTAATGTTAGAGCAAACGATTGATTCAAACCTTTAGAAATGGCAAAGTCTTTTACACAAAAAAACGGTGTGGAAGATAACAAAACCTATTTTGCCATGGATGCCTTATGCCAAGTTTGCATTGGACGTTGAACTTTACAATGTAAAATCTATAGATCGGATACAGAGGAAATTAATAATTAAGACAATGATTATATTATATAACCCATATTCATTTATATCGCGCAAATATTAACGCAGTGCATTGAAAATATGATTCTTTTTTTAATGATTCAATAATGATTTGGCTACCCGTACGAGCATTCTCAAAATTATCCTTATAATCAACAAATCATGCGAAAGTTACAACACTACTTTAGTGTAGTTTCTTTATATCAAGGCGTTTTAGTTGCTACATTTATGAGGTTAGGAAAGGGGCTTTGTTTCAGTTGACTTTGATATACAGTTGTCATTTTATTATTTAATCTGAACAATTTTATTGGAATTATTGCCGATTCCTGTGCCCATTTTACACCAACAATTCAATATACTAAAATTTTTGATTTTGTAATAGATGTCATTGATATTCATAACATCTTTATTAAAAGAAAATGAATTTGGATGGATGACAGCATATTTGTGCTCAATACAGCTGCAGTTTTTTAGATTTTATCTGAACATTTGTATTGGTATCATTACTATTTCTGTGTCCATTTCACACCCGCATCTTTATAAAATATGACTGATTTTGTTATGGTTGACATTGATCAATCGATATCTTTATTAAAACAAAATGAACTTGCATGCGCGAATACAAGACAGCAGATATAAGCCTAATAAAAAATGATTGAGTTTTTAAATAGATGTCATTGATCAATAAATAACATCTTTATATAAAGAAAATTAATTTGAACGGAAACACAACGGTAAATATGAGCTTTATAAAAAAAATGATTGTAATAGAGATCTTTGATCAATAACAGCATTATTAAAACAAAATTAATTTGAACAAATACACGACAGCAGATTCGAGCTTTAGAAAAAAAGATTCCATTTGTAATAGATGTCATTGATCAATAGGATCTTTATTAAAACTAAATTGAATTTGAATGCATGACAGTATATATATTGTGCTCTTGAAATACAGCTGCCATTTTTATAAGGATTTAGTTTGCCCCCCAGACCAAAGTTTATCAAGAGAGCCCACTAGATATATACTGATTATTTTACCTCAGATCCTAAGAAGTTGAAACCGTATGTACCAATTCAGGTTCCTTGAGGATATCTTCCTCAGTCTCAATTGAAGTTAAATCTTTTTCGAAAAAAAAAGAAGATAATTTTGTTCTGAAAATTTATTAAAAACATATTTTGTTGACTTTGAAGCGTTTTTCAAAATAACGAGAAACGAGTTGCCATGAATAACAGTACTGATGGGAAAACAATTTGGTTTGCTGTCTTCATCGTGGAAAGTGTCATCATTATTGTTTGTAACATCCTCAGCCTCATCATCTTCGCAAGAAAAGTTCGTCAATGAAAACCATGTCTTCTTGTTATCAACCAATCCTTGGCTGATTTTTAAGTTGGAGTAGAAGTCCTGTACTTAAGTGTTCATTTCGCTTCTGCTGAAGTCGCAAAAAACAAAAAATGTATAAAATTGCAGGGATGTAAAAATCGTTCGGTTTTAAGTCACAGCCAATCAGCGATGCGAACGATGAAATTTCACTATCGTTTGCGGCATCTGATTGGACAAACGATTTTTTTCACTTGTGAAAAACTTTTGTGCGGGAATCTACCTCACTGGCGCGAAAACTTTCAACAGCCGCCTTTGGTCAAAATGTTGGGAATGTTTTTTGACACCGATTCGACTGAAAATGTTATTATAACACAAGAAAACAAAGCTATTTCGGAAAAATATATCCAATGTGATGTTTAGCTATAGAAAAACGTCTTGGAATTCAAGAAAGAAGCAAGAAAAGTTGACAAATTTCTAGCAGTAGCCCAGTATATTTATTACTGTCAAAGACGGGAAAGCTAAGACTATTCTCGCTCTGAAGTTTATTATTTGGTTTTGAGCGACATATGAAGAAAACAAGTGACATGAATGACCTCCTGTTTGAAAAGACAAGTCCTTCTTTAATTCCAAACAGAAAGAGCTAAAGAAAAAAGGAAAAGACTATAAATATAGTGAATCAGTCGGCAAAGTTCACACTAGAGGAATCTCGCTCAGCTACCGTTGTCAATGCAAGACTATTTAACCATTTAATAATGCTTTTAAAAAGCATCAAAGATAAATAAATTTGCCTTTTACAACGGTATTTTTCATGATTTTGTTGCTACTTTTCGTTGTTTAAAATTTGAAAAGAAAACATTGAATTTTTTTTAATCATTGAATCGTTTATCCATATAGAACTCATTTCATGGTATATTTGATGCATGTTGTCATTATTGTTAAAAAGGAATCTCAGTAACTCACTCACTCGCAGAGCCTCGCTCGTTCGTTTGTAATTCTTCACAACTCGTGAATAAAAATCGTACACACTCACTATCCATGAAGTAATCTCTATTTATAGAATAACCAGAGAAACAAAGCATGACTAGTTGTTTAGATATTATTTTCTATAATGCACTTCTTGAGGAATATTTTACTTGAAGAACTAATTGATGTCAGTAAATGCACTGGCATCATTTTGTACAAAACTATTACAAATATTATACAGCTTAGCTATGCTCATTGATGGCATCTGTTACATAATTTCAATATCCACAGGATTTTATAAAACAGAAACATATTGCATAATTATGCTGCAATAAGAACCTATGTTTTACTCCCAGCAATATAATTCATGTGAGAGTTTATGTTATCACTGCAACCATCAGATTCATTTATAAATGTTTAAGAATTAATTATCCAAAAAGTTGAAACATAATGTACTTCATCCACATGACCAATATTTATTGTAGTATAATTAATTTCTGTATATAGAGGTCTAATATCAAATTAAATGGTGCAAAGTCCTCATTTGATCATCTGCATCACCAACATCTAACAATTGTAAAACCTCGTTCAGCTAATCGAGACTACAATAATACCACTGGGAGAATTCTTGCAACAGTTTCCACAATATTATCTAGTGTTAGAGGGCCAGGATTTGATTCAATGTCACGTGAAATAAGTTTCGTGGAGAAATACAATAGCTCTCAATTTGAGTACAACATTTAATTGAATAAATGCATTTGGTGTCATTACAATTTAAACTTCGTCCTTGTTTTACTACAATAAGATTTACTATTGAATAGATTATTAAGACTTACTCATGTTCTTGATTTGTGAGTTAAACCAATGGTATAACTGTTTTTCATTGTATAGTAATTTGTTCAAAGACTGAAAACTCTTGATGTTCAACGATAGCTCTTCGTTTTTCGCTGCTAGGACAGTTTCTTCACGAATGGAAGGAGAAGCAACCATATATTTGCTGATCTCTTCGTTTTTTGGCGCTAGGACAGTTTCCTCACGATTGAAAAGCGTGTTGATTCCATAAAATATATGTCCACTTTGCTTACTCGAAAAATGGCCGCCTAGATTATTTAGCATGCATAATGAATAAGTGTCGCAAGGAATGCTGGATGTTATCGCCTCGCTTTCAAAATTTCCGACGTCCCAATGAGAAAGACAGACGGAGCTGAATTTTAAGACTCGTGCCGGCCATAGGCCTGGGCACGAGTAATAAAACAATGTTTTAAAAGATGTCAATGATCAATAACACTTTTATTAAAACAAATTGAGCTTGCGCGAATACACGACAGCAGATAAGAGCTTAATTAAAACTGGAAGAAGATTTTTTTAATAGATTTCATTGATCAATAAAAACATCTTTATTGAAAGAAAATGAATTTGAACGAAATCCCCACATGAGATATGAGCTTAATAAGAAATGTCTAGTAATAGAGGTCTTTGATCAATAGCATCTTTATTAAAAAAAATTTAATGGATGACAGTGTATTTGTGTTCAATACAGGTGCAATTTCTATGAGGGTTTAGTTTGAACCGAGACCAAAGCTCATTAAGAGGGCCCACTAGATATAAATTGATTATTTCACCTAACATCCTTAGCAGTTAAAACTGTACTGATTCAGGTTGCTTAAGGATAATGTTCGTCGAAAAGTTTTTCGAAAAGTTTCAGAGAATTTGTTTTCTGAAAATCCATTAAAAACAACTTTAGTTGATTTTAAAGCGTTTTTAAAAATCAAAATTACCGCTAGTTTTCCCACCAATTTACCATGAAGGAACTTACTGATGGGGAAAAAACAATTTGGTTTGCTGTTTACATCGTGGAAGGTGTCATCATTATTGTTTGTAACATCCTCAGTCTCATCATCTTCGCAAGAAAAGTTCGTCAATGCAAACCATGTCTTCTTCTTATCAACCAATCCTTGGCTGACTCTATGGTAGGGGTAATGGTTATGTTCTACAGTTTTCGATTCGCTTTAGCTGTTGCAGATCAAAAGAACATACCTATCAATGATGACGAGTGCCGCAGCATTATGAACACACTGATATTGGCCATATGGAATTTTGTTATGGAGCTTTCGTTAGCTTCGCTCGCTTTAATAGCTCTTGACAGAGCCTTCGCAGTATTCAAGCCGTTTCAACACCGTGTGCTTAAGTCAAAGCATTACTATTATGGCATTCTATCAACTTGGTGTTTAAGTTTGCTTCCTGCATCTTGCATTATCATTCTACGCTGTGAAAGTTTTGATATCCAAAATCAAGTAACTTTTGCACTTGTAAATATCAATGTTTTTTCGACTCTGCTGACTTTAATCATCACTTACTTAAGTACTGTTTACATCAAAATCAAGTACTTCCCAGTTTTCCAGCACAATTCCCAGGCAAGATCTCAGATGAAGCTCTCGTTAACTCTGTTCTTTGCTTCAGTAGCATCAATGTCGACCGTTTTGCCATTTCTGGGCATTCAAATCTACTTTGCCGTAAATGGATCTTCGTCAGATCATTTCATTAATTTGCAAGAGGTTTCAGCTTCGCTCCTTCATGCAAATTCTTTTATCAACTTTGCCATCTATGCGTGGAGGTTCCCTGGATTTGCAGATGATTTGAAGAAGATTTTCTGTTGTGCGAATCGTGTCAGAAATGATTCTCCATCCATTCCAAGAAGTGGAAACGTTTTGGAACCTACCGCAAATGATGATAACAATATAAGAATGACAAGCTTTAGAAACTTGAGCGGCGTTCCATGAGTACCAATTGAATGAACTGTTAAAGTGTAAATGCTTATTGTTAAATGTAAAGATAGCCACTTTCCTATTGAGTTTGGAGCCTGGGACGAGTGAGGTACGCAAAGGCGTCTGGGATCGTTATTCGATACGCCTTCTTGTTTGATTATATTAAATATGGCTGACAAACGATGTTTTCGCTGAGGTGAAGACAGTTCGGTTACTTGGCAGATTTGGCAATATGTGTCACGTGACAAAATGGCGTCCCCAAATAATCATCAGGGCTTTTTGTTGTCATGGACTTTTTTGTAGTAAAATCAAATCAATCCAACAATTTACTGAAATAGGAGCAATCTATTGACATTTAAGTAGCAGTAGATGCCCATATTTGGATACTACACGACCTTTTATGACCTTTTATGATAAGTTATTGTTGAATTTTTGATGATCGTTGGTGTTTACAGAGCTATTTACGAGTATCATTTTGACGTTTTTAGCAAAATTTGCCCGTGGTTGAAAGAAATCGGCTTGACTAGATCAAAAGTATTTGAGTTTTCCTTTTTAACAGTATAATTTTTGTGTCGGCGCACAGCGAAAAGGTGATGGCGCATTTACAATGAAACGGCACACTGCAGTGAAACAGCATGGGCGCCATTTTACATCTCAGTAGTGGAGGCTCGTACGAAGAAGTATCTGGACAACGATCGTAGGGTTTGTTGTAACTACTTTGGCCGAAGGGTCAAAAGCATAAGAAACGTTTCGAAATTATCATTCAAATAGGAGGCGTTACAGCTTTGGAAGGAATGTTTCAGTATCGAACGAGAAGATGTGTTCACGCGAACCCGTGCCGGCCGGAGGTATATCTGATCGCGCGCGTTGACAAAGATCCGACCTCGCATCAATTTGACGCAACATTCAAGAGTTAAGTAGAGACAAAGCCTTTGATTTTGTATCCTAAATGTGTATTTGGTTATCATAAACATTGTAAAAGTGATTCGTTGCTTATTCAATAGCATAATATACAAATTAGGTAATACCTAATAGCGGAGCTCCCAGTTTAATTTTTTCTTACAACATCAATATGTGCATGTAAATACCACTTATTAGATATTTTCTTGGGTATTACGGGCTGATATTTTACGAGTTGCTTACGTATTTTAATAAGGACATTGAGTGGGTGCAGTCTATCAAAGAGTGTATAGCTTAACAAATAATTTTAGATTAAGAGAATTCCAATAAAAGATACTCAATAACTGTTTATTCTTAAACATGAAGTTATGTAAATTTAAAATAGTGGACTCGCCTTTATGCACATTTTGTAAAACATCAAACGAATCTATGGAACATTTTTTTGTCGAATGTGTAAAATCAAAGGACCTATACTTTAACATTAACCAGGTCTAAGCAGCGCAAATGTAAAGTTAATACCAGAGCTAAGTTTTAAAAATGTTCTCATTAATAGGGAGTTCTGAAGACACTATGGAAGGTTTCTTATTTCTACTATACAAATATGTACTTTATAATTGCAAACAAAAACAGTTACTTCCTGTCATTAAATATTATCAAATAAGTCTAATAGACTATGAAAAAATCGAATACATCATTGCAAAAAATAACAACAAGCTATACACTCATTTGAAAAAATAAATCCAAAGCTTAATTAATTCATAATTTAGTCAATATAATTTAATAACGAATTAACCAAAAAACGTTATCTTTTTCAGTCTTTTGTAATTGTGTTTATGTAAGTGTAAAAAACTATCAAAAAATCAATAAAATATATAAAAAAATCTGTTAACTGTTAACTGTTTATTGTAATTTCTATAACATCTTTAATCGAAAAATATAACTTTTCGAAGATTCAGCGGGCGGAGAGAGAATCAAAACAAAGCCCAGGAAAAGCCAGTAAAATGTAAGATATTTCTCGCTCTCTTTTTGATTGACATAATGTCAAAAACCTCATTGGCTATCGATGTAGATGACGTCATCATGTAACGCAACAGACAAAAGGAAAGTTTGTCATTTACACGAGTGGCGGAGATTTCTCATTGAAAAAAAGTCCCATAAAAGCATGTTAATGGACAATTCATGAATGGAAATTGATTTAATGTAAGTAAACAATTGTAATAAATCTCACTGCCTTTTCTTAGGTTGGTTATCGTTTTCATTCTATGCACTTTTTCATCTTTTTCTCAAATTTTCAACTGTCACTTCAGTCAATAGTTTTGTTCAGACAAAAAAGTGTTCAGAAATGTTTTTGATGGAAAATACCATTCCCAAACGATAGTGTGATTAGCCTTATTATTATCCCTTTTATTTTTGAGTCATTAAGCTTATTTTGCTTTTTATAGCGCCTTGAAAAAGTGCTGTGGCTGAACAGTCGTTTTACGGCCGCTTTTTACCTTGTTTTATTTTCCAAAGTTAGTTAGGATTCTGGACAGAAAAGGTTAAACCTTTTCATCGTATTAGATTTACTAAAAAGTAGTCATGGTAAATCTTCAAAACAAAACAAAAAGTTCTTTGGAAATGGAATTAAAAGCCTCAAGAATTATAAGTTCTACCAACACAACTGATCGATTTGAAAAGACAAGGATTTTAAAACAAGGTATTTTATTATGAAAAACTTTGTGTAAAACATCATTTTGTTCTGTAAAAAAAACTTTAACGACTTTGAAGTAAAAACAGTACTAAAAAAGCTCGTTTCGTAAGCATAAAATAGTCAGTATGAAAATAAGCTTACTGTCTCTCAAAAACTTGAAACAAAAATTAAACTTCAACTTACTTTATCGGTGATTGTATTTTCCTGAGGTTTTCTACTCTTCAATGACGTCGACATTGATCATATTTTGACGAATAAATGTATGTACTTGAATTTTGATTGATTAAACATTGTTCATAGTTTAACTGCCAAGCTTGAAAATCCTTCAATAAACTGTGCTAGGACAGTTTTCATATCAAACAAAGCCGCTTCTTTATCATTTTTTTAAATTGCTGTAGTCTTTTAATATTCTTCCACGTAGGTATCTAGAAATACGTTTACTTAATTAATTGATCTTTTGGAATCAGTCTTTTGCTTTTCTTCAGTATAATTTCTTCGTTTTTGTGTCCTTCAAGTTTATGTTCTTCTTCGGTCAAAACTCTCTTTATGTTCCTCGAAATTCATCTTTCTCCGTTGATATTTTGTATTAATGAAAGCCCTGTTTTCCTCCGAAACGTTCGTTCTCGAAACCCTTTTCCTTTGGCGTTCATTTTCTCTGTTTTTCTTCTGACAAGTTTCGTCTACAATCTCGCTTTCTTTCTTTCTCTTTCAAGCCTGCGCTGTTCTTCATTGAAACTCCTTCGCCGTTCTCTTTGTCTTTCTTGTCTTCTTGTCTTTTCCTCTTCTGTTAACTGTCTTTTTCCCTTATTAATTTCGTTTTCTTTTTCTTTTGGCATTTTTTTAAATTGAAGAAAGCTTAAGTAAAAGCTAGAAAAAAGTTTTCTCAGGGAAGGATATTTTGACGCGCGCGCCCTCTTCAATTCCCACCATAAATAAGTAGCCAATCAGAATCGCGATGTACACGGACGGACGGACAGAATCGGGATTCCTGTGTCGGTCGACGAAAAATCAACTAGATGGGTCATAGGCAGCCCAACTACTCCTTTCGAGGATTTTTTTATTTTTAAATAAAGATTCAATGGAAAAAAATGCGCGCGACTCTTTTGGTTTCTTTGTTTGGCGCGCGCTTGTAGTCTTTGGGTTTCCTGTGGCGCGCTTGTAGATTATGGGGTTCCTGTGGTCAATCCCGCGGGATACAAGTATATATTGTACATGTGACAAGGTATGAAACACGGTCACGTGATAAATCACAATTTCGCTACTATCTCATCACCTAAAAGACGAATTAATGATTTTTCTACGAATATGTAAACAAATCATCTATCTCCAGATAACTTACCAGTTTGAGTCTTCAATCTTTATTATATGACGAGAATTTCCTCTTGGACGCTCAAACTCGCGATGGATCGATGTGTGCCCCAGGTAGCTGGGACACTTTTTCGTGAAGCGCTCGGGATTTTTCATTCGTTTGACATTCGTAGAGGTTTCGAGGAAGTCGTGAAATGTCGTGAATGCACGAATTTTTCCGAAATCTTGGCGAATTTTCGGAAGATTTTTACCTAAAACTAAATACGTCCGTCATAAAAGCTTTTTTTTAGAGATTTTCTTTCACATAATGGCCGAAATTACTTTAAATACCGAGCAAAGGAAAGTGGTTGACCGTGTAATGTGTGGACACAATGTTTTTATCAGTGGTAAAGCTGGTAAGGGGAAAATAATGTAGCTTGCAAGCTAATGAAACGATCGAGTTTGTCGTCAATAACATGTTTGTTGGCCGGTTCTTGTTGGGAAATCCCCGATGATTTTGGTCGTAATAATGAAGGATTTATTGACTAACAAACAAATCTAGACATCCTTTAACCTCAAGCAGATGATATTTACTCACTACTGACATCGACATTATGTGGCTGGTTTGAGTTGAGGATTGCTTGGAAATTTTTCAATCAAGTAAAATTCACGGCTAAATTCGGACGAACAGAAATCGCCATGATAGTCAGGTAATCCTGCTTTGAACAAAAATGCATTGATGAATACTTAAGATATTGACTATAGTTATATCGTAAAGCAACTGTTTTTGCAAGCTTATTTATTCAAGTGAATAATTTGTGTGCTAAACTTTGTCCGTTGGATGCCTTGTCATTCGCTTGGGTTTGATTTGTTTAGAAATGTGAAATTGAACTTCACTTTCTTCACTGAACAGATATCTTACTTTATCCTTTGACATCAATAACCTAATTAGGCTGCTTTTTTGTACTCTTTTTAATTCAAAAACAAAACTGTCAAATCTACACTTGTTTCATCTTTTTTTGCTCTTATTCAACAATAAAAGTGACTTTTAGAACTACCTCTTCTGTTTATGTGATGCATTGAGTGTTTTTGTTGTTTTTGCTTTGTTTATATCAGCTTTTTAACAGAAAGAAAATATTTAAATTACTCGACAGTTTGAACGCCATTTTTAAAAAGTGAACAGGGAGCAAACACAACTTTTTCGCTGTTCCTCCGTTTATTTGTTTTGTTTTGTTTTGTTTTGTTTTGTGTTTTGTTGTAAAGACGTCATTCTATTTAATTTCGGAGACTGTTCGACCTACTCTACGAATGTCAAACGAATGAAAAATCCCGAGCGCTTCACGAAAAAGTGTCCCAGCTACCTGGGGCACACATCGATCCATCACGTGACCCGTGTTTCATGCCTTGTCACAATATACAAGGTACCTGTCCCTGCTGACCATCCATCCCGCGGGATTGACCACAGGAACCCCACAATCTACAAGCGCGCCACAGGAAACCCAAAGACTACAAGCGCGCGCCAAACAAAGAAACCAAAAGAGTCGCGCGCATTTTTTTCCATTGAATCTTTATTTAAAAATAAAAAAATCCTCGAAAGGAGTAGTTGGGCTGCCTATGGATGGGTTACCATTTTTTCTTAAGTATGGTGCTCCGCTCCGCTATTATTTCGGATGTTATGCCCCCTACCACGACAAGGTCACCACGCGTACCCAGTAAACCAGCAATGGAACTACAGCCAAGAAGTAGGTAGGGGCTATCATCCCATTTGAAAGGGTTATTCCTTTGTAATAAGTGTATGTGGCTTCTATTGCGATCAACAAAATAGAAGATACCACTCGCCAACATTGAGTTTGTTAGCGTTATTAATCACTTGGTCATTTGAATGATAAAGGGTAATAAATCCATAAACTTTTACAGATTTGTATGAGTACTAAGTATCTAATATTCATAGAAATAAATATATATTTTTTAAAAGCGTTTGTGGCTATTCTTTGTAAGTCGTTTAATTTAGGTTCTTATTATTGATCGCTCACACATTTCAACATCTTTTGGTTGTTATGCTATTTGATACTGTTCCGGTGAAATCTCGAACGTGATTGGACAAAAGCAATGTCCAAAATATTGCCAAATCTGGCAAGTAACCGAACTGGAAGAAGATATTCCCGGTGCAAAGCTTATGAAACCGATAAACCAATAAACTTTTTCTGTTTTACGACGTTTATTTTAAGAATATAGCTGTGTATTTTACGTTAATTGAGAAACAATCAAGCAATAAAGACGATCAAGTAATGTCGTTTCGATACACCGCTGTAATATACACCTAATCCAAAAAACGTTGTCTGGTCCGCCGCACAGTCCTCGCGGCAAGACTGTGAAAGATATTGGTTATATATAATCAGTAATTCATTTATTTGCATGTTCACACTCTAGTGTGGTACTTTTTTCAACGAAATAGTGTAATTGTGCCTACTTTTATTTTCTTGTTTTATCACTCTCATCAAAATATTCACTGTGTTTCCCTTCACGGCCTTGGCGCGAGGACTGTGCGGCGGACCCGACAACGTTTTTTGGATTAGGTGTATAATGAAAACCTCGTAGTTGTTTAGCATTTTATCACAAAACTTCGTAATTTTCCAATAAATAAATATCTTGCAAGAATGAGATTATAGTTGTGTTTTATAGGTTTATTAAGAAAAAATCAAGCAATAAAAACGATAATTTAATACATGTCAAGTAGAGTCGTTTCGATACACAATTAGTTTAATATCTGTAACAAATTAACTGAGTAAATGTCTAATAATTAACCACGCATAATAAACCAGTTTTGAATTAGTATAAAAGTAAACATATTGAGCTTAAATGTAGTTATTGTAAGAATACAGTTTAATTGTGTATTTTAGGGTTATTGAGCAAAAATCAAGCAATGAAGACGATAATTACGAGTAGAAGCGTTTCGATACAAATGACAACTTACAATCACCGCCGTAATTTATAATGAAAACTTCGTAATTTTTTAGCATATTGACAAAAATGGCTTTTGAGCAAAAAGAAGAACTTGTCCGGAAAGCCTCAACTTGAGTCCAGTGTTCAAAACTATTCACATACAACTATAATAACAACTATAGAGCTTTCTCGGATTCGCTTGGATGATCACAAAACAATGGTTTCAATTCGAAAAAATAATCAATTCAGTCTTGACTTGGAACCTTTCAGTGTTTTGCGAATTAAGCGATCGAAATCGAGAAATGTCTATTGGTATAATCAAATCCGCAATAAACATTTTCTAGGGAGCACTTACAATAGTGAAATGATGTCATTGGAAATAGCAGAATTTATATTAAAATTTATATTTTGGAAATTGATATGTTGATATGGTACCACATTGTCAAGTTTTAATGCAGCAGTAATTTTCATGAAATTTGTCTAGATAAATAGACTTTTAGACCAACCTCGTTCCCTTCGAACGAGGTTGACTTTTAAACCATTTAAAATGCCACCCGTGATAAATATTCATGATTGCTTCGACTTAGTTGTCTCTGAAGCTGTGAATTAACTTGCACAAATAATATTCAATGCGCAAACTGAATATATATTTAATAAGATACATTTCTAGGTGGAAAAACTCTTCGAGATTGACCATATCTTGAGTTTGCTCAAGTTGTAAAAGCTGTTTCAATAAATTACGTATACAGAAATTAAAAACCACAAATATTCAATTCTACAATGATTTATTTGACATTTATACCCGTTTGGATACTCAGTAATAAAAGTGACGGGGAGATGCGAATGAAGCCAAATGTTTTAGACACCAAAAATGTCCTATTAGTCAAGAACCAGACCCCCAAAACGTCCAACGGTCAATATTTTGTAACACAAATTTCAGATCGCAAATTTCAAACTCAAACAACGCCTCCGCACCTTCCCGCCACTATTATATCTGAGTCCTCCCACCTGGGTATTTATACATCAGCAAATTGAAAATCAACGTTTCGGTTTATGTCGCACATCAGGGCGTCACTTTTCGATGTATCCGATGACATCTGTTGAAATCCTAATTGACTTTGCAGGGGTCGTCTGGATTCTTAGGATACTTCTTTGACCAGTAAATGTAATACACCCAAACATTCATATTAGTGAACTTTGTCAGCTGAAAATAAATAATGCAGACGAAGTTACAATAAGAGCAATTTAAAGAAAGGAAAGCAGTGACAACAGGCCAATAAACACGATCCGATAATAAGGAGATGGGTTTTATTAGATGGAGGCAGGCTTATTTGATAGGGGACTTAATATGGTAAGTATATTTTCTTAAGGTTCAATCTTTTGCTTATGACAATGTTCCTTTTCACCAAACGCACATTTTTATGTTGCTTATGGTAACTGGCTTAATAGAGTGCTTACACTATGTCCATGAAATAGAATCTAAATAGTTCCTACTTATTAGTTTTTATTTAGTGACTATTAGTCACTATCACTCAACCGGAACAGCTTTAGTAACAACTAGACCACAATACACAAGGGAAATAAAATACTCAAAACCATAGAAAGTTAATACTTTATTCATTGTGTATTGTTACTAAAGCTGTTCCAGTTGAGTGATAGTGACTAATAGTCACTAAATAAAAACTATTAGTTAGTAACTATTTAGATTTTATTTCATGGACATAGTGTAAGCACTCTAGCAGTGAGAGTTTAATGTTAGAAAGTTTAGTTAGGTATAACATATATTAATGTTATTTTTTTAAATAAAAGTCTGCTGAAGGGATTTCTACCGGGTCTAAATAAAGTTTTCATTATCATCGTCATCATCATCAACATCATTGCTATGGTTATGATTATGATTATCAGAAATAAACCAGGCAAATAACCTAGTGTTGGAGTTCACAACAAGTTTATCTTACGTCAAGGTCTTTGCAGTTGGTATCTCGCATCCCGGTATCCGCACAAGATAACGTTTTGTCGACAGGTATCTGGAGCTCGTAAAAACCAGAAGGGCTTGTACATTCGTCCTTCCCCAACATAATACCGCTTTGTGAGTGACCGTTTAATGGGTGTCTGCACATTGGTTCCAGCCGAGTATCTTCTTTATCAACGCAGAAATGAGACTCTGAAATGAGATTTTGAGTTTGTCATGTCTACAAAAACTAAACAATAATACAAACATAATTATTTTATCACGGAAATGTGATTTCGAAATGCATGTGTATTTTTTCCCTTTAATGAAAACGTTCGACGTCGTAGCCTTTAAAATGTACGCCATTTTAGCGTTTCCTTATCAGTTTTGATTACAATTTGAGTGAATTTTGACGGTTTTCTAAGGGTTTTGAAGAAATCAAATTATCCAAGATGGCGGATACAAGACGGCGGCCGTACAGAACAAGTGACATAAACCCTTTGTCATATGCCGTCATCGTCGCACTTTGCTGACCGTAAAGGAAACTGTTGCTGGCGTACTATATACCCTCTTAGTTTCATTTTCATAACTTTAATGCTCTTGATACCCCATACTCAGGAATTTCAAAAAAGCCTTGGCTAAATAACAATGTGATGCAAGTCAACAACCTGTTATCAAGCTGTAGTTATAATTAGCTGTATAAATAATTACCAGATCTGTTGGGATCCTTTTTCCGTTCCCGGCACTCATTCGCATTGCTGATTTTAAAACGATCAAATTTGAGGTCCCTGTAATTGGTTATTGGCTGTTGGTATTGCTTGATTTGGCCATCACCCGCGCGAAAATAGGCTCTGCTAAGATGGCGGACTCTGAGGCGTACCTTATCCCAAACGCTTTCAGGTTGCTTCTCAGGGCCATAAAGCTCAATGTACAGCTGTTAATTATAAGATGATTGTTATAAGTTGTTATAAGATTGTTTTTAAGAAAAATTTTAATGTTCAATTTGTAACCTATAGAAATACAAATGGTACATTACGAAAAAGGACTGCAAATTAGGTTTTAATTGAATGATCAGACTTTCAGTGACTCAAACGTTTGAACTACATTGCATGTCTACGTAACTGAATCTGTAAGTGAATAATTAATCGAGATCTTGCTTTTTGTAAATATCTAATTGTAACAAAACACTGTGTGAGATTTCTAGCAAGTCTTTTATCTATCTCATATTTCAAATACCTCTCATGAAAAATGAGAGTTAATGGAGCAAATAGTATTTGACATTATAAAGCCCTCTTGAAGCTGTATTGTCGTACCGTAGACACATCGATGGCAAGGGCGGAAGCGTCATTTACATTTACAGGATATCACTTTTCTTATGTATAAAGTGAATAAATGAACTCTGTCCATCGTATGTTCAAGAACTATTTAAGAAGAACAACAGTCGTTATAATTTAAGAAATATTGCTTTATTATACCTAGGTTAAATACAGTTACTCATGGCAAACAAAGCTTAAAATATCTTAATATATTTTCAAGAGTACAATAGAAAAAAGAATCTTGAAGCATTAATGCAGGATAATTTTCATGACTGTCATTTTATGTAACAGTTAATGATTTTTTTATTTTATTTATTGAGCTACTATATTGTTTTAACTGTACATGTATATAGGGTTAAGACCATTTGTAAGTTGAATTTGGAATTTCATAAGTCGAATACCATATCGATCGATTATCAATTATTTTATTTCAATACATTATATCTTTTCAAGTTGTATAGATTTATTTAGTATCCAGTCATTTATTAATTATTGGGGTAATTTTTTTTATATCTATTGGTGTTGGTTTGTACGGTACGGGAGGTTCAATAGACAAGGTTTTTTTCAATTAGTTTACTATATATAACCATTTTAACGCATTTACTTGACCAACAATCAATAATGGTCCTACATAATATAGCATACTTACTTTTATGAGTCTTGCATTGTGACATGTTGCACAAATTTGATCAACTCCTATATTGAATCTGGTGGAACCCTCTTTAATTTCCTCGAACATCTGCAAAATTAAGAAAACATATATCAAAGCTTGTTTTTCAAATGAAACAAAGCAGACAGTTAGTACTTTATTATGATATTGGTATAAGTTACTTTCCCAACTTTGTGAGATTAAGGGAAAAAGATATCGCCAAAAATAAAACTGAATCGGCTGAGAAACGAATGGATACTGCTAGCTGGAGATGGAGGACTAGCAAGAAACGTCGAAACATAGTACACAAACATTACACAGTGAGTCTGAAAGCTCAATGAATGGATAAACAATTTTCCAACTTTCTTACAGAGAAGCTTCTGTAAATAAAATAAGCTCACAGTATCGTTACAATATCGACCTGCATTAGTATTCTACTGATTTCATACCCTAAAGAGCCACTGTCCTGCCAAAATATCATCGACACTTATTTTACCTAATTTCCTTGCTATATCGTCAAAAGCCACCAGATATACAACTTAATTGAATAAAAATATTCTATAAAGCAAAACAAAAATAGTATTTTGTGCAGGATTGCAAGGATAGAAATGGATCACAGTTTATCAAATTTGATTTCGTGCAATAGGTCATAGTTTCCTGTTTCATGGCACTGCGGTTCCTGTTGTGATTTATGCTGCTGGACAATAGTGCTGAATAACAGAATGAGTCCTCAGTTGACCTTCATAATTCTTGTTTTTTTCTTCATTCTTGTTTTAAAGGAAAGGTTTTTTTTAGATGTAATTTAAAAGTACAATTCTATCCAATCATTAATATATATTGATCATTACTATGATGTATTTGTTGGTTGCTTGCAACAAATTAACGACTAAATACGTACCTGCTTGTCGCTGATGTTATCAAAACTCCATTTGTGTACACTTTTGCTGTATGTCAGTTCAGAGAAACACCTTTCAGCCTTTGTTATAACTCCGGACAGTTGTAGATTAACTTTTGTAAGTTCCACTGCACCATTGAGTCGCCCGGTTCCCAGTGCACTTTCTGAGGCGATCCGTCTGAACGAACCCATGAGGTCATCCAGTGTCCACAGTGTACGGAAACCAAGGGCTTTTTGAAGCTCGTATGTTTTTTCCATAAACGATCGTTCTAGTTCTCTGTAAGTTCCAAGCAGGTTTTCCAGGAACGTCTGCTTGAGACTATTGGTTATAGTAGCACCTACATTGCAAGAAAGAAAAAAGGATTCTTAAAGGAAAAAAAAAAACTACGCTGATCACATAACTCTTTTGAGGAACGAGCTAAAACGTACAAAACATAGTTCTCTCGGCACCAACTTTACCCAAGTCTGTTTATTAAGAATGCGTGTCCACAAAACAGATGGTTAAAGGTTTAGCAGAAAACATAACAACGTAATATTGATTGATTTATCAAAGCTTTAAAATCCACCAAGCCTCATCTGCGAAAATTCACTGTAAAACTTTGACACGTTGTTATTAAAATGGGTATTCTTTTCAACTTTTCTCCTTTGAGAATACATTGATGAGATTGTCACAGGTTTACACTTCAAAACCAAGGCTTGGGTGTGAAGTTAGTCTGACGTAAACATGCATATAATGGCTAAAGCGTTAATGCGATGGCACATGTAAAATAGCTTGAATTTTACATGCCAATATACCAGAGACAAGTGCAGAAACAGTGGAGGCTTTTACGGATAAGGAATACAATTGTTATTGGATAGGCAATTCATCCAGACAGTGTATCGTTCATTAATAGTGTTTATGAAAACTACATTCAAATACAAATTGACTCGCTTTCATACCGGGTACGCTCAGTTCGGCAATTGCGTTCTCTGTCTTCTCAAGAAGTGGAATATCAAAATTGTTTGTCCCAATGTCGTTGTCGAGGTCCATAACTTTTGCTATCTGATCCATACGAGCTGCAGCTAAAATGAAATATGACTCAATTTCCGCTTTAAGTTGTGCTACGTCATGTGGTCTTGAAGCTTCCTCCAGCAGGCATACTAGGTCAGCGGTAAGCTGCTCTTTTTCCATTTCCAGTTTGGCCTTTGTGAAAACAAAAATAAAATAGTAAGCTTGGGCGAAAAGGTAACATGAGGGAGTAGGAAAACCAAAATTAGATATGTCTGGGTGGACAAACAATATGAAAAAGTGAACAAAACCATTATGGGGTTGGGGGAGGGTATTCTGTATATTGCCGTTATATAATAGTAAAAAAAACATTGCATGCATATTAACTTCATGATAGCTTGGACGAGTACAATATGTGTAGCCTTAAATAAACTCATTTAGTAACCGATTGACAGTACTAAACCGTGCATGTTACCTTCATGATATCAGGGACTGAAGAGACATCGATTTGATCGAAGTTCAATTCACTAGAATCTGTCAGAATCTTGTGTTTCCCAAACGTCATCCATTTCTTGGCACTTTGAAGAAGAGAACTGAGTGCGATTCGGCATGGTTTATTAGCATCATACTCGGCAATACTGATAGCTGTGTCAATGAAGGCGAATGGTCCTACTTTCTCATCCTCTCCGGCTACAGCCACCCCAAATGAGGCGGACACAAATCCTGTAATACCCTGAAGAATTGCCATAAACTGTTGTCGCGCTAACCTATTCTGCACTACTTGTTGAGCCTTTTTCAATGATGAACAAATTTTTATAAGCGTATTGTCCATTCGATTTTCTGCTTCTATAATGCCCTGTATGAACAAAAACAAATTATGAGTTTCTCTCAGTAGAAGCGCGTGGTTTATCTTATTTTTGTTTTATTTGTTACTTCATTTCGCCGCTTTTCTCTTATACATGGGCGCGCGGAGATACAACTATTATCAAGCAGGCTATGTCTGGACCGAGTCACTATGTAGGAATCCAACGTTACCTTTGCCATTCAGAATGGGGATAGACTAAGCTTGAAGGCCACTGGTAACCTCTTTTGACCTTATCTAGGCATCAAAGGATTGTAATCTATTTATAAAGTGTGGTTGCAACCCCCCAAAAAGGCGGCAAATCTCACTGCAAGTGTATAAAAGCAAGTCTTCCTTGTACTGCCTTATATACAGGACACAATCGGGAGTGTTTCTTAAAAAAGCTCTTAACGCGTTTTATATAACTGTTTATATCAATTCCCCTACAAAGCATATATTTTCTAAATAACAAAGAATACATATTTTGTTCAAGGTTTAAATAAAATTAATTGGATTAGTAAATTAAAATTTAGGTTAATACCTAAAATAAAGAAATTTATAGAAATTCAAGATCGCGGATCCAAAATGGCGGGTCATGCCAAAGCATCTAATTTATTCCTAACAAAATAACTTACCGTTTATAATGAACGGAAACATTATAAATATACCATAAATTGCCTATTTACCTAAAAAAACTTATTTTCAACCAAACAGAATCAGAATTTAGTGGATTTTATGGCATCTGAGAGATAATGACGTATCTATGACGTCATAGGTCGTAACCATGGAAATATAATATTAATCAGAAGCCTTTTGGCAGCATTGATGTTATTTCCTTCAGATATACGCATTATTGGAAATTCCTGCTGTATGTCATGTTTTAATAAAGGTTTAAGCATCTCCCCCAATATATATGACGTCGTCGTGACGTCAAAATAACGTATTTGATGTTGCTAGCGACAACAAAATTTGAAATTTGGTGGTCATACGGCAAGTCGTTTAAGAGTTATAGGGTGCGGGCTCTTAAATTTCTTGAATTAAATTCTTGAATTATTTCCTTGAATTAAAGGTGTCGTCATATGACGTCACCAGTAAAATCGGCGTGGCCCCATATCTGAAATGGTTCCATTTGCCAAGTAGATTACTGTGGCAAAATTTCATGCTTTTAACCAAAATCCCACAATTCTGCCAAAAAAGCACTGAAATCCGCCTGACTAAGATGGTCAACAGTGACTTTGTCAAGTTTGAAAAATTGAAATGAAGAATATAATGCGATTCTAATTCGAAGGCTGGGTCTTCTCTATTTTGTGAGGGAGGGGGAGGGGGTGGGGCCTTGATAGTTAGTGGTTGGGGCCTTATAAAAAAAATTGAAGCTCAAGAGAGAGAGCTTATTAGAGAGGCGGTTAATAGAATGTGGAATTGTGAAATAAAGTTATTATTATATTAAAAAAAAAAAAATAGAATGTGGGGCTAATAGGGCGTTTACATTCTGCAAACCTGCAGATTAGATCGTCTACTGTCAGTGACTATCATCCTCTTTTTGACCAGTGGGTAAGGCTGTCGGGCATGCCTTCATTCAAGCACCATCCTT
Source organism: Metridium senile (assembly GCA_949775045.1). NCBI lineage: Eukaryota > Metazoa > Cnidaria > Anthozoa > Actiniaria > Metridiidae > Metridium > Metridium senile. Next base: position 13,209,003 of record OX459106.1, on the reverse strand, counting down.
TTCTATTACTCATGAATACAAAACTGAAGCAAGCAATGTATATGAGGTGAAAGTCAATTTTCTTTTAAATACTGCACCTTAACATACATCCTTTTCTCGCTTTCGTCTACGGCTTTTGCTGCGATAAGTCGACGTTTCTCTGCATTGACTTGTTTAGATGCTACTGTGGTCATTAAAGTCGCTATCTGCAAAGAAGCATTTTAAGTTAAAAGGGTCAGGCCTTTTCAATGGAGAGTTGACTGAAAGTGCTAACACGATAAGCAATGTCCACCAATTTTAATTACAATGATTTTTAATTGACTATTTTGTCCAAAACCGACCATTAGTACCTTAATTAAAACTTCCAAAGTTAAACAATATCCCCAAAAGGAAGCCCGAGAAAATCTGCTTTGCCGTTATCACATTTCGGAAATTCTAAATTTTCGTGCGAGTGCCCTCGAAATTACTAAAGCTGACGTCAACAGCACATGCATGGCTATAAAACTATAAGGAGCCATTTAAGATGAAAAAAATTTAAGCTTGTTCAAATTTTTTAAGTATTATATATACTTTTAGATCATTTCTGCACTATTTTTATTTTGATTAATTTCCCCTTAACTTGTACGCTTTTCTAACATAATGATAATCCAAGATCAAAGATGGTGGCCAGTCCCGCGTCAAATGACGTCATCACTTCACGTTACCCACAATAACGGATGTATTTTTTGACGTACTATGAACCCTCCAAAGTTCAAAGCCATAGCTTTGATATTGCTGATGTTACGGAGGGGCAGGGTAGAATCCTTCCCCTCAAACCGATCACAGAAGATAAAAAAATCCCGGTCTGAATAGTGTTAAACAAAATAAACACACTTGGTAAATTTAAGTGAGACACACATTTTTTATAACGTAATAAGAATGGAATTCCATGGAATTCAAATACAGAAATGGTGCCATTACAAATAAGAAAAACAACTATGAAAATGACAATAAATAGAATGAAGACGAAAACAAAGATAATTAATGTGAAGGACCCAAATGGGTGGGACGCAAACGGGACCTTCAGTCCCGTGCGATGCGGCCCTCCAAATAAATATACACCTATTTCAATAATTGTTGTCGCAAACAAAGCCACAGTCCACACTCTGAAGCCTGCAGAGGATGTCGGTATTTCTTCTCTTGTTATCTATTTATTCATAGCATATTTTGGTTGTGTACATTTGTTTTACATGACAATAACAAGTTGTTGTAGTGGTAGATACAAATAGAAATATTTCTTCAAAAAAATACGTGCAATAAATCACAAATTAAGTCCATGTAACCGACATCCTATGCAGGCTGTAGAGTGTGGACTGTTGCTCCGGCTGCGACACCGAGTTTTGAAATAGGTATATATATAGGTAGATAGTATTTTCATTACTGACCTGTTGGAAATTTTCGTTGTTCGTCACCTGTTCCATGATATCGTTGAATGTATTTTCATAAACTTCAGCTGCTTCTTTTATCCCGTTGACTTCATTTTGAATTGTTTCATACTTTACGAGAGGAGTAAAAAGACTGTTCTTTCCAAAAATGTCAAAGCCTTCCTTTCCTAAGAAAGCAAGCTTTCTTTTGGCATCTAAAAGGAATGCAATGTTATATATTGTCAATGCCTCATCAGAAATAAAAGAACCAATAAAAAGCTTAGCTAACCGATAAGCTTTTGCTTAAATTTTTATTTAATCTTTTTTTATTTGCTAGCATCTTTTAAATTGCCCGTTCTGAAGTTCATAAAGGGACTGGGCTCTATTTTACACATTGTACAAAATACGTCTTATCAAAAATTGAGTCGTACTGTCAGAAAGATAGCATGAAAATTAGTAGGTTTACCAATTTGATTATATTTTATTGAATAGTAACCGCCCAAATCCCATAGAAATCTCTTTAATTCAGAGATGGCGTCCCCCAAATCCATACCGCTTCTATTTTTTCTAATTTGTGAAAGCCTCCCACATCGTTGCCATTTAACGAAACAGCCCCAAATTTCGAACACTGACAAATTCAATAGGATCTTTCTTATGATAGCATCCGATTTTCAATTAAACATTAAATTAAAAAACTCGCTCCATAGGCTCCCTAGCTTAAACATGGCTGACCAAGCCTTTTTAGAACAGGCAAATCCTGTCACGGCAGTTTCATATGAAGGTCAGCGTTGGTACTGAATTGTCTCAGTTCTTCTGTCTCTGCCTCTCCTCCTCTACACTGGCTTTGCGATTGACCTTTAAGAGAGAAGTGGACTGGTGGACTGTTTGACGCTTGGTCGCACGCTCAGCCGCTTTGATTGTCAGTGACGGTGGTAAATGCTACAGGCAAATGACACATTTTAAGAACATGTTACAGAATTATCTTTAAATCAGCTGACCTGTCATAATATATTGCACGTCCGTTCTTCCAGTCGTCATGTCGACAATAAATTGCAATGCATGTCTGCCCTTTTGATCATTTGTGTTTGCTAGCAATAAGTCCACAGCTTGTCTTCTTATGATGAGAAGAAGATCCTCTGGGAAGCCTTTTTTACTTTGAGCGTCTATTGTCTGTGAGTTACTGACAGAAGACTCGGCAACCATGCCATCCTGTCCCTTAATTTTGGGAGCTAAAAGAAAAAAAATATCTAAATTATCTTCGTAGTCTTACTTGTGTCTTGGAAAACTGGCTAAAACTCTGACTATGGTTTATTCTCTCTTCCAAAATTCACTAAATATTTTGTTTCCCTTAGTGTTCTATAAGCATTTCAAATTTTGTGTATGTCAGAGGTACTTAGTTCTATTTTGGGGACGTTTTGACCCATAAACATCAAAACTAATCCTCATGGCATAGTTCCTTTAACAAATTCCTTCCATGTCCCTCGTATTCCTTCTCAGCAGAAAGCACGCTAATTACGTACTTGATCCCGAGGCGCCTTTTCGTCCAGTTGCTCCTCTAGAGGCTCCAGGCCTCCAACTTTTGCTGCAGTGATATATTATTCCTTCTCTGCGTCCACTACACGATATTCCAGGCACACCCTGGCCACCGCTACCACCTGAAGATAAGCCAAAATATAACTAAATTTTCAAATATATCTCGTGTGACACACACAGATACACAACAATCAATTATTTTGCCAAGTTTAAGGGAGACATCTAACAAAGTGATTGGTAAAGTTTGGAGAAAACCAGTTGCAATGATAGCGGAATATGACGTCATAAGTAGCATGAGTTGATAAGTTGAATGTGTTTTTCACCTTTTTTAGTAAACAAATGATATATAAAGGGTTAAAGGTTAGACATAAAATACGACAATGAACTTACCATTTCCACCTTTTCCGTTATTGGCTGGTCCGGCTGCAGTCCCCCCGCATGCCTTCGATTGTAATTGTCCGTTTAATCTCCGGTAGCGGAGGGTAACACGACCAACTGCTCCACCATTCCCTGAAAATCAGATAACCAGCATTATTAAAAAAAGGCTCATATGAGCCAACTCGTGAATACTACGCAGCTGGCTTCGGACCCTCCCCTGTCTTAGGCGCTAGATTCTACCTATCGCCCACCCCCTGCGGCCAACGCCTAACCCTCCCTTCCCTCCAACGCCATCACCATGGGTAAGGCAGGAGACTTTTACATATCTCGGGCTCAGTTTTGACAACTGATCGAAGGATTAAACATTTGCCTATTTTTCTCCGTATGCTATATCTATATCTCGTATCAACTCTGCGGGCGTTCAATGGTTAATGAGACAAACAATATTACGTTTTGTGCAGAGAATAAAAACGCCTTTATGCTATGTTATCAAACCGTTGTTTATCATAATTTACAAGGATTCAATTCAATCAATACATTTTCTATTACATTTCAAAAGTACACAAATAATTTGCGGATTTCTGATTTGCGCATAAATTTCTGAGGATTGAAGGCTTCGGCAATCACTATGTAACTCATCGACGGATTCACTATTATCATCTAGACTAGAGAGCTATATGATATATGAGATATGACGTCTGTGTAATGGAGACAATGTGGTCACGGGAGCGAGTCGACTGCAAATAGCCTTCACAACATTGAATCAAGCTAATATTGTATAATTATCATCGGACACATAATTCTGTTCTCTTAGAACATTTCATGTTGATGACACATGATTGACCAAGGTTAATGCAACCACAAACCTGTATGTTCTAGCCAATAACATAAAAAATGTCTAACTCGTTTTCGTCTATAGTCAGGATAGAACCCTGTCCCCTGTCCCCTGTCCCCTGTCCCCTGTCCCCTGTCCCCTGTCCCCTGTCCCCTGTCCCCTGTCCCCTGTCCCCTGTCCCCTGTCCCCTGTCCCCTGTCCCCTGTCCCCTGTCCCCTGTCCCCTGTCCCCTGTCCCCTGTCCCCTGTCCCCTGTCCCCTGTCCCCTGTCCCCTGTCCCCTGTCCCCTGTCCCCTGTCCCCTGTCCCCTGTCCCCTGTCCCCTGTCCCCTGTCCCCTGTCCCCTGTCCCCTGTCCCCTGTCCCCTGTCCCCTGTCCCCTGTCCCCTGTCTCCTGTCCTCTGTCCCCTGTCCCCTTCATTTTATTTTTTCCAACACTAGTCAGGGAGGTAGAGAACCACCATTATTAATTATATACACCATCTAACACACAGAGCAAAAAGTTTTCTTTACCAGACGTTCCTGCATTTCCTCCTCTTTTCCCACTTCCACCGCTGTGACCCCGTTCTGCGCCTCTATTTCTCCCGCTGCATTTTTTTGATGCTTTATCCCATGCATTATTGTCGGAACCATACGTTGTATCCAAGTAGCCACCATAATTGCACCAAGCCCAACTGCTATACTTATCTGCTTTCTGTGAAAATAAAGTTGCTGTTATTTGAACCCTAATATAGCCTGGTTGCAAAAATATTCACGATGGTCGGTTGCTAGGGCTTTTCCTCCCAAACGGTTCAAAAAAAGAGAGTTTTAGGCCATAGACAGGAGCAGATTATATCAAATGTGACGAAACTTGGCAGGATAGTAGGCAGTTAGTAAATTACCAACATCGTCCAGTTCCCTGCTCCAATAAATTCATTGTGTGGCTGTGTAAATCGCCCTTATTTTGACCATATATGGTCATTTGGCGGGAAATTTGAATTTCTTTCATTAGCTGTAACTTCACGCCAATTTATCTAATTGAGATTTTTTTACGGTAAATATTCATTTTGCATAGCAAAAATATCTGTAACATTTTTAACACTTCTTTCGAAATTTTTAACGTTGTTACTAAAAATAGGTGCCCCTTATGACGTCTAATTTCAAGAATCGTCAAAAAAACCTGTACAAATGTAAAGTTTTTGATTTTTTTTCATCTAAATTAGGTTTTCCTACGTCATGATTTATTTTGATTAGGAACTGCTCCTTTTTGAGCCAAAAAATAATTTAAGATTCTTCCGGGAGGAAGAAATTAAATTTTTTATCAAAATGTTTATTTTTTTACATTTCAATAAAAAAAAAAAAAATTGAGTTTTTGTTGTAAATGTGACATTTTTATTTCAATTTTTGATTATGGTTTCCTATGAGTATGGAGGAATTTGAGAAATGCAGAAATCCAACATGGTGGTTCCAAGATGCCGGCTATGTAATTCCCCAGTCATATGACATCATCGTTTTATTTTCTGGATCACAACGGAAAGTTTCTTTTACCTTGGAGACAACGACGAGAACAAGGTTGAGCTGTGCAAAATAGCATCAAGCTGGAATTTCAAATACATTTGTGGTTATTAAGACAGTTAAATACAGTAAATATCTTACATTAACGGCATTTCCCCCCTTTTGACCGTCACCGCCATCTTGTCCTTTATGTCCATTTCCTCCTTTAGAACGGACATTTAATTCACCAGTTATGACATCACAGAATATGTCAACTAAAAAATAAAGATAAAAATAAACGGTGCGCGTGTATATTTATCAATTTACACTGATATATATACAGACAACTTTCTTTCAAGCTTTTCGTGTTGATCACTTCTATGTTTGCCTCAGTTTGGCTTCCAGTTTTGTATTATATATCGGAATACCTTATGCATGAAAATTATTGTAATTAACGTATACTCTTCATCGCCCAGTATGATGCTTTTTAAAAAAAAATGATATTCACTCGAAGATAAGTAGAATTTTTCAAGTATATTATCATCATGTTAATCATTCCAATTCTCCTTGTAGTTTTAACTTTTCATATTTCTTTGATCATTCAAATGAAACATTTTCAGCAGGGCTTTTACATGGTACCTTTTTCTTGCAACATTTCAACAAAAGTTGCTATTTTTTTCTAAAAAATTTTTAGGCAATTTTGGGAGTTTTTGTGGTTAACTGTAACTAACCTTGAGGTCCCCCTTCGCCGTCTTTTCCATTTTCTCCGTCAGTTCCTTCTCCGTTAGTTTTGACTGCCACCGGTTGAGCAAATTCCTGTACCCAATCTGGTGTGGAAAAAACGATCTCACTCCCCTTTGAAGCGATAATCTCCCTCGCGTACACCTTGACATTCCTGACGCCATAAACGACAACGACGCCCTATACGAAACAATTTATAGACACAAACGTATTTAATGAATGGATGAAAACCACCAGAAACAACGAAACTAGCCTTTGATTTCTATAGGATATTACATAGTTTTAGCTGCAAATATCTCTTATATGATATATTTTTAATCTCAACTTTTTTTGTCTGATAAAAAAAACATTATTAATTTTTTTAATAGCTTGTTTAATGGCTTGCTAAGCCTCTTGCATGGATAAAAAAAAAGGCTTGGAGGCTTAGAATGGATGACTTCATCTTTTGAGCACAAATTCATCATTTAAGCACAAATTGATATCGAAAAATGTAATTTCTTTTACCGTAAAGTCCATCAGCTGCTTGAAATGGCGTTAAGACTCCTCTCCGTTTTTGATTTCCGCGCGAAGTAGTATATTCGCTCCGCATTGATAAATTGAACATATCAGTGAAGTTCTTCGAAGCGACATTTCTTCGCAAGGAGCTCTTATATTTTTTCTATAGCGGCTTCTAAGTATTCTTTAAAGCTTTCTCTTTCCATGTTAAATATTTTATATGTGCGTTATTACTCCGATAAGACGAAACTACGGTATTGAAAAGCAAGCATATGCCGAGCGCGGCAGCCATTTTTGTAGAATTTGTAGACCCGGACCCAGTTAATGATGAAACTAAAACATGCATGCATAAATTTGCATGCAAAATCGTGCAACAACAACAACAACAACAACAACAACAAAATGGAGAGTATGATAGAAAGTATATAGTAAATCCCTCATGTGTTACACGACTTGCAAATAATCATTCTTTCTTGATATTTAGGCACTAGCCAGCAACTGTGTTTCTTCAATTCCCTATTGTAAGCAAACGTGAAAAAAGACTGAAGCAACCGTGATTTGAGACGACAATTCCTAAAGTTTAAACCCTTTTAAGGACTATACCTCAATGTAGAGAGTGTCTGCTAGAATATCCAGTTGCTGAACAAACTCCATAGTTTCTCTTGTAGCAGCATCGAAATTTGAATCTTTTAATTTCAGCCGCTCTTTTAAATAGTTTGCGTTAATAATTCGACCAAGAGCTTGATAGTGACCTGAAATTAAACAAAAATTAGACGCACACTAAAGAACATGAACAACGTCGATCGTTCTAACTTTTTCCGGGAAGCGTGCATGGTATATATAAATCCATGGAGAATTCACATCGATTTTCCCTTTGTTTTCAGCAATGTTTTTGAGTGACCGCGCGATCCTCTATACACAGTTGGATAAAATGAATAGTTCATTGTGTGTGGAGGAAAGTCGAGAAGCAATTATTACAAGTCCACCCTTTTTATGTGCCATTTTGCTTTCCTTTTATTTTTTACCTTGCGCCGATCTGTTCCCTAGTGTAAGGAAAAGTGATCGTTTGACCAAAAAAGCGACCGATCCTGTGAAAGGGCTCGCTCCCTCGCCCCTATTCATCTTGACAAAAAAGGATAAGTCGCTCCCCTAATCACCTTATGATGAAAATGTCGAAAAGTCATTTATATTAAGACGATCGAAGGGATTTTTTATTTCGTTGAAATCATAAGTGTTCTTTCCTACCTGTTGCGATTTTCACTATTGCCGGTGTTTGGAGCCAGGTCTGTGTCGCGATACTTGGATTGGGTAAATTAGTCCCACTTTTCCAAAGACCAGTGGTACACTGTTTCCATATGTAAGGGTTCTTGCCAGTCACTACTAAAAACATCAGCCAACTTGTCAATACAAAACAACGTTCTGACCCTCGTAAACTTAGGTGTTTTTGTTATCTCGTCAATCCTCACCCCTAAGCTAAATCTAACGGGCTTAATGTTAACAGCCGATCGATGGAGTTAAATTGTGCATATTTTTTTCCCCATATGCCGTATTTCGTTGAACGGCTCGCAGATTCACCTATATATATATAGCTAAGTCCAGGATATCTGACCTTGTTGCAACTATCAATAAAAGAAAAAATAATAATAAGCGCCCCCTCCTTAATAAGCGCCCCTTTCCAATAAGCGCCCTCCTACGAGCTACCAAAAAGTAAACACATCGAATCATTACGGTAATGTGATTGATTGTCTTACGTACTTGCTGTGCAGCCATATAATTCCACCCTCATTGATATATGTCCATACCAAGTCACTGGTAGAAAACGGATGTAAGGTGACGTGATTGGTGGGTTAAGGTCATGAGTAACAACAGTATCCTTATCCGTGTTACCAGGAAAAACCTAAAAAACCATATGAAACAGTTAATACTATTAAATAGAAAAAATATAGTAAAAATGCCCAGCCGTATTAAACAACTTAAGCCGTATTAAACAACAGTCTTCTCCTAAAACTAAGTTTTTGAAAGTGTTTATTTTTTGCTAGCATGCAGGCAGAAGTGTGTAATAACGTGTCATATTTGCACTCGTTTTGATTCTTATTTTCACTCAACAATGCTACGTCAAACAATAAAAAATAATCTTTGGATATGGATGATTTAAATGGAAATTATTGCAGGGATGATAATAGAACAGGTTTTTAACATTATCATCATCGTCACATCATCATCTCATCAACATCATCATCTCGTGATCATCATCATATTTAATTGGCATAGTAAGAAATTTTGTGGGCATTGTTATGCTTTACCTTGTCAGTCGTTTCTCCTTGTCCCCTGTAGTATTGAAAGTTCACTCCATCATTATTGTACTGGAGTTTGTACGTTTTGACCCATTGTGCGTAATTGTTTCTACCTTGCGTTGCAACTTTTGTCACTTTAGTGTACCCACTTCCTAGCTCAATCTGCAGCCATTGATTAACATCATTTCTAATAGCACACCATGAACCTGCGTTGGATCCACTTCTTTTATTGTTTAGACGAACACGGTCTGGTCCATGAATCCCACCGGCGGCATCCCATTCTGAAGAGGCACTTAATTGTCCATCAGTGATTGCCCCATTTTCCACGCCGAGAGCTTCTTGGCATTCTAAAACTTTTATTTAAAAAGTAAGGCTCATTTCCAAGAATATCGACCTCGAACTTCATTGATGATGTTTATATACACTGCGTATGTTCGCGCTTACACATTATGCTATCTACGCTGACACAAGACGTTTGTTTAGTGGAAGTTTGTTAACCTAAAGATTGTTAACAGGATTTTTGTGAAGAAGTTGTTAACAATAGAACCACCGACACCAGCAATGATGCAATTCATTCATCACTAGGCAACCAGAAAGACATCGCGTACCAAACTCGTTTAACATTAATTGTACGGACCTGACTGAGCACAAAGACCTTTCCGCACATTCTACAGACTTGATTCAACAGAAGCATACATATGTTGCTGTTATGTCTGCAAGTTTGTGAAAGAGAAATTCATAATAATCAATCTATTAGTTCGGCTGTGACTTCTCAGACAGGGAGAAATGTATTTAAATTATATAACTATAAAGCCCTGTACCTCCATTGCTGGTTACGTCACGCTTCGAGCTTTCATCTCGGATCGACTGAAGTACCACAGAAAACATCACCACAGCGCATATTTGCTGAAAGAGCACCATCCCTTGAGAAACAATCAAAGAAACAGACAAACAAAATAAGTTTAGAAATGAAGGGATAAATCAATTAACTAATTGGCTGCAAATGATGTGAATAATTAACAAAAGTAATGCCTATGAACTTCGACGATTGATTGAACCTCAAAAATGCATACGTATAAAACTGTCAAAGGGAGAGTTAAGTCATCATTCCGAATGGCCGCCATCTTGGATCCGCCATCTTGGATATCGAAGCATCAAAATCGTGTCAGTAATTTATTCCAAATCAGAAGAAAAATGCTAAATTGATTTTACATTTACTCAAAGAAAGTTTAAATATTCAATTTATGCAGATAATTCAAAGTTTGAATGCCTGTCAAAATATGGTTACCTTGGAAACGTCATATATCATTGACAAAACTATTTCACATAATACGCCACCTTAATCACAGTTTTGAAATTACCCAAAGTGCGTGCCTTTTAATTTTCAAGTGCGTTTCTTTTCGACTCAGTATCAAATGTTAAGAGAGTATATTTCCTTCCCCCTTCCCCGCTAGAAACCAGGTGCGAAGCAGTCAGTACGACTATGATGACAACAAACTTTAATTTAGAAAAGAACAATTTCCTGAGCCATGGACATTAAAGGCAGAATACAACAATTCTTCTCACAACTAAGACAACGTGATGTCTTAATAAAATAAATTTACGGTACTCTTAGCATTAATATATAAGGTGAGAAAAAAAAACTTGTCAGTTTTAGCAATAAGAACAATCCGACACCAGCAACAGTTGAATTCATTGAGGCGTAATTAAAGATCAGGGTTGAACAATTCGGGTGTACTTTACAGCTAGCAGTGTAAACTTTGAAGTAAAACTTTGGCGTTTAAATGACAAGTTGATGACATGAATAAATACAATATTTGGGACAAATATAATTTTTATGTTACATGCTGACTAAATATGTTTGCATGGTCTTGAAAGTCACGTTGCCTTTATAATACGACCATTAATAGTCATGTTGCGCATATTGTATTATGTTAATCATGTCAGGGACATTTTCGTACTTGTTTCAGTGAGATAAAATGCAAAATCATTCCATATATAGCTTATCAGGTACATTATCTTGGATACGCGCAATCACAGGACTAGGGTGTGCCTTGCTTCATATCTTGTGACGACGTCCAAGTTTTCATTCTGATACGAAATACAGTACTGTCTACACGAATATAAACGACATGTAGATACTGTTTTTCTTCAAAAACAAGAGACGAAAACAGAACAAAAAATGACTATTACATAATTACATCGTGATCAGTGAGCTTAATTTGTGGTGATATACAAACCACCTTTTACAATGACACCCTTGAAGATATTTCGTTTGATTTAAGAAATAAAAATTACACGATTTCTAAATTATTAGCGGGATAAACGTCTGTTCCAAAATAAATTAAGAAAAAGGGTCAGGGATTTTGAGATTTGACAATCTTTCAAACTGTACTGTTTTGGTGATGCAAGAATAGAGGCAACTGCAGCAAATGTACATTAATATAGATATATGTTTTTGTTTTTTTTGTCAAAAACACTTAGAATCTCTATTCACAACGAAAAAAAAATCAGCGTATTTGGCACAAAGTGTTTATATTAGGCCGAGATAAACTTTTCATAAAATGGCTTTAAATAAGTTGGCTTTGCTGCTGGTCTTTGTATCCTGACTGCATTTTCCCAAATTAACAAACCTCCGACCCGATCTTATCATCAGTCTTATCATCCAATAAACTTGCCACCGTGAATAGTTTCTCTTGATTTATAAAAACTCTGTCATGAAATAAGAAATAGGTACATAATACCAAGCTTGACACAAAGACAATATCTAAGTACCCGATAAAATTCGAATTCATCAGACCCTCCGTAAATCGGTCGGACGTTCTCAGCGCCTACTTTGTCTTATGCTGTTCACATGTTGAATATTACTTCTTTCTTAAGGTTACTGTCAACCTTCGCAACAACCATCATGCAACCATCACTCGATCGTTTGAAAATTGTTTATTCGCGTCACATAATAATAATAATAAAGTAGTAAGTTATTTTATAGCGCACTATACATATGTCTCAGTGCGCTTATGTAAAACATGATAGTGATAAAATTATTATAAAATTATAAAATGTGCGTAAATATACGATGAAAACTTAAAATACTTAAATGTCACTAAGAAATAAATGTGTTTTCAATAAAGTTTTAAAACGATCAAGTGATGGGGCACTTTTTATAGATTCAGGTAAATTGTTCCATAATTTGGGGGCGACAGCAAAAAATGACCTATCCCCATATGTTGTTGTCTTTATTCCTGTAGGTGGCTTTACATTAAAAATTAAAGTAAAGGCACATTAAAGTAAAGGCTAATAAACTGTACATCATTTTAGAGCTTATACAACAACAAAAAAGACGATATTTACGATTTTTGGAAGTAATATATTTTTGACAAGTACACAGGATTTTATCAGAAAACGGCCACTTTTGTTTGCGTGAATATAAGTCAAAACTTTGTATTCTTATTGATAAGATTTTATGTCAAAATGTTTTTGCACATATCAAACTCCAAAACAATGCCAGGCTTTACCGATTGTTGTTTTCATTCAAAAGTTATATTTCAATTTTATGCATTGAATATAACTCAAGTAGTGACATGATAGCTAACGCGATATCTCAAAAACTAAGGCCTAAATCAATAAAGCCTTACACACTTTTTGAGATCAATATGTGCACCATTTTTTGACGTAAACATCTTATTAGCCTTTACTTTAATGTGACGCAAAAAAACAATTTTCAAAGAAATGTCGCGAAGGTTGACAGTAATATTAATGGATTATCTTTTTTTTTCCTTACGCTGAAAAAAGAATTAAATACCAGGTACCATAAATAATATTGACGCCTTCCTAAAATGCTAAAAATATTTACGTACCAGGTATGATATATCGTGTAATAATGAAATTTTGTACATTTAAATTATACGTTTAAATATTTTTCCATGCCTAATCTAACAATAAATGTCTCAATTGAATCCTAAAATATAGAGATTAATAAAGATATACAAGCTACCTTTGAAGCTCCCAAAGTCGTCTTGAAAGTAAACGATCGAAGACTACAAATGAACAATTGAATAAAGGGCACTTGACATCTGTTGAATCGGTACTTGACGTCTTTGTTTTGACTTCTAATGATGACTGATCCATAAGGCGTTTAAGTTCATGGTTCAACAATTCGGGTGTACTTTACAAGTTGCAGTGTAAACTTTGAAGTAAAACTTTGGCGCTTAAATGACGCACTGCTAAATGTAGGTACTATTTCTCTTAAAGAAACGAGACGAAAACACAACAAAGAATGACTATTACATAGTTTCATCGTGATCAGTGAGCTTGATTTGTGGTGATATACAAACCACCTTTTACAATGACATATCAAAAAGGTAATTAAAACAACCTGCTATAAATCTATTTTCTTTTGATTTAAGAAATAAAAATTACACGATTTTAAAGTTATTAAGATCAACTGCTGGTCGAAAATAAATTAAAAAAAAAGGGTGAGAAATTTTGAGATTTGAGAACTGTTTTGGTGGTGCGAGATTTGAGGCAACTGTAGCAACCGTAAATTAATTAAGTTGTATATATTTTGCTAGTTGTCAAAAACGCTAAAAATCTCTATTCACAACGAAGGAAAAAGTCAGCGTATTTTGCATAAAATGTTTATATTAGGCCGAGATATGCTTTTCAGAAAATGGCTTTGAATAAGTTGGCTTCGCTGCTGGTCTTTGTATACTGCATTATCCCAAAACCACCTTCAAAAGGTTCAAGTAAAACAAAATCATATCATTCATGTTATATTCTTTGCATTTGGAAAGGAATTAAAGAACTAACATCAAACAAAATAATTACAAAAAACATACCTTCAAAACTAATTATAAATAATTCTGAAATCAAAAATGCTGGAACTGTTGCTAATACATTCAACGATTATTTTTCTAGTATTGGTGAGAAAATGGCAAGCTCAATTGCCCCCACAAGTATTTCTCCTTTAAATTCCATGGACCCACCTCAATTAAGTAGTTTTCTACTTTCTCCTGTTACTTCTGATGAAATCAAAAAGGAAATTTGCATGCTAGACTCATCTAAATCTATAGGGCCCTCTAGTATCTCAATTAAGCTATTAAAACTTTTACAAAATTATCTCTGTAATCCCTTACAAAAACTCTTCAATTGCTCATTTTCAACTGGAATTGTACCTGGAGTGATAAATTCAAACTTGCTCATGTAATACCTGTTTTTAAGAAAGGCTCTCAAACTTATGTTAGCAATTATAGACCAATCGATCTCACTATTATTATGTTTTAATATAGATTGTTAGAAAAACTGGTGTACAAAAGACTATATAACTTTCTTGGAAACAAAAAAATATTATTACTCGTGTCCAGGCTTATGGCCAGGCACGAGTCTTAAAATGCAACTAATTCTTTCTGTCTGACTTTCATTTCGACGTCGAAGATTTTGAAAGCGAGGCGCTAACACCCATAGTCCGGCTGCTAACGATCAAAAATGTTCGTTTTGTGATAAAAGCATGAAACTTGACCAAATTACTAACTTCACCAAGGCGATCATTTTGTGATATGGGGCCATTCGAAATAGACGCTCGAAACCGAGTACTGCGCATGCCCTAAAATAGATGTGCATGGAAGCGAGGCTTCACCAAAATATTTAATTTAACTGATCTAATCTTCATCTATATTGAAGTATCTTAACTGAAATGTATTACAGGTAAGTTCATGTGTTAGTTTTTGCCCCGAAAGTAGTCACGTGATTGGTCACGTGACTGTGAGATTTTATATTTTTGTGATTTTTTGATTAAAATATAGGGAGACGCAACTATTATTTTAGCATATTTTATGACAGTTAATAGATTATAAGAATAATATCAGTTAAATTTACTTTACCTATACACTGGAAAATTTACTATAGAATTGACTTTGCTATATAGGTGGACGTACAATATATTTGTAACCATTGTTATCATATGACCCGTATCTTGCCCGGCGCGCGCTCTTAAGAAAACCATCGAAAAAAGTCACGTGATGGGGTCCCCATACGGCTTTTTCACCTGGTCCGTACAAACACGTACGGACCCGCTACTCAAAATGGCTTCCTCAATCAATCAAACTAAATTTAAAAAATTGGGTCATATGCGCTTGGTCCATACGTCATGACCGCGAGCCAAATATTTTCCCGTACGGCCCTCTTACTCAGTCAATAAGTACTTATTTTATTAGAACAAAGAAGAACAAAGTTTTTGTCTTTTTTGTCAACTATGACGTGACGCAAAGCCAACACCCATATTCAGAAGTTTAGCGAAGTAGAACACCACAGGCGGAAACTTGGCGAGCATTGCTACTACATAATCAAATGTTATCAAATATTTTGACCACAAACGGCTATTTCTCGATGCAAGCTGACTTGGTTTAAGGTATGTTTGATATTGATCGAAATATGTATAAGCTTTGCTGTGAGTTTGTTTTAGTATTAACATATAAACTTAATATGTCTAGATTCCATAATTAATACGTATGATCGTCGTAAACAACTATATAGTGGTATTATGAAATGTACTTTAGTATACTGATATACCACTATCACACTGCAGTCTGTTACTGATATAAGTTGTAGAAATATATTACATAAATCTGTGAGACACTGCAGATTAATTTCATCATTTACTGATGAGTTTACTTTTCGATTGGCATGGTTGAATGGTTCTTTTAAAAAGAGGTCGCTAGCTAATACACTCTATCTAAGGTTCTGTTAGGTTTATAACAAGTCAATAAACGGCAAACAAACTACCTGTTTTTCTGTCCTATCTTTTTGAACTTCTTTAGAAGATACCAAACACTGCAGCTTTGAAACCAGCAAACAGTATTAACCATACATATCATACTTTGACTTACTGTTTCACGATAAATAATTTTCAGGTTCCTCCTTTTTTTCTCACTAGTTTCCTCATCACATCAAGTCTCAAGTTCGTTTGTTTGCAATAATTACAAATTATGGCTTGTTGACAAAAAAAATTAAATGCGGTTTAGAATCGCATGTGCCTACTACGCAAAAAGGAAACAAATCGAATACCCATACCACAAAAGTCAAGTTTTCATGTCGTTGTCAGGACTGCGGTGCAGTTCACCAACTTTCTTTAAAATTCAATAAATTGAAATTCGTTGATGACAAAGAATCCGAAAATAATCAAGTTGAATTGTAATGATTGAAAATCTGAATAAAATTACTTTTTATCCATTTGAGTGGTTTCGTACAGTTCAATAAACATCGGTGTAAATTTATATCTCTGAACTCTAGATATCATATAAAATAAAACCGTTCCTTCGACACCTATTTCCCCAGTGGTTAAAGACTGCAGATCTATCATGTGTCGTCAATTCGAATCCAGATGGAGAGATTATCTCTTCGGGGTCTGCACGTTATTAAGAGAATGTTTTATTGTTATACTTAGAACGATATTGATAACTTTCTTTTCTTTTCGACCTGGATTGACTAGGTGGCACACAGTCAATCAAACAAGTTAAACATAGACATGATCTGTTCTTTCAGAATTATAAAAGAGACGGAGTTATAAGATAACATAATATTTCAGGCCTTACATTGCTAAAAATAATTAATCGATCATCATCATTCAAACCTAACGCTAAAAATATCGGCTACACATAAATAACACGGTTGGCAGTCAACTCTCTCGGCATTAATATGTCTAGATTCCATAATTAATACGTATGATCGTCGTAAACAACTATATAGTGGTATTATGAAATGTACTTTAGTATACTGATATACCACTATCACACTGCAGTCTGTTATTGATATAAGTTGTAGAAATATATTACATAAATCTGTGAGACACTGCAGATTAATTTCATCATTTACTGATGAGTTTACTTTTCGATTGGCATGGTTGAATGGTTCTTTTAAAAAGAGGTCGCTAGCTAATACACTCTATCTAAGGTTCTGTTAGGTTTATAACAAGTCAATAAACGGCAAACAAACTACCTGTTTTTCTGTCCTATCTTTTTGAACTTCTTTAGAAGATACCAAACACTGCAGCTTTGAAACCAGCAAACAGTATTAACCATACATATCATACTTTGACTTACTGTTTCACGATAAATAATTTTCAGGTTCCTCCTTTTTTCTCACTAGTTTCCTCATCACATCAAGTCTCAAGTTCGTTTGTTTGCAATAATTACAAATTATGGCTTGTTGACAAAAAAAATTAAATGCGGTTTAGAATCGCATGTGCCTACTACGCAAAAAGGAAACAAATCGAATACCCATACCACAAAAGTCAAGTTTTCATGTCGTTGTCAGGACTGCGGTGTAGTTCACCAACTTTCTTTAAAATTCATTAAATTGAAATTCGTTGATGACAAAGAATCCGAAAATAATCAAGTTGAATTGTAATGATTGAAAATCTGAATAAAATTACTTTTTATCCATTTGAGTGGTTTCGTACAGTTCAATAGGCATCGGTGTAAATTTATATCTCTGAACTCTAGATATCATATAAAATAAAACCGTTCCTTCGACACCTAATTCCCCAGTGGTTAAAGACTGCAGATCTATCATGTGTCGTCAATTCGAATCCGGATGGAGATTATCTCTTCGGGGTCTGCACGTTATTAAGAGAATGTTTTATTGTTATACTTAGAACGATATTGATAACTGTCTTTTCTTTTCGACCTGGATTGACTAGGCGGCACACAGCCAATCAAACAAGTTCAACATAGACAAGATCTGTTCTTTCAGAATCATAAAAGAGACGGAGTTATAAGATCACATAATATTTCATGCCTTTCATTGCTAAAAATAATTAATCGATCATCATCATTCAACCCTAACGCTAAAAATATCGGCTACACATAAATGACACGGTTGGCGGTCAACTCTCTGGGCATTGTCCGAAAATTCGCGCCAAAACAATTTCCCCGTCATTTGTAAAAATACTTGGTCTGAGTGCTAAAAATAGTCGACCAAATTCGCGCCAAAAATAATTTCCCCACCATTTTTTCAATTCCCATTTTTGAATAAATTTCACGGTTGCGGTCAAGTCTCCATTTCACACTACTGCACATTTCAGTGAAGATACTTCAATATAGATCAAGATTAAAGGCCTGTGCAAACGCACGCAACATTGTTGGACCAACATGGTTGCTCCAACATGTTGGGCCCGTTTAAACACCCTGTTGGATGATGTTGGATGAAACTCATCCAACATTTCTTTTGTTCTCGTGTTCAACAAACCGTATCGCAACAATGTTGGCCAACAATGTTGCGTGCGTTTGCTCGGGCCTTAACAATCTAAAATGAAATTAAATATTTTGGTAAAGCCTCGTTTCCATGCACACCTATTTAGGGGCATGCGCATTACTCGGTTTCGAGCGCCTATTTCGAATGGCCCTATATCACATAATGATCGCCTTGGTGAAGTTAGTAATCTGGCCAAGTTTCATGCTTTTATCACAAAACGAACAATTTGATATATTTTTGGTCGTTAGCAGCTGGACTACATCATGTCTATTATTATTATTATTATTATTATTGTTTATTTAAACTTCAGACTATGTTTTTACATTCTGTGAACAAATATTGCGGGCATAGATTGCCTAAGCAAATATCTGTGTGTCTAAACTTATAAAGATGTACATGATCATATCTAATAATTGTATAAACGTTTAACAATCTCACAGTTCTGTGAGATAACCCATTTCTGGCACTTTCTTATAATAGTTAGTCCTTCTGTTATTCCTATGCTAGAGAGATTGTCTATCAAATTTTCGTGATATCCTGCTAAAGGATATTATTATTATTATTATTATTATTATTATTATTATTATTATTATTATTATTATTATTATTATTATTATTATTATTATTATTATAATCATTAATCATTATGATCATTATCAGCATCATGTTCATTATCATCATTATTGTCATCATTATTTCAATCATCAATATCATCAGAGCGGTTATTCATTGTACCGTTGTGACATTGTTCTATTTCAGTCATCAAGCAGTATCCTGTACATCGGAAGAGATCAAACAAACTACTTGAAAGGAACATTAGATGATGTGAGTGTAATAACTGAATGAATGACTGATTTACTGACTGACTGACCATTGTTAATAGAGTTAACTATGGAATAACTGACTGACTGTCTCAATGATTCAATGACTGACTGACTGAATGAATATATGACTGACTGATTGACTGACTAAATGACTGACTGACTAAATGACTGACTGACTAACTGGCTTACTGACTGACTGACCATTTTAATAGTTAACTATGGACTGACTGATGAAGATATGGTACTCTAGCCCCGCCAATGAGAACAAGCTTTACCTGTTCAGCACTCTGATTGAGCCGATACTGCTCTACGGTTCTGAGACGTGGACATTAACCATGCAACAGCAACGGTGGCTGGATGGGACGTATACCAACTTACTTGGACGTATCCAAAACATCCATTGATCACAGCATGCAACACGTGAGCAAATATATGGTCATCTCCACCCAGTCTCTCAGAAGCTGACAAAGCGCCGTCTCCAGTTTGCCGGCCACTGCCAACGAGCTAATGGCGAGATTATTCAATCACTCCTCCTGTGGAAACCACGCGGCCCTGTCCATTCAAGGAAAATGTCATTTCCAGACGTAATAGCAAGGGACTCGGGAATTGACAGGGCGGACATTGCTGGCACAATATTGGACCGGAGGTTGTGGGGCGAAGTGGTTCTGAGCATCTTATGACTTGACTTATGACTGTGTGCCAGACATTTTTGTGTGTTTGTTTAGAGCTTTAATGCTCATTTATGTATGGTGTATGAAAAGCAAAGCATTAGTGTTACACTCCTAATTCGTGTGTTATAATTTATTTATTCTCGTAGATCACACTATGGGGTCTCCAGTTGCCTGATTCAGATATCCAAAGCTACATGAAACTAGCAGGTTTACAATGGCCTATCCATAAGAACCTAGTCCGTGCCCACTATGACATGGATGGCCACACTGGTATTGTATTAAAAGACAAGTCTGGTAATGGTAATGATGGCACTATCTATGGACAACCGGACCTTGTATCGGTAAGGTGTATTAATTTAGGGGTTTTGAAAGTGCTGTATTGTGGTAGTGATGGTGTTGATGATGTACTATTTTAAAAACGAGCAGGAGTGTTTTATTAGGTGTAAAATCACGAGGGCGAAGCCCAAGGGATTTTATACCTAAATAGTTCCTATTCACCACCCTACCCCATTGTTCTCTCTCTCACTAAATCACTGATTGCAGGATATCCGCGTCTGAAAGCAAGATATTGCAGTTCGCACTAAAGATAATAGTTAATTGTTGTGATAATTGTTGAACACGTGATTTGGATTGTTATATTAATGATTAGTATATTAATGATGATGATGGTAGAGCACAAACATTAAAAGCGTGAAACATAAATAGTACTAAATAGTGATATGTTATGCTAATTCTATTGTTTTCTATTGTTTAATTAGCACTATTTAGTACTAATTAGTACTATTTGTTTCACGGGTATAATGTTTGCACTCTAATGATGATGGCGAATATAATGAGTGTGATTCTTATCAGTTCCATATACATCCATTCAAATACATCATTCATATCTTTCAGAGTACTGTGGACAAGAGCCGTTTTTTCGTGTCCTATCCAAACAACAGAAGACGGAGAAGCGTCCTTTCACCACTGAGCCATATAGAACTGTGATCAATCGACTCAGTCTAATCAATAACTCATCGCGAAATCGATACAAAATCGTGGTTCATCGTCTTATTAATCGTAAACATGCATCCATTCTTTTAATCAGTAACACTTCGATCAATCGATATGATAACAGTTTGTGGCCATCATCTTTCTAATCGCAGTCGTGCCAGTCTTTCAATCAATAACACATCGAGAAATCGATATTAAATCGTAGTTCATCATCTTTCTAATCGAAATCGTGCCAGCCTTCCAACCAAAAGTACATCGAGAAATCGATATTAATTAGTTCGCGTACCATCAATCACAGTTCAGTATTCGTCCAATCAATATCATATCGGAAAATCAACATCACTTCGTGTGCAATTGTTCATCTTCCATTTGTGCCCTTTTGATAATGCATCGGGTTTTCGATAACAGCGGCTTTAATGATTTACACTGAGCTACCACCGTGATGTCGTTCAATCAAGGATACATCGTATCAAAATCGTTAAAAAAGTGTACAACGTGCAATGATAAGTCGATATTTGTTCGGTGCAAATAATATAGAAATAAACATTGGATTCCGAAAATTAACTAAATTTGTGAAATGCAAGAACAATCATTTGGGAAGAAACCTTGCGAAACTTTATGGGACTGTTGCTGACGAAGTATTTTGCGGCTGTTTCGCAAAGAGCGAAAGGCCACGACTGTTTGTTTAAAAATGGTCACAATTTCTGCGCAATTTGGCGAAACAGGCAAAGTATTTTCCGGCTGTTTCGCAGAGAGCGAAATGTTACGACTGCTTGTTTAAAAATGGTCGAAATTTTTGCGAAATTTGGCGAAAACTCTCACGACGTATTTCGAACCACTGCCAAAACAATATCTTTGGCGAACATTTCACGAACTTTTAATATTTTGAATATTTTGATGTAAATATTGTCTAGTTTTCTTTTTATGTTGCTCCTAGCTAGTGTAAATGCCTGTCGAGCCAAGGCTGGTTCTTGGGAATGTGATAAGCATATCCTTACCCGTTCGGCTAACAGTATACATCGTTATACGTAGTATATTTCGTAGTATTATGCTTCAATTCGAAAGAGGCTAATTTAGTATTTGTATTGGTATATAAATAGTGTAGATAGGCTGAAAGGGTACTCTTATTTTAACAATATTGTATGTAGGAATCTTGTTTTTACGCTTGGAGATGTATAAAAATGTGTATTTTTTTCTTATTTGTGTTTATTTATTTATTTATCTATTTATTTATCTATTTATTTATTTATTTATTTATTTATTTATTTATTTATCTATTTATTTATTTATTTATTTATTTGTTAGTTTGTTTATTTATTTATTTATTTGTTAGTTTGTTTATTTATTTATTTATTTATTTATTTATTTATTTATTTATTTATTTATTTATTTATTTATTTATTTATTTATTTATTTATTTATTTATTTATTTATTTATTTATTTATTTATTTATTTATTTATTTATTTATTTATTTATTTATTTATTTATTTATTTATTTGTTAGTTTGTTTGTTTAGAGTGAAATCATTTTACCCGTGAAATAGATATTAGACTAATACACCTTAGCAGTCTTTAATTCCGTTGTTTTCTTTTGTGTCTATTTGACTATATTACACCTTGACTATTTAATTGTGTTTCATTTTAAAAATGTCTTCACTCTATACATCTGTTTATTTATTTATATATTGGTTTATTTATTGGTTTATTTATTACATATTTGTTATTTTATTTGTTTGTTTATTTGTTATTTATTTATTTATATGTTAATTGTTTTGTTTGCTTCTTTATGCTTCTGATTTTAATCATCGCTTACATCAGCGTTTATATCAAAATCAAGTACTTTCCAGTTTTCAAGCATAGTTCACATGTAAGATCTCAGATCAAGCTCTCGTTGACTCTCTTCTTTGCTTCAGTAGCATCAATTACCATTTTCGGGCATAAATATCTACTTTTTCACAAATCCAAGAGTTTATCCCATTAATTTGCAACATTATTCAGCTTTCCTCCTACATGCAAACTTTTTTTATCAACTTTGCCATCTATGCGTGGAGGTTTCCTGGATTTGCAAATAATTTGAAGAAAATTTTCGGTTGTACGCCTAAACTTGTTATGAATAATTCTCCATCCGTTCAGATGAGTGCAAACGCAAGACAACCTACTGCAAATGATGATAGAAATATTACAATGACAAGCTTTAGAAATTTGAGCGGCGTACCATGAGTACAAATTGAAAGAACATGCCGAGAGTGTTGGGAATGACTTTCGATTGTTTGATGTGGCCGTCGGTGCAAGCGTATGCCAATCTTTCACAAGCGAGACAAATTAATTTACAGTGACAAGCTTTAAAAACTTGAGCTTACTATGAAACACAATGGAAAGAACTGTTGGCGTGTTAGAAACGACTTTCGTTTTTTTGGGGAATCTACCACAAACAATAAAAACAATGTTGCAATTACCAGTTTTCAAATTAGCAAATCGAATGTGGCTTAGCGTTGTCTGTACTCTTATCGACAACGATATTCGTCATGACAGTGGTCAAAATGTTGTGGACTCACGACGCGCAGCGGAGTGAGTCAGCAACAAATTTTGATCACTGTCATGACGAATATCGTTGTCGATAAGAGTACAGACAACGCTAAACCACATTCGATTTGTTTTTTACAACACAAACCAAAATAAATGTACAAAAAGTAAAATGTCAGTTAACGGACGAAAAATGACGAATTTGTCACGCATCGAACTCAATGGTTTCTCTTCAAGCTACGGAAAATCACATAATTAACGAAAATGATCTTTTTTCAGCCGGTAAAAAACAAATAAGCTTATTTTCATACAGAAATACAGTGCACTGTTTGTTTTGAGAGACTGCTAATTGAAGTTAGAAAAGTACAAGAACGTCAAACACAGCCGATTAGCTGGGTTCTGGTGAAACGTTTTTGAAAATTTTTCAAACAAAATGCATTTTTTATACATTAAAACTGATCATATAGAAGATTACACAATATCTGATATGTCTAGCATTTGAACAACATTCTAAGCTTTTCAAATCCGTTCTGAACGAATGGTATTGTTCGTCAAAAATGTAATTTTGAGCACGTTTTTGTTGAAAAGAATACAGAATTGATTGTGAGTGAAGATTTGTCGAAAAGACTGAAAAATCGCATAAAATTAAAACGACAACAGCTCCATGACAGCATAGTTACATTTATTACAATTTTCTACTTACAGAAAAGTAATTTCCATTGATAGTTTATCCATAAACTTCTTTTTAAAATCCTTTTTTGACGAGAAAACTTTGTGGATGACAAACTTTCCCTCAATTCCGCACGAGTGTTGTGTGACATGATGACGTGATCACCGTTGTCTGGACTCTTATTTACCACGGTAAATCAACCAATCAGCGCGCGAGAATTCACACAAGTGTTGTAAAAACTTGTCTTTACCATGTGTACTAGTGTTTTTAAATAATAATAAAAATACATTAAATCAGCGTCGAAGAGTTATGTTCGATATCATGATCAATTAATGTGAGAGCAAACGATTGTTTCAAACCTTCAGAAATGGCAAAGTCTTTTACATAAAAAAAACGGTGTGGAAGTTAACAAAAACTATTTTGCCATGGATGCCTTATGCCAAGTTTGCATTGGACGTTGAACTTTACAATGTAAAATCTATAGATCGGATACAGAAAATTAATAATTAAGACAATGATTATATTATATAACCTATTCATTTATATCGCGCAAATATTAACGCAGTGCATTGAAAATATGATTCTTTTTTTAATGATTCAATAATGATTTGGCTACCATACCAGCATTCTCAAAATTATTCTTTTAATCAACAAATCATGCGAAAGTTACAACACTACTTTAGTGTAGTTTCTTTATTCCAAAGTGCTTTCGTTTCTACATTTATAAGGTTAGGAAAGGGGCTGTGTTTCGGTTGACTTTGATATACAGTTGTCATTTTATTATTTAATCAACAATTTTATTGGAATTATTGTCGATTCCTGTGCATATTTTACACCAACATTTCAATATAGTAAAATTATTGATTTTGTAATAGATGTCATTGATATCCATAACATCTTTATTAAAAGAAAATGAATTTGGATGGATGACAGCATATTTGTGCTCAATACAGCTGCAGTTTTTTTAGATTTTATCTGAACAT
Source organism: Metridium senile (assembly GCA_949775045.1). Classification (NCBI taxonomy): domain Eukaryota; kingdom Metazoa; phylum Cnidaria; class Anthozoa; order Actiniaria; family Metridiidae; genus Metridium; species Metridium senile. The sequence continues at coordinate 13,183,961 of OX459106.1, read as the reverse complement.
TTTTATTGGAATTTTTGCTATTTCTGTGTCCATTTCACACCAGCATCTTTTTAAAATATGATTGATTTTGTAATAGAAGTCATTGATCAATAGCATATTTATTGAAACAAAATTGAATTTGAATGGATGACAGTATATATATTGTGCTCTTAAAAATACAGCTGCCATTTTTATAAGGATTTAGTTTGCCCCAAGACCAAAGTTTATCAAGAGAGCCCACTAGATATAATTTGATTATTGTACCTCAGATCCTTAGAAGTTGACACTGTATGTACCAATTCAGGTTCCTTGAGAATATATTCCTCAGTCTCAATTGAAGTTAAATCTTTTTCGAAAAAAAGAGAGAAGAGAAATTTGTTCTGAAAATTCATTAAAACAACTTTTGTTGACTTTGAAGCGTCAGTTTTCCAAAATTAATAAATAATTAATTAATAAAATTACATTTCTGCTCGTTTATCCTCAAATTTATACAATGAAGGAACTTACTGCGATGGGGAAAAACAATTTGGTTTGCTGTCTTCATCGTGGAAAGTGTCATTATTGTTTGTAACATCCTCAGTCTCATCATCTTCGCAAGAAAAGTTCGTCAATGCAAACAATGTCTTCTTCTTATCAACCAATCCTTGGCTGATTTTTTTGGTTGGAGTAGAGGCCCTATACTCGGCTGTCGCTTCTGCTGAAGTCACACAAAAAAACATACCTACCAAAGATAACAAGTGCCGTAGCATTATGTACACATTCAGCAATGTCATATGGAACTCTGTTGTCCAATTGTCGTTAGCTTCGCTCGCTTTAATTGCGCTTGATAGAGCCTTAGCAGTCTTTAAGCCGTTTCAACATCGTGTACTTAACTCAAAGCATTACTATTATGGAATTCTAGCAACTTGGTTTTTAATCTTGATTCCTCCATTTTCTATGATCCTTTTACGCTGTGAAAGCTTGGATATCCAAGGCAAGTAACTTTTGCACACAATTTTCAATATTTACTCGACTCTGCTGATTTTAATCATTGCTTACCTAAGTGTTTACATCAAAATCAAGTACTTTCCAGTTTTCCAGCACAATTCCCAGACACGATCTCAGTTGAAGCTCTCGTTGACTCTTTTCTTTGCTTCGGTAGCATCAATGTCGACCGTGATACCATATTCTGGCATACAAATCTACATCGTCGCAAATGGCTCTTCCTCAGATTATTTCATTAACTTGCACATGATTGCACCTTTCCTCATGTTTGCAAACTCTTTTGTCAACTTTGCCATCTATTCGTGGAGGTTTCCTGGATTTGCTGCTGATTTGAAGAAAATTTTCCGATGTACGCCGAAGAGTGTTATGAATAATTCTCCATCCATTCAGATGGGTGCAAACGCAAGAGAACGTACCGCAAATGATGATAAGAATATTAGAATGACAAGCTTTAGAAACTTGAGCGTCGTACCATGAATGCAATAGCTGTTATTACAGTTATATGCAAATGATTTTGAACAATGGGTTGAAGTCGAGGCTTTCGGGCGAAAACAATAGGTTTGCCCGAAAGCCTCGATTTGAAACCATTGTTTGAAATCATTTGCATATAACTGTAATAACAGCTATTGAAAATACTGTTAGAGTGTTGGGTGTGACTTTCGATTTGTGATGTGACCATGGGTGGAAACGTATGCCAATCCACTACAAGCGATACAAATGATTGCACACTGACCAGCTTTAAAAACTTGACCATGCCATAAATCACAATTGAAAGAACTGTTAGAATGATGTGGACGGCTTTCGATTTTTTGACATTCATATTAGTGAAAATAGTTTGTATCTACCAAAAACGATACAAACAATCTTGCAATGGCAAGATTTAGAAACTTGTCGTTAAATGTATAGATATGATAGAGAAGAAAAAACTGTTGAAACGATTATTACATACATTAACCTATTCATTTATATTACGAAAATATTATTGAGGTGCATTTCAAATCGGATTCTTTATTAGTACATTTAACATGTTTAATGATAATTTGGCTACAGTACGAGGATTCTTACAAAATTATTCTTACAGTGTTATGAACAACTCAACTTTAGTGCAGTTTATTTACTTCAAGCTAGTTGTTAAATTTATAAGGTTTTGAAAGGGGTAATGTTTCGGTTGATATTTACAATTATATTTACATTGATGGTTGACATATATACAATTGTCATTTGTTTTATAAATTTCCATATCTTTATTGATATTCCTGTGCAGATTTCACACCAGAATCTTTTTTCAAAAATAATTGCTTTTGTAATAGTTCTCATTGATCAATACCAACTTTATTAAAACAAAATGAACTTGCACGAATGCAGGACAGCAGATAAGATCTTAATGATGGGCTCCACAATCTCCCACTCTAATGATAGAGATTGAAAACATCCAGCGGAGAGCGACTCGATTTATTTGTAAAGGATCCGGTCTTTCCTACAAGGAACGTTTGGTTGAACTCAACTTGCTTCCCTTAAATTATTGGCCCGAGTACTTAGACACTGTCTTTTTCTTCAAGTGTAAATTAGGAATAATTGACTTAAATTGTAATGACCTGTTTCATTTTTGCAGTGGACGTTCCCGCCGTGGAACCTCTGGACTTTTTCTTAAAACTAAACTCGCAAAAACTTCCCTTTATCGTGACCCTTTTTTTATTAGAATAACTAATTTATGGAATGCTGTGCCAGCTGATATAAGAGCCGAAGAGAATCTGCTACCTTTCACTAAGAAGTTAAAATCTTTTTTCTTCACTCGGCTCTCAAATGTTTTTGATCCTGACGACATCCGTTCATTTAAATTAGTTTGTGTAAAATGTCGTCGTCCAAATCCTTTCAATAATTAAATTGTAAATGTTAAAAATATGGTTTTTTTTTTTTTTCCTATGTATTTTTTTCTCTCTCTCTTTTGTAGCACGGGGGTGCTTAGGGCATAGGATAGGGTAATTTTACCTAGTAGGGGACGTCATGTTCTTTTGTAATCTTACCTGCCTTGGCGAATTGTTAAATAAATAAATAAATAAATAAATGATAATGATTGATTTTTTAATGCATAGATGTCATTTATCATTGATAATATCTTTATTAAAAGAAAATTAATTTGAACGTAAACACCACCGCAGATATGAGCTTAATAAAAAAATTGTTTTAAAAGATGTCATTGATCATTAACACTTTTTTAAAACAAAATGAGCTTCCGCGAATACACGACAGCAGATAAGAGCTTTTTAATATATGTCATTGACCAATAAAAACATCTATAAAAGAAAATGAATTAATAGAGGTCTTTGATCAATAACAGCATTATTAAAACAAAACTAATTTGAACAAATACACGACAGCAGATTCCAGCTTTAGAAAAAAGGGATTCCTTTTGTAATAGATGTCATTGATCAATAGGATATTTATTAAAACTAAATTAATTGGAACAAATACAAGACAGCAGTTTCGCGCGAAAGAAAAAATGATTCCTTTTGTAGTATATGTCATTGATCAATAACATCTTTATTAAAACAAAATTGAATTAGAATGAATGACAGTATATATTGTGCTCTTGAAATACAGGTGCCATTTCTATAAGGATGTAGTCTTTACCAAAACCTAAGCTCATTAATTGATTACTTTACCTCGGATCCTCAGAAGTTAAAACTATACCGATTCAGCTTTCTTTAGGATAATTTTCGTCAGTCTCAATCGCAGGCAAACCTTTTTTCGAAAAGTTTCAAAGAATTTTGCACTGCACATTCATTAAAAACAACTTTAGTTGATTTTAAAACGTTTTCAAAAATCAAACTTTTCGCTAGTTTTACTACCAATTAACCATGAAGGAACTTACTGATAGGGAAAAAACAATCTGGTTTGCTGTCTTCATAGTGGAAGGTGTCATCATTGTTTCTTGTAACATCCTCAGCCTCATCATCTTCGCAAGAAAAGTTCGTCAATCCAAAACATGTCTTCTTCTTGTCAACCAATCCTTGGCTGACTTTTTAGTAGGGGTAATGGCCTTGGTATATAGTCTTCAATTCGCTTTAGTTGAATTCGCACCGACAAACATACCTACCAAAGAGGACGAGTGCCGCAGCATTATGTACACATTCACCTTGGTAATATGGAACTTTGTTGTCCAAATGTCGTTAGCTTCGCTCGCTTTAATTGCGCTTGACAGAGCTTTCGCAGTATTCAAGCCATTTCAACATCGTGTGCTTAAATCAAAGCAATACTATTATGGGATTCTAGCAACTTGGTGTCTAAGCTTGCTTCCTGCATCTTGCATTATCATTCTAAGCTGTGAACGTATTGCTATCCAATATCAAGTAGTTTTTGCACTTACAATTATTAATGTTCACGTGACTCTGCTGATTTTAATCATCGCTTACATCAGCGTTTATATCAAAATCAAGTACTTTCCAGTTTTCCAGCATAGTTCACATGTAAGATCTCAGATCAAGCTCTCGTTGACTCTCTTCTTTGCTTCAGTAGCATCAATGTCGACCGTGTTACCATTTTCGGGCATAAATATCTACGTTTTCATAAATCCAAGAGTTTATCCCATTAATTTGCAACATTATTCAGCTTTCCTCCTGCATGCAAACTCTTTTATCAACTTTGCCATCTATGCGTGGAGGTTTCCTGGATTTACAAATAATTTGAAGAAAATTTTCGGTTGTACGCCTAAACTCGTTATGAATAATTCTCCATCCGTTCAGATGGGTGCAAACGCAAGACAACCTACTGCAAATGATGATAGAAATATTACAATGACAAGCTTTCGAAATTTGAGCGGCGTACCATGAGTACAAATTGAAAGAACATGCCGAGAGTGTTGGGAATGACTTTCGATTGTTTGATGTGGCCGTCGGTGCAAGCGTATGCCAATCTTTCACAAGCGAGACAAATGAATTTACAATGACAAGCTTGAGCTTACTATGAAACACAAAAGAACTGTTGGCGTGTTATAAATGACTTTCGTTTTTTTGGAAATCTACCACAAACAATAAAGACAATCTTGCAATTACTTACCTTAATAAGGAGGAGTAGGATATTCAATTGGGACGAAAGTTCTGTTTCCATCTCCTGTCGCAAGTATATACTCTTTATTACTTGAAAATTGTATCATTGTGACAAATAAATAAACTAAGTGAGAGTAAACGATTCATTCAAACAGCCTGAATGGTAACTTGCAAATCAGAAAAATTGTGTGGCATTAACATAAGTAAATATTTTGCCATGCCTCCCTTATGTCAAGTTCTAACGTTGAAATTTACAGGGTTAAATGTATAGATATGATAGAGAAGAAAAAACTGTTGAAACGATTATTACATACATTAACCTATTCATTTATATTACGAAAATATTATTGAGGTGCATTTCAAATCGGATTCTTTATTAGTACATTTAACATGTTTAATAATAATTTGGCTACAGTACGAGGATTCTTACAAAATTATTCTTACAGTGTTATGAACAACTCAAACTTTAGTGCAGTTTATTTACTTCAAGCTAGTTGTTAAATTTATAAGGTTTTAAAAGGGGTAATGTTTCGGTTGATATTTACAATTATATTTACTTTGATGGTTGACATATACAACTGTCATTTGTTTTATGAATCTCCATATCTTTATTGATATTCCTGTGCAGATTTCACACCAGAATCTTTTTTCAAAAATAATTACTTTTGTAATAGTTGTCCTTAATCAATTACATCTTTATTAAAACAAAATGAACTTGCACGAATGCAAGACAGCAGACAGGATCTTAATAATAATGATTGATTTTTTAATATATATGTCATTTATCATTAATTTTAAGAACATCTTTTTTGAAAGAAAGTTAATTTGAACAAAAAAAAACACTGCAGATATGAGCTTAATAAAAAAAATTGTTTTAAAAGATGTCATTGATCAATAACACTTTTATTAAAACAAAATGAGCTTGCGCGAATACACAACAGCAGATAAGAGCTTAAAAAAGACTGTTTTTTTAATATATGTCATTGATCAATAAAAACATTTATTAAAAGAAAATGAATTTGAACGAAATCACCACAGGAGATTTGAGTTTAATAAGAAGTGTCTGTAATAGAGGTCTTTGATCAATAACAGTATTATTAAAACAAAACTAATTTGAACAAATACACGACAGCAGATTCCAGCTTTAGAAAAAAGGGATTCCTTTTGTAATAGATGTCATTGATCAATAGGATATTTATTAAAACTAAATTAATTGGAACAAATACAAGACAGCAGTTTCGCGCGAAAGAAAAAATGATTCCTTTTGTAGTATATGTCATTGATCAATAACATCTTTATTAAAACAAAATTGAATTAGAATGAATGACAGTATATATTGTGCTCTTGAAATACAGGTGCCATTTCTATAAGGATGTAGTCTTTACCAAAACCTAAGCTCATTAATTGATTACTTTACCTCGGATCCTCAGAAGTTAAAACTATACCGATTCAGCTTTCTTTAGGATAATTTTCGTCAGTCTCAATCGCAGGCAAACCTTTTTTCGAAAAGTTTCAGAGAATTTTGCACTGCAAATTCATTAAAAACAACTTTAGTTGATTTTAAAACGTTTTCAAAAATCAAACTTTTTTTCGCTACCAATTAACCATGAAGGAAGTTACTGATATGGAAAAAACAATCTGGTTTGCTGTCTTCATAGTGGAAGGTGTCGTCATTGTTTCTTGTAACATCCTCAGTCTCATCATCTTCGCAAGAAAAGTTCGTCAATCCAAAACATGTCTTCTTCTTATCAACCAATCCTTGGCTGACTTTTTAGTAGGGGTAATGGCCTTGGTATATAGTCTTCAATTTGCTTCAGTTAAAGTCACACTGGACAACATGCCTACCAAAGATGACGAGTGCCGTAGCATTATGTACACATTCATCGTGGTCATATGGAACTTTGTGGTCCAAATGTCGTTAGCTTCGCTCGCTTTAATTGCGCTTGACAGAGCTTTCGCAGTATTCAAGCCATTTCAACATCGTGTGCTTAAATCAAAGCAATACTATTATGGGATTCTAGCAACTTGGTGTCTAAGCTTGCTTCCTGCATCTTGCATTATCATTCTAAGCTGTGAACGTATTGCTATCCAATATCAAGTAGTTTTTGCACTTACAATTATTAATGTTCACGTGACTCTGCTGATTTTAATCATCGCTTACATCAGCGTTTATATCAAAATCAAGTACTTTCCAGTTTTCCAGCATAGTTCACATGTAAGATCTCAGATCAAGCTCTCGTTGACTCTCTTCTTTGCTTCAGTAGCATCAATGTCGACCGTGTTACCATTTTCGGGCATAAATATCTACTTTTTCACAAATCCAAAAGTTTATCCCATTGATTTGCAACATTTTTCAGCTTTCCTCCTGCATGCAAACTCTTTTATCAACTTTGCCATCTATGCGTGGAGGTTTCCTGGATTTGCTGCCGATTTGAAGAAAATTTTCCGATGTACGCCGAAGCGTGTTATGAATAATTCTCCATCCATTCAGATGGGTGCAAACGCAAGAGAACCTACCGCAAATGATGATAAGAATATTAGAATGACAAGCTTTAGAAACTTGAGCGTCGTACCATGAATGCAATTGAAAAAACTGTTAGAGTGTTGGGTGTGACTCTCGATTTGTGATGTGACCATGGGTGCAAACGTATGCCAATCCACTACAAGCGATACAAATGATTGCACACTGACCAGCTTTAAAAACTTGACCATGCCATAAATCACAATTGAAAGAACTGTTAGAATGATGGGGATGTCTTTCGATTTTTTGACATTAATATTAGTGAAAATGTTTGGGAATCTACCAAAAACGATACAAACAATCTTGCAATGACAATATTTAGAAACTTGTCGTTTCCATGTGTATAAATGTTTTTTTACAACACTTGTGTGAATCCTCGCGCGCTGATTGGTTGATTTACCGTGATCAATAAGAGGACAGACGCACTGTGCTTACGCCATCATGTCACACAACACTCGTGCGGAATTGAGGGAAAGTTTGTCATCGAAAAAGTTTTTACATCGAAAAAGGATTTTAAAAACAAGTTTATGGATAAACTATCAATGGAAATTACTTTTCTGTAAGTAGGAAATTTTAATAAATGTAACTATGCTGTCATAGAGTTGTTGTCGTTTAAATTTTATGCGTTTTTCAGTCTTTTCGACAAATTTTCACTTTCAATCAAATCGGTAGTCTTTTAAAGAAAAACGTGCCCAAAATTACATTTTTGGACGAGCAACACCATTCTTTCAGGGCTGATTTGAAAAGCGTAGAATGTTTTACAAAGGATAGAGATATCAAGTATTGTGTAATCTTCTATATGATCAGTTTTTATGCATGCAATTTTTATGAAAGGGTGAAACCTGAACCCAGCTAATCGGCCATGTTTGACGTTCCTGTACTGTTTTAACTTCACTTAAGCTCTCTAAAGACAAACAGTACACTGTATTTCTGTATGAAAATAGGCTTATTTCTTTTTTTCCGGCTGAAAAAAGATCCCTTTCGTAAATTGTATGATTTTCCGTAGCTACGCTCGTGGTTCCACTTGAGTTTTGAACATTTTATGACGTCAAGAGTGTGTCAATAAGAGGACAGACAACTCAAAACCATGTGCAATTTGTTAATTAAACAAGAACAAAAAGTCATTAAATCAGCTTCGAAGCTTTTTGTTCGATATCAATTCTGGGCCCACAGTAATTGGCTAACGCTGTTGTGGGTACCCTGCCATGTTATTATTTATTTTCTTTGTGATGTAATTTTTGTTATTGTATATTATTAAAGCGAAGCTAATAAAATAAAATAAATGGTAACTTACAAATCAGAAAAACTATGTGGCATTAAGGTATCAGGATACAAATTTCCGACTTCTTTTGACGAAATTACGTTTTTGGTATCTTCGGAAAGATAATATCGTAATCTTTTATTTCAATGCAAAACAATTTGAAAATGAGTTTTTCTTTGATCAAAAATTTAAAGAAAAGAAAATCTGTGACTTAATAAAGACTGGAAACTGTTAACAAATAAGTGCGTTTATCCCGTCTTCTCATTTCGATCAACTCCGCAACTTTAAAGAGTTCGATGTCAAGACGATTTCAATGGATTAAAATTACTTACAGAAAAACTCATTAGTTAAAAGACGGTGGTGGCGATTTTTGATTTACGCAAATATAAACGAGTTATGATCTGTTTTATGTCCAGCAGCACTCAAAACGTCATTGTTCAACTTTGACGTTAAATTAAAATTGATCTAAGGCAGATACAACAAAACGCTAACACCGTTTTTAAGCCTATTATCTCCTGAATGTGTTGATGTAATTTTAAGCGTCATAGAGTGCGTACTTCTTGACATCGAACATTTTGAATAAGGTACGGTCAAATTTCATTTCTTGGCCAACAACGTCTGAAATTTTAGAAATCATTAAAATCAAACTTCACTACGGAAAACTAAATTTATTCAGCTTTCAGAAAATATATACTTTTACTGAGTTATATATTAAGACAAAAAGAGTACTCTTCATTTAAATTCGCGCACATAGGGGTCCATTTTGTATCCTGATACCTTAACATAAGTGAATATTTTGCCATGCCTCCCTTATGTCAAGTTCTAACGTTGAACTTTACAGGGTTAAATGTATAGATATGATAGAGGAGAAAAAACTGTTGAAACGATTATTACATTAAATATATACATTTTGAAATCACTAGTGAATCCTGCAATCTGATTGGTTCTTTACAGCTTGATTTCAGCCTAAATCGCACCATTTTGAATCTAAATCGCACCATTTTGAATCTAAATCGCACCAATTTGGACAACCAATGAGATTACAGAAAACTAACAAACTAACCAATCAGATGACAGTAAATAAAATGAAAAAAAATTTCAGTTTTTAGGTTTTTTTTTTTTTTACAGTTTTTGAGCAAAAAATTATGAATTATGTCCAAAAACATGGATGAATTCAATAACTTACAGTACTTGAATAATCCCAAAGCATCCTTGACGTCGAAATACTGCTGTAGAAACTGATTTCCCATTATTTGGTGTCCATTTGGACGAAAATGTGGCTAATTTTCCATCAAATTGTGCATGTTAATAGTCCGAACGATCCTGACGTCCAGCGAGCAAACCACCAGTAGGCTACACAAAAATTTGCAAAAATATCAAGAGCTATGCCACGAAGAAGATGTTTGAATGATTTCCAGTAACTTAAAGCGAGGACAAAGACAAACAAAAGTCATCTGCTCTCCATAAAAACACTTTGACGGCGAATAAAACAGTCAACAAACTTCTTCAAAACAGTAAGCACATTCCACCATTTTGAATGTCGAAATGCCTCCTCAGTTAGTTCTACGCCAAAGTAGACAGAGAGAATCCTTACAATTACAAGCTGGAATCCACCAGAAGAATGCAAAGTTGCATGTCAGTTTTATTTGAAGAAAAGAAACGGTTTTCTACTGGTACAAGTCACTGATATGCATGAGCTTGGAATTCACAAGTGCCAAGGACATTTCTGTGTTGACGATGTCTAGTACAACTTTTTACGTCCCAAAGCATCTTCTCAGCTCCAAAAACAAATCCACATGAACTAAAAACATTATATTTGATTCTAATTTGTAGTTTTAAGGCACTGCTGGCTTTAATTTTAACCAAATTTTGCTTGTATGTTCAATTTCACGTGTACCAGTTTTGCTGAGCTCAACGTACGCCATCACACATGTGTACGATCAAGTTAGTTCTCAAAATAGACCAACATTAGTCCTGAATATCTCCTCAGCTACCGAAGACACAAAAACTGTACCTTATTGAGTCAGATGTTGAAGATTAAACTATAAATTTCGCCAAATTTTCAAGAACCTTGAGCTGCCAAGCAAACTAGTGATCAGTTGTCAAACTTGCAAACGACCTGTCACATGACATTTTCAATGTAAAAAGAGCATTTCCGTTTCCGGTATTGTAAAACAAATCAATAAAAGCATGCTATAAACTACAGTTTGATTTCAAAATGGATATAATTAAGTGGTAATTGAACTTCGTGTCGTGCAATTTTGGTTCGAAATCAAACTTGCGATTCAAATCACACTCCCGCTACGCGTTCGTGCGATTTTGTAATCGCGCGTTTGATTTCGAACCAAATTGCACTCCACTCAGTTCAATTACCATTATAAATTAATCTATTCATTTATATTACGAAAATATTATTGGAGTGCATTTCAAATCGGATTCTTTATTAATACATTTAACATGTTTAGAAATAATTTGGCTACAGTACGAGGATTCTCAAAATTATTCTTACAGTGTTATGAACAAACTCACGCGAAAATATACTTTAGTGCAGTTTATTTACTTCAAGTTGTTAAATTTATAAGGTTGGGAAAGGGGTAATGTTTCGGTTGACATTGACAATTAACATTTACATTGATGGTTGACATATACAACTGCCATTTGTTTTATAAATCTCCATATCTTTATTGATATTCCTGTGCATATTTCACACCAGAATCTTTTTTCAAAAATAATTACTTTTGTAATAGTTGTCCTTGATCAATTACATCTTTATTAAAACAAAATGAACTTGCACGAATGCAAGACAGCAGACAGGATCTTAATAATAATGATTGATTTTTTAATATATAGATGTCATTTATCATTAATTTTAAGAACATGTTTTTTGAAAGAAAGTTAATTTGAACGAAAACACCACCGCAGATATGAGCTTAATAAAAAAAATTGTTTTAAAAGATGTCATTGATCAATAACACTTTTATTAAAACAAAATGAGCTTGCGCGAATACACGACAGCAAATAAGAGCTTAAAACATGACTGTCTTTTTAATATATGTCATTGATCAATAAAAACATCTATTAAAAGAAAATGAATTTGAACGAAATCACCACAGGAGATATCAGTTTAATAAGAAGTGTCTGTAATAGAGGTCTTTGATCAATAACGTACAGCATTATTAAAACAAAACTAATTTGAACAAATACACGACAGCAGATTCCAGCTTAACTTTAGAAAAAAGGATTCCTTTTGTAATAGATGTCATTGATCAATAGGATCTTTATTAAAACTAAATTAATTGGAACAAATACAAGACAGCAGTTTCGCGCGAAAGAAAAAAGGATTCCTTTTGTAGTATATGTCATTCATCAATAACATCTTTATTAAAACAAAATTGAATTAGAATGAATGACAGTATATATTGTGCTCTTGAAATACAGGTGCCATTTCTATAAGGATGTAGTCTTTCCCAAAACCTAAGCTCATTAATTGATTATTTCACCTCGGATCCTCAGAAGTTAAAACTATACCGATTCAGCTTTCTTTAGGATAATTTTCGTCAGTCTCAATCGCAGGCAAACCTTTTTTCGAAAAGTTTCAGAGAATTTTGCACTGCAAATTCATTAAAAACAACTTTAGTTGATTTTAAAACGTTTTCAAAAATCAAACTTTTATTCGCTAGTTTTACCACCAATTAACCATGAAGGAACTTACTGATAGGGAAAAAACAATCTGGTTTGCTGTCTTCATAGTGGAAGGTGTCATCCTTGTTTCTTGTAACATCCTCAGCCTCATCATCTTCGCAAGAAAAGTTCGTCAATCCAAAACATGTCTTCTTCTTGTCAACCAATCCTTGGCTGACTTTTTAGTAGGGGTAATGGCCTTGGTATATAGTCTTCAATTCGCTTTAGTTGAATTCGCACCGGACAACATACCTACCAAAGATGACGAGTGCCGCAGCATTATGTACACATTCACCTTGGTAATATGGAACTTTGTTGTCCAAATGGCGTTAGCTTCGCTCGCTTTAATTGCGCTTGACAGAGCTTTCGCAGTATTCAAGCCATTTCAACATCGTGTGCTTAAATCAAAGCAATACTATTATGGGATTCTAGCAACTTGGTGTCTAAGCTTGCTTCCTGCATCTTGCATTATCATTCTAAGCTGTGAACGTATTGCTATCCAATATCAAGTAGTTTTTGCACTTACAATTATTAATGTTCACGTGACTCTGCTGATTTTAATCATCGCTTACATCAGCGTTTATATCAAAATCAAGTACTTTCCAGTTTTCAAGCATAGTTCACATGTAAGATCTCAGATCAAGCTCTCGTTGACTCTCTTCTTTGCTTCAGTAGCATCAATGTCAACCGTGTTACCATTTTCGGGCATAAATATCTACGTTTTCACAAATCCAAGAGTTTATCCCATTAATTTGCAACATTACTCAGCTTTCCTCCTACATGCAAACTCTTTTATCAACATTGCCATCTATGCGTGGAGGTTTCCTGGATTTGCAAATAATTTGAAGAAAATTTTCGGTTGTACGCCTAAACTTGTTATGAATAATTCTCCATCCGTTCAGATGAGTGCAAACGCAAGACAACCTACTGCAAATGATGATAGAAATATTACAATGACAAGCTTTAGAAATTTGAGCGGCGTACCATGAGTACAAATTGAAAGAACATGCCGAGAGTGTTGGGAATGACTTTCGATTGTTTGATGTGGCCGTCGGTGCAAGCGTATGCCAATCTTTCACAAGCGAGACAAATTAATTTACAGTGACAAGCTTTAAAAACTTGAGCTTACTATGAAACACAATGGAAAGAACTGTTGGCGTGTTAGAAACGACTTTCGTTTTTTGGGGGAATCTACCACAAACAATAAAAACAATCTTGCAATTACCAGTTTTCAAAACTTGTCTTTACCATGTGTACTAGTGTTTTTAAATAATAATAAAAATACATTAAATCAGCGTCGGAGAGTTATGTTCGATATCATGATCAACTAGACGCATAACTGCGTGAACTCGGGCTTCATTACGATTATGTAATCATTTTCTTGGATTAGCTTGAGATGATTTGAAGCGAAAAAAAAGTTATTTTTTTGGTCGTCCTCCTTTTCTGTTTGGTCCGTTCCTTCAGTCCGTGATTACCCTGCGAGCAGAGGTTCCTTTCTCTTACCTAGATTTCTCGTCGTTCTAGGTAAGAGAAAGGAACCTCTGCTCGCAGGGTAGTCCGTGATCCGCTTGCCTGTACTGCTTAACCTGGTGATCGATGTTTGGTTCGTGCAGTGATACATGCGAGCTCAAAGACTGTCTAGAAACAGTGTTATTATAAAAGTTGTTCTTGCAAAATAAACGCAAGAAAAAGCAAGATAGATACTAGTCACTAAAGCAATTGGTGTTATATTTAAGGCGATTTAATTTAGGCTGTTGGATGTAGTTTTCAGAGAGGCTGATTTCAGCTGTTTTATATTTGTTGTTGTCGAGCTTGACCTTGATGTTTAAAATCGGTCACGTTATCTGACATATTGTAAACAAAGAAATATTACTTTCATCGTTCAACTGCTAGATAATAGGTTGAAGCGATTAAGTTTAAACTTAAAAGTTTTGCGTATAAGTTTGTTGTTCTTTGCCGAGAAGCTAAGCGCTCGGCAATCGCCAATCAATCGCGGATCTGAAGCTTGTACGAGCTAATAGTATAGTCAATAAAATTAAACTATTGACAGATAAACTCGTTATTTTAATCAAAAATATAAAAGAAATAATTACAAGAAGCAAAATATTTACCCTAAACATCACTACTGTTGTTGTCTTCACTTCTAGTGCGCTGTATCGTACTCTCTAAGAATGCTTACAATCAGGAGCCCATTACCCATTACAATACAGTTAAATATCCAGTAGTAACAGCTTCGTCCTTTGTAACTGGTTGTGAATCAATTCCATAGCATTATGAGTTTATAGCAGGGACGATTTCTCGATAAATTCCATCATAATAAGTTGGCTCGCTTATTTAGCCCGTAAATTGCATGATCTTCATTAAAATTCACAGTGACCCTTTCCGAAAACATTCGACATAAACTTAAGTGTAATTCTACTGCGAATCATGTGGAGTGAGCGCATAAAATATGAAAATATTCCACCTAGAAATCAATCCTTCGACGAATCAAATATCCATGTGCTCGTATTGGCCAGTCTACGCATGCGCTGTGACCATACGCATGCGCGGTGACGACTAGACGGCGTTTTGCGACCCAAGAAAAAAAACAAAACATTGAAGCCCATTTTAAGACTCGGGTTTCCTTTGGAAAGCCCGAGTAATTAATGTGAGAGCAAACGATTGATTCAAACCTTCAGAAATGGCAAAGTCTTTTACATAAAAAAAAACGGTGTGGAAGTTAACAAAAACTATTTTGCCATGGATGCCTTATGCCAAGTTTGCATTGGACGTTGAACTTTACAATGTAAAATCTATAGATCGGATACAGAAAATTAAGAATTAAAACGATGATTATATTATATAACCTATTCATTTATATTGCGCAAATATTAACGCAGTGCATTGAAAATATATGATTCTTTTTTATAACGATTCAATAATGATTTGGCTACCATACCAGCATTCTCAAAATTATTCTTTTAATCAACAAATCATGCGAAAGTTACAACACTACTTTAGTGTAGTTTCTTTATTCCAAAGTGCTTTCGTTTCTACATTTATAAGGTTAGGAAAGGGGCTGTGTTTCGGTTGACTTTGATATACAGTTGTCATTTTATTATTTAATCAACAATTTTATTGGAATTATTGTCGATTCCTGTGCATATTTTACACCAACATTTCAATATAGTAAAATTATTGATTTTGTAATAGATGTCATTGATATCCATAACATCTTTATTAAAAGAAAATGAATTTGGATGGATGACAGCATATTTGTGCTCAATACAGCTGCAGTTTTTTTAGATTTTATCTGAACATTTTTATTGGAATTTTTGCTATTTCTGTGTCCATTTCACACCAGCATCTTTTTAAAATATGATTGATTTTGTAATAGAAGTCATTGATCAATAGCATATTTATTGAAACAAAATTGAATTTGAATGGATGACAGTATATATATTGTGCTCTTAAAAATACAGCTGCCATTTTTATAAGGATTTAGTTTGCCCCAAGACCAAAGTTTATCAAGAGAGCCCACTAGATATAATTTGATTATTGTACCTCAGATCCTTAGAAGTTGACACTGTATGTACCAATTCAGGTTCTTTGAGAATATATTCCTCAGTCTCAATTGAAGTTAAATCTTTTTCGAAAAAAAGAGAGAAGAGAAATTTGTTCTGAAAATTCATTAAAACAACTTTTGTTGACTTTGAAGCGTCAGTTTTCCAAAATTAATAAATAATTAATTAATAAAATTACATTTCTGCTCGTTTATCCTCAAATTTATACAATGAAGGAACTTACTGCGATGGGGAAAAACAATTTGGTTTGCTGTCTTCATCGTGGAAAGTGTCATTATTGTTTGTAACATCCTCAGTCTCATCATCTTCGCAAGAAAAGTTCGTCAATGCAAACAATGTCTTCTTCTTATCAACCAATCCTTGGCTGATTTTTTTGGTTGGAGTAGAGGCCCTATACTCGGCTGTCGCTTCTGCTGAAGTCACACAAAAAAACATACCTACCAAAGATAACAAGTGCCGTAGCATTATGTACACATTCAGCAATGTCATATGGAACTCTGTTGTCCAATTGTCGTTAGCTTCGCTCGCTTTAATTGCGCTTGATAGAGCCTTAGCAGTCTTTAAGCCGTTTCAACATCGTGTACTTAACTCAAAGCATTACTATTATGGAATTCTAGCAACTTGGTTTTTAATCTTGATTCCTCCATTTTCTATGATCCTTTTACGCTGTGAAAGCTTGGATATCCAAGGCAAGTAACTTTTGCACACAATTTTCAATATTTACTCGACTCTGCTGATTTTAATCATTGCTTACCTAAGTGTTTACATCAAAATCAAGTACTTTCCAGTTTTCCAGCACAATTCCCAGACACGATCTCAGTTGAAGCTCTCGTTGACTCTTTTCTTTGCTTCGGTAGCATCAATGTCGACCGTGATACCATATTCTGGCATACAAATCTACATCGTCGCAAATGGCTCTTCCTCAGATTATTTCATTAACTTGCACATGATTGCACCTTTCCTCATGTTTGCAAACTCTTTTGTCAACTTTGCCATCTATTCGTGGAGGTTTCCTGGATTTGCTGCTGATTTGAAGAAAATTTTCCGATGTACGCCGAAGAGTGTTATGAATAATTCTCCATCCATTCAGATGGGTGCAAACGCAAGAGAACGTACCGCAAATGATGATAAGAATATTAGAATGACAAGCTTTAGAAACTTGAGCGTCGTACCATGAATGCAATAGCTGTTATTACAGTTATATGCAAATGATTTTGAACAATGGGTTGAAGTCGAGGCTTTCGGGCGAAAACAATAGGTTTGCCCGAAAGCCTCGATTTGAAACCATTGTTTGAAATCATTTGCATATAACTGTAATAACAGCTATTGAAAATACTGTTAGAGTGTTGGGTGTGACTTTCGATTTGTGATGTGACCATGGGTGGAAACGTATGCCAATCCACTACAAGCGATACAAATGATTGCACACTGACCAGCTTTAAAAACTTGACCATGCCATAAATCACAATTGAAAGAACTGTTAGAATGATGTGGACGGCTTTCGATTTTTTGACATTCATATTAGTGAAAATAGTTTGTATCTACCAAAAACGATACAAACAATCTTGCAATGACAAGATTTAGAAACTTGTCGTTTCCATGTGTATTAATGTTTTTAAACAAGAACAAAAAGGCATTAAATCAGCTTCGAAGCTTTTTGTTTGATATCAATTGAAGTGAGAGTAAATGATTCATTCAAACAGCCTGAATGGTTACTTGCAAATCAGAAAAATTGTGTGGCATTAACATAAGTAAATATTTTGCCATGCCTCCCTTATGTCAAGCTCTAACGATGAAATTTACAGGGTTACATGTATAGATATGATAGAGAAGAAAAAACTGTTGAAACGATTATTACATACATTAACCTATTCATTTATATTACGAAAATATTATTGAGGTGCATTTCAAATCGGATTCTTTATTAGTACATTTAACATGTTTAATGATAATTTGGCTACAGTACGAGGATTCTTACAAAATTATTCTTACAGTGTTATGAACAACGTTTAACTCAAACTTTAGTGCAGTTTATTTACTTCAAGCTAGTTGTTAAATTTATAAGGTTTTGAAAGGGGTAATGTTTCGGTTGATATTTACAATTATATTTACATTGATGGTTGACATATATACAATTCTCATTTGTTTTATAAATTCCCATATCTTTATTGATATTCCTGTGCAGATTTCACACCAGAATCTTTTTTCAAAAATAATTGCTTTTGTAATAGTTCTCATTGATCAATAACAACTTTATTAAAACAAAATGAACTTGCACGAATGCAGGACAGCAGATAAGATCTTAATGATAATGATTGATTTTTTAATGCATAGATGTCATTTATCAATGATAACATCTTTATTAAAAGAAAATTAATTTGAACGTAAACACCACCGCAGATATGAGCTTAATAAAAAAATTGTTTTAAAAGATGTCATTGATCATTAACACTTTTATTAAAACAAAATGAGCTTGCGCGAATACACGACAGCAGATAAGAGCTTTTTAATATATGTCATTGACCAATAAAAACATCTATTAAAAGAAAATGAATTTGAACAAAATCACCACAGGAGATATGAGTTTGATAAGAAGTGTCTGTAATAGAGGTCTTTGATCAATAACAGCATTATTAAAACAAAACTAATTTGAACAAATACACGACAGCAGATTCGAGCTTTAGAAAAAAGGATTCCTTTTGTAATAGATGTCATTGATCAATAGGATCTTTATTAAAACTAAATTAATTGGAACAAATACAAGACAGCAGTTTCGGGCGAAAGAAAAAAGGATTCCTTTTGTAGTATATGTCATTGATCAATAACATATTTATTAAAACAAAATTGAATTAGAATGAATGACAGTATATATTGTGCTCTTGAAATACAGGTGCCATTTCTATAAGGATGTAGTCTTTACCAAAACCTAAGCTCATTAATTGATTATTTCACTTGGGATCCTCAGAAGTTAAAACTATACCGATTCAGCTTTCTTTAGGATAATTTTCGTCAGTCTCAATCGCAGGCAAACCTTTTTTCGAAAAGTTTCAGAGAATTTTGCACTGCAAATTCATTAAAAACAACTTTAGTTGATTTTAAAACGTTTTCAAAAATCAAACTAGCTTTTCGCTAGTTTTACCACCAATTAACCATGAAGGAACTTACTGATAGGGAAAAAACAATCTGGTTTGCTGTCTTCATAGTGGAAGGTGTCGTCATTGTTTCTTGTAACATCCTCAGCCTCATCATCTTCGCAAGAAAAGTTCGTCAATCCAAAACATGTCTTCTTCTTATCAACCAATCCTTGGCTGACTTTTTAGTAGGGGTAATGGCCTTGGTATATAGTCTTCAATTTGCTTCAGTTAAAGTCACACTGGACAACATACCTACCAAAGATGACGAGTGCCGTAGCATTATGTACACATTCATCGTGGTCATATGGAACTTTGTGGTCCAAATGTCGTTAGCTTCGCTCGCTTTAATTGCGCTTGACAGAGCTTTCGCAGTATTCAAGCCATTTCAACATCGTGTGCTTAAATCAAAGCAATACTATTATGGGATTCTAGCAACTTGGTGTCTAAGCTTGCTTCCTGCATCTTGCATTATCATTCTAAGCTGTGAACGTATTGCTATCCAATATCAAGTAGTTTTTGCACTTACAATTATTAATGTTCACGTGACTCTGCTGATTTTAATCATCGCTTACATCAGCGTTTATATCAAAATCAAGTACTTTCCAGTTTTCCAGCATAGTTCACATGTAAGATCTCAGATCAAGCTCTCGTTGACTCTCTTCTTTGCTTCAGTAGCATCAATGTCGACCGTGTTACCATTTTCGGGCATAAATATCTACTTTTTCACAAATCCAAAAGTTTATCCCATTGATTTGCAACATTTTTCAGCTTTCCTCCCACGCTGGGGCGAATGACCCCTCATAATCGATCATTGGGGGCGCGCGTAGCTTCATGGGTAGAATTCAAAATGGCGGCACAACTATTCCGAGATGAGCCGCCAAGTGGCGTGTTTAAGAGATTTATTGCAAGAACGAAGTCTAACTACTTGTCTAAAACGGAAGATTCAACTTCTTTAACTGATATTTCATCTTTCTTTCGGGAGATCGAACGAAGTGTGGATGTTCTAGAGGATAAATATAAGTCTAAGTCGCGGTACAAGGATGTACAACAGCTTGTTGAAACAAAGGGGATGGTCTGTCGATGCCTGGCTAAAATTCATAGCAAGATTATTAGCCGACTTCGCTCCACTCCAAACACAGCATCGCCTTGGATGGGAGATTTTACAATGGATGTCCCCATTGAGGTTTTTAGTGTGATATCCAAGCGTATAATTAGCCGAAATAACTTTGGACATATTTACAAGGAAACCGACGCTTGCATTAATGTTAACTTCACTGACAAGAAGAAAGCTGTTTTTATGTTTGACAAGCTAAATCTCGAAGGTACCGTATGTGCAAAAGACCAACTCCTGGTAAAATATGCTAAACCATCAGTTTCACCTGAAAGATGTGAGGTTATTGTATCAGTGGACATGCCATTTAAATTAACATTTTATAAAAACAAAGAAGTGTTGTCGGTTCATTTCCATTATGGCTATTGGAATGAAAATGATATTCCACAGCATTAGGAACAGTTCACTATTTTCCAAGGTCATGCAGTCTACATTGGTTCTTATATACAGGTATTTGTTATGTATAGAGAGAAATCAGACTGACTTGGTTTGATACACAGCAGTATGACAATAGAAATTGATATTTAGAAACATGTGAAATATAACCTAAATAATTACTACATAGTCACTATCACTCTGCTGGAACAGCTTTATATATAGTAACAATAACCGAGAGAAACCCAATGTTTAAGGCAATAGACAGATATTACTTTTTCTACATGTATTGTCATGAGTATTTGGTGTTACTAAATCTATCCAACTGAGTGATAGTGACTAATATTCAATAAATACATATTATGAGGCAGTAGCTATTTTAATTGCATTTCACAGAGATATGAACTATATTCAATGTATTTGAAATTCACTCTATATCCAATGTATTGTCAGTGAGAGATTTAAATATTAAGTTTTTTTATAGTTGCTTAAAAAGAAAAAAAAGTTTTTACTGTTCACTGTTGATTTTATTACTTGATTCTATAATAAAAGCTGTCAGTTCACTTCTAAAAAGCCTTTTTACAGTTTACAAATTTTAATAATACCTTGAAATACAACTGTACAAAAATGTATTGAAGATAATTAAATAAACAGGGCTCCCAGGATTATTACACATTGATACACTTTGTTACTCTTTCCCTAATACACTTTGTTTCATGGGTTAATGAAAACCACTCTATAGAGTACAAACACTAAACAACATAAATACCACCCGGGAGGCTGGATACCACTAAATACTGGTAACTTATGCTAATTGTATTGTCTAATTAGCACCGTTTTTTTAGTAAATAGTGCAAGGTGTTGTATGCTTTTAGTGTTTGTACTCTATTGAAAACATACTTAAAATGACAGTCCATACTTAAAAGATATAACAATTTTGTCTTTTTGATTTTAGTCTTAGAGTGGTTTTCATAAACCTGTGAAACACACTTAAGCGTAACATGCTTTATTTCACTTTATATGAAAGAGCAGAACACAACATTTCATAAGTATTAACATAAGACAATGGTTGCTTAAAAAGAGAAAAACAAAAGGTTTTTACTGTTCAATGTTGATTTTATTACTTGATTCTATATTAAAAGTTGTCATTTCACTTCTAAATTTAACCATAACTTGTAAATTTCTCGCGCGCTGATTGGCTGAGAGCCATTGTCGATTACAGTCCAGACCTGCTTGTGCTCACAACATCCATGCGCGAGCGGATAAAACGGTTTTCTTCAAACTTTTTTTAGTTGTTTTTCGCTTATTGATGGTAAAAAACGAATCGAAGTCAGTTTTCTATGGGTCTGTACTGTAATCGACAATCAAAATTACGTCACAAATGATCAAAACTTTGCAGTGAAACCCCTCGCTGCGCTCGTGGTCCACTTGAGTTTTGATCATTTGTGACGTAATTTTGATTGTCGATTACAGTACAGACCCATAGAAAACTGACTTTGATTTGTTAAAAGCCCTTTACAGTGTACAAATGTTTTAAAGAAATCCAAGAGTTATTTGGATAAATTGTATTAATAACTTGAAATACAACTGTACACAAAATGTATTGCAGATAGTTAAATAAAGACAATTAAATCACAGCCAGAGGATGTTTGGATATTATTATTTACACTCTAAAACTATAGGGTACAAACACTAAAATTGTGCAACATAAATACCACTAAATACTGGTAAATTATGCTAATTCTATTGTTTAATTAGCACTAAATTTTTAGCAAATAGTGCAAAGTGTTGCATGCTTTTAGTGCTTGTACTCTATTGAAAATATACTTAAAATATATATTAATAACTTTTTTTTATTTTAGTCTTACATGAAAAAGTAGACCAAAACATTTCCTAAGTATTAACATAAGACACCAAAGCAGTGTCTACCTTTAACCCTTCCACTGATTTCTCCACTAGCTTCATAATATCACTACTGCATATCTGACATTTCTCATCATTAGGATTTGCTTTAGCTTCACCACAATAGCAATACTTGATTTGTTTCTCTGAAACTCTGAGTGGAATGTAAGAATCTGATTTTTTTTCCTTGCCGCCTGCATAGACTACACTACAAGGATCTTTTTCTCTCAACCATATCAAACTGACATATTCATGTCTGAATACAGTCCACCACTGTTGATGCTTTCTGCTACTGCAAGTATTTGCAAGATACTGCTTCAGCTTTATGTGCTTTGCCTCTCGTCCTTGCATGGAATTCAGACCAAGACCATAACCAAGAGTATTGAACAGCTGTTTGGCATGGAAAGGAATAGCATAGCCAATTGTCCATATAGTAGGATTAGGACACTTTAACAGCAAAGCAACAGCAGTGAAATAGGATCTACACAGGTGATCAAGTTCAAGTAGGTTTTCATTTGAAATCTTGACACGTGTGTATATAGCAATTGCATCTCTCAATTTCAATCCTAGAAATGATAGTGTGTGCAGCTTGAGATAAGACCCTTTTGATACACCTGGCATGTCAAGCAGTATTTTGATTGGAGCAGTGAAATTCCAGCAAAACCTTTTTGACTCTAAGCCAGTAAATCTGTAGGAAAATTGAGTTCCACTTTTTCTTTCCTCATTGAACCACCTGCGGTACCTTTTACAGAGCCTTCCACACTTTACAACATTCTTGATGCATTCAATAAATTTGATCAGAGGGGATAACCTTGGAAGATGGTCTAATTTGGTGGCAGATTTAATCAGTTTATCATCAGTACAATGTGTAGCCAAGGTAAGAAGAATCATGAACCAGTGTTGCCAAGCATTGTTTGTGTTATGTAATGGCTCAGCTTTTATCTTATCTACATACCTACCAAGAGGAGGGACAAATTCCTGCCTTGATTTGTTTTTGGCAATATACTTAGTAACATGGGACCTTTGTTTGCCTTCTGGATCTTTTAGTGTTTTTTTGTATGTCTCCACTTTTGCTGCTACATCAAGTCTGTCACTGTACTTCCATAGTTGCCATGTAGCTGATGCTCCTCCAATGCTGCCATTTACTACTTTTTTTGTTTCTTGGCTTACATTAGCAAAGGGTGAGAAGTATGTTGCACAATTGTTAAGTTCCCCAGACATAGAAGAGACCCATTTCATGTCAGATGGAACTAGCTCGAAAATAAAAACTACCTCATTACCCTTATTGGTTTTCAGCTTTTTACCCTCGATTGCTTCCATTTCACCCACCAAGAACTTGGTATATTGCTTTAACAATGGACAGTCTTCTTCACAGTCAGCCCCCAATAGCAAATGATTCTCATTGCAGCTTTGGACTCTTTGCAACAGGTTAAGGAAACTCACAAGATATGCTAGAAAAAGTGAAAAAGGAATTTGCTTAATTTTTTTTTTTTTACAAAATCAAGATATAATTATATATTTGGTACTCCTCTCACATTTATGAATAAATAAAATATATACACTGGAAAATTAGTTTGTAAATTAAGAATTTACATATGTTAAATTAAAATGTACACTGACATTTACAGTTAGTACTTTAGAGTGGTATAAAAGCATTGATTTCTGTCTGTAATTTGCCCTCTGCTGATTCACCCACACTTATTTGCCCATTTGAATTTCTATTGATTATAGATGAACTGTATAATTAATCAACAGAGCTATGCATCTATGTCAAGGTCTTGAATGGTTTAAACTAATGGTTTAACTAATGGTTTATGTTACTATCAAAATTACATTTAGTTATTTATTTTTTCATTCATTCATTCATTTAT
Organism: Metridium senile; assembly: GCA_949775045.1. Lineage (NCBI taxonomy): Eukaryota > Metazoa > Cnidaria > Anthozoa > Actiniaria > Metridiidae > Metridium > Metridium senile. The sequence goes on along the minus strand of OX459106.1, from coordinate 13,159,533 downwards.
TCATGTATTCATGCATCCATTCTTTCATTTATTTATTCATTCATTCATTCATTTATTCATGTATTCATGCATCCATCCATTCATTCGTTCATTCATTTATTTATTTTTTCATTCATTCATTCATTTATTCATGTATTCATGCATCCATTCATTCACTCATTTATTTATTTATTTATCTAAATAAACCAGTGCTAGTATACATGTTTCAAAACCAAACTGACATTTTCTTTTATTTTGAAATTATCCATGTTACAGAAAGACATTTTAGTTTATTCTGTATATTAGTCATTGAATTTATCTCAAGCATGAATCCTGACTACAGAAAAAAAAGAATGAATACATTATTAATGTATCAATAAATTTAAATAATATGCATCTATGTCAAGGTCATGAATGGTTTAATTAATGGTTTATGTTACCATCAAAATTACATTTACTAATAGTTATTTATTTATTCATTCATTCATTCTTTTGTTCATTTATTTATTTATCTAAATAAAACAGTGCTAGTATACATGTTTCAAAACCAAACTGACATTTTCTTTTATTTTGAAAATATCCATGTTACAGAAAGACATTTTAGTTTATTCTGTATATTATAGTCATTGAATTTATCTCAAGCATGAATCCTGACTACAGAAAAAAATATTGAATACATTATTAATATATCAATAAATTTAAATAATATTTAGAGTAAATTTATTCTAAATATTATTTGAATTTGTTGATATATTTTAATACATGTATTCAATATTTTAATACATATATTATTAATACAGTGTATTTCAATATAATAATAATAATAATAATAATAATAATAATAATAATAATAATAATAATAATAATAACCTACCAGTTGCAGTGTTATCTTTACCAAAAGGTGCCCCATCCGCCCCAATAGCAACATAGAATACATTTGTTTTCCCATGAAACCAGTGAAGATAAGGCTGTTTTTTATCAATGAACAAATACAAATCTGCAAGCAACAGAAGAAAGGGCTGAAGTGGTCTGTAAACACCATTCACGGATGGTCCTGCATCACCAGCTAGATTGTCCAGGCTTTTTACTTCACCGATGTTAATACTGTTGATGCATTTCATAAGTTTTTTATATGAAATGCCCTTAGGTACTTGACAACCAGCTATAAATTCTGCTTTGCTGTTGTCATCTGCTTCCTTTGTGACATCCGAACAGTTCCGCTTGATGGAATATTGTTTTTTGCTCAGGATGCCACCTTCATACAGTTCCCGTATACTTCTGACATCATTTGCCTTGCTGTTTTCATATTCTTTTACTTTTTTCTTTACAATCTTAGGAATTATGTGTGTGTTGACTACTGTGGAATTTTGAATGTAGTGTTGTAATTCATCTTTAGTTGTAGAAGCAACAAGAGTGGCCCATAATCCATCTAGTACTGGTTTATTATCTATATGTTTGGTTCCACCATGTATAATTTTCAAGGAATTGATTGTTTTCTTCCTTCTCCTTAATGACTGGGCTGAGGACAGTGCTAACTTATCACCATCTTTGGACAAGCTGGTTGTTATTTTGGCAAGTCTTGGAGTTTTTGATGGTCTTTCAAAATTGATGTCATCTCTAAGCTCTCCAGTCTATAGATTACACAAAATTATATAATCAAGAAATGGCAACGTAGGGAATAAACAATAAAATAAACAATAAAATAATGTTTAAATCTATAATGAGAACAGGAAAATTGTACTGAGTCAAACTGAATTGTAACTGAACAAACTGAACTGTACATGATCCAACTTATGTACAATATAGTTATATACAATATTGCATGAGATTTAAACTAAATAATTATTTGAAAATAACTGTAATATTAAGTTCCATAAAGAGAGCATAAGACAGCATTAACTTAATTGTAAATACGTTTTGGTCGTTATGAACTTAGGCAGTATGTTTTGATGTAGCTCTATTACTTATATTATAAAAGAACACGCTTAACTATACATACTTTCTTTCTCTTCCTACGGATCTTTTCCTCTAAGGCATGAACAGATTTTTTCAGTAAGTTAAGTTCTTCTTTTCTTTGTATAACTTCTTGCTTTTTAAGAGACAACTCGTCGCTCAATTGGAGCTTTTCATCAATAATTTCCTTTTGTTGTCGATGTTTTTCCCTGACATAAGCACCAAGCGGGAATCTTTCTTTCTTTGGCTTCGTTCGGGCTGTCGTAGGAGCATATAATACCCTATGGAGTAGTTTTAACATAAATGAATAAATTACCGTGAAAATATTAATATTCATAGACTAGATATTAAACTTCCATCGTATGGTTGTCGATTTTGAATTAGCATAACAAAAGCACAAAAAAATTCAAGCAAAAATACTTACTTTGGATTATTCTCAATCGAGTTAGCCTCAAAGTCAACTGCTCCAATCATAGGCGAGGAATCCTTCTAAAATAACCCTAATTACCTTGAATAATATATCGTTTTAAAGCATGTAATTCAGTGATTCTCAAAACAGCCGCCACAATACTATATCTCGTTCCCAGGCCCCATAATCGCTGCCAGAATTGGCCCTCATTTCACTAGAGGAATGGATTTTTCAACCATGGTGCATTGCGCCCCCAACAAAAACGCCATCTTAGATTTTTTGACCCATGATTACGAGATTGACTGAGGGGGTGGTACGGCCCCAGCGTGCCTGCATGCAAACTCTTTTATCAACTTTGCCATCTATGCGTGGAGGTTTCCTGGATTTGCTGCCGATTTGAAGAAAATTTTCCGATGTACGCCGAAGCGTGTTATGAATAATTCTCCATCCATTCAGATGGGTGCAAACGCAAGAGAACCTACCGCAAATGATGATAAGAATATTAGAATGACAAGCTTTAGAAACTTGAGCGTCGTACCATGAATGCAATTGAAAAAACTGTTAGAGTGTTGGGTGTGACTCTCGATTTGTGATGTGACCATGGGTGCAAACGTATGCCAATCCACTACAAGCGATACAAATGATTGCACACTGACCAGCTTTAAAAACTTGACCATGCCATAAATCACAATTGAAAGAACTGTTAGAATGATGGGGATGTCTTTCGATTTTTTGACATTAATATTAGTGAAAATGTTTGGGAATCTACCAAAAACGATACAAACAATCTTGCAATGACAATATTTAGAAACTTGTCGTTTCCATGTGTATAAATGTTTTTTTACAACACTTGTGTGAATCCTCGCGCGCTGATTGGTTGATTTACCGTGATCAATAAGAGGACAGACGCACTGTGCTTACGCCATCATGTCACACAACACTCGTGCGGAATTGAGGGAAAGTTTGTCATCGAAAAAGTTTTTACATCGAAAAAGGATTTTAAAAACAAGTTTATGGATAAACTATCAATGGAAATTACTTTTCTGTAAGTAGGAAATTTTAATAAATGTAACTATGCTGTCATAGAGTTGTTGTCGTTTAAATTTTATGCGTTTTTCAGTCTTTTCGACAAATTTTCACTTTCAATCAAATCGGTAGTCTTTTAAAGAAAAACGTGCCCAAAATTACATTTTTGGACGAGCAACACCATTCTTTCAGGGCTGATTTGAAAAGCGTAGAATGTTTTACAAAGGATAGAGATATCAAGTATTGTGTAATCTTCTATATGATCAGTTTTTATGCATGCAATTTTTATGAAAGGGTGAAACCTGAACCCAGCTAATCGGCCATGTTTGACGTTCCTGTACTGTTTTAACTTCACTTAAGCTCTCTAAAGACAAACAGTACACTGTATTTCTGTATGAAAATAGGCTTATTTCTTTTTTTCCGGCTGAAAAAAGATCCCTTTCGTAAATTGTATGATTTTCCGTAGCTACGCTCGTGGTTCCACTTGAGTTTTGAACATTTTATGACGTCAAGAGTGTGTCAATAAGAGGACAGACAACTCAAAACCATGTGCAATTTGTTAATTAAACAAGAACAAAAAGTCATTAAATCAGCTTCGAAGCTTTTTGTTCGATATCAATTCTGGGCCCACAGTAATTGGCTAACGCTGTTGTGGGTACCCTGCCATGTTATTATTTATTTTCTTTGTGATGTAATTTTTGTTATTGTATATTATTAAAGCGAAGCTAATAAAATAAAATAAATGGTAACTTACAAATCAGAAAAACTATGTGGCATTAAGGTATCAGGATACAAATTTCCGACTTCTTTTGACGAAATTACGTTTTTGGTATCTTCGGAAAGATAATATCGTAATCTTTTATTTCAATGCAAAACAATTTGAAAATGAGTTTTTCTTTGATCAAAAATTTAAAGAAAAGAAAATCTGTGACTTAATAAAGACTGGAAACTGTTAACAAACAAGTGCGTTTATCCCGTCTTCTCATTTCGATCAACTCCGCAACTTTAAAGAGTTCGATGTCAAGACGATTTCAATGGATTAAAATTACTTACAGAAAAACTCATTAGTTAAAAGACGGTGGTGGCGATTTTTGATTTACGCAAATATAAACGAGTTATGATCTGTTTTATGTCCAGCAGCACTCAAAACGTCATTGTTCAACTTTGACGTTAAATTAAAATTGATCTAAGGCAGATACAACAAAACGCTAACACCGTTTTTAAGCCTATTATCTCCTGAATGTGTTGATGTAATTTTAAGCGTCATAGAGTGCGTACTTCTTGACATCGAACATTTTGAATAAGGTACGGTCAAATTTCATTTCTCGGCCAACAACGTCTGAAATTTTAGAAATCATTAAAATCAAACTTCACTACGGAAAACTTAATTTATTCAGCTTTCAGAAAATATATACTTTTACTGAGTTATATATTAAGACAAAAAGAGTACTCTTCATTTAAATTCGCGCACATAGGGGTCCATTTTGTATCCTGATACCTTAACATAAGTGAATATTTTGCCATGCCTCCCTTATGTCAAGTTCTAACGTTGAACTTTACAGGGTTAAATGTATAGATATGATAGAGAAGAAAAAACTGTTGAAACGATTATTACATTAAATATATACATTTTGAAATCACTAGTGAATCCTGCAATCTGATTGGTTCTTTACAGCTTGATTTCAGCCTTTATTATATCCATTTTGATATCACCAAGCAATCCTGTACTCTGATTGGCTCTCAGCAGCTATGATATGAGCATGAATTGCATCATTTTTTGAATTTATTGCACCATTTGTAAAAACCGGATCGGGGACGGGGACGCGGGTCAGTACGATCCGAAAAACCCGGCTATTTTATAAATAAATACTCTAAGTTTATCTCAGATTTAGAGTTTACTTAGTTTGTATAGGTAATTACGGTGCAATTTAGCTCTGTGAAAGACAAATGAGTGCAAATTAACCCAAATTGAAGAAAAGAAGAGACAACAACACTCAAAACAACTGAAATATCGTCAATGCATACCGTACTAAATCATTTTATTTTCTTCTTGAAAAACAATTATTACACTTATCTTAATATCAAGGACAACAAAAAATATTAGTTTATAACATATAAAGCTTTCTTTAGTACAAAAGACGTCAAAAACTTGAGGTAAAAACAAAGTTTGAAAAGTTGTACTTTGCCGTTTCTGCTGAAAAAACGATGATTTACTCCACTTTATTAAAGCATTTTACTCGAAATTGAACAATGACACCACTATCAATTAAACAAAATATTACCTTTTGCTGGTTAATGTGAAGAAAAAAGTCAGTATTTTATCTGATTTCATCTTGAAAGTGTAGTGAATTTTATCGTGGTCGACGGCTGAGAAAGGCGACATCATTATCGATGGAAAATCTTCTCAAAATGGTTATTTGCAATCTTGAAACTCCACACATACAAACTCTTAGTCCCATTCTTCAATGAGGAAGCTTTTGTTATTCGTAATAAGCATTTTTTGATAGTTTTTGAACAGTTTTTTCTCTGTTTTTGGCCATATGTCCACCATCTTGGATTTTTGTCACGAATTTTCAGTTGTGAAGAAAACTCTATTCTGATTGGTTGAAAAAACATTTCTATTGTTTCTTAGCCAATCAGCATCGTGTTATCACTGCACTGAATTATGTCGGGTTTAACATAGTTTTTGCACAGAAAATCGAGTAATTTTTTCATGTTTTTTATTAGATATCAAAATGGATATAATAAAGTGATAATTGAACTTCGTGTCGTGCAATTTTGGTCTGATATCAAACTTGCAATTACAAATCACACTCCCGCTACGCGGTCGTGTGATTTTGTAATCGCGCGTTTGATATCAGACCAAATTGCACTCCACTTAGTTCAATTACCATTATAAATCGCACCATTTTGAATCTAAATCGCACCATTTTGAATCTAAATCGCACCAATTTGGACAACCAATGAGATTACAGAAAACTAACAAACTAACCAATCAGATGACAGTAAATAAAATGAAAAAAATTTCAGTTTTTAGGTGTTTTTTTTTTTTTACAGTTTTTGAGCAAAAAATTATGAATTATGTCCAAAAACATGGATGAATTCAATAACTTACAGTACTTGAATAATCCCAAAGCATCCTTGACGTCGAAATACTGCTGTAGAAACTGATTTCCCATTATTTGGTGTCCATTTGGACGAAAATGTGGCTAATTTTCCATCAAATTGTGCATGTTAATAGTCCGAACGATCCTGACGTCCAGCGAGCAAACCACCAGTAGGCTACACAAAAATTTGCAAAAATATCAAGAGCTATGCCACGAAGAAGATGTTTGAATGATTTCCAGTAACTTAAAGCGAGGACAAAGACAAACAAAAGTCATCTGCTCTCCATAAAAACACTTTGACGGCGAATAAAACAGTCAACAAACTTCTTCAAAACAGTAAGCACATTCCACCATTTTGAATGTCGAAATGCCTCCTCAGTTAGTTCTACGCCAAAGTAGACAGAGAGAATCCTTACAATTACAAGCTGGAATCCACCAGAAGAATGCAAAGTTGCATGTCAGTTTTATTTGAAGAAAAGAAACGGTTTTCTACTGGTACAAGTCACTGATATGCATGAGCTTGGAATTCACAAGTGCCAAGGACATTTCTGTGTTGACGATGTCTAGTACAACTTTTTACGTCCCAAAGCATCTTCTCAGCTCCAAAAACAAATCCACATGAACTAAAAACATTATATTTGATTCTAATTTGTAGTTTTAAGGCACTGCTGGCTTTAATTTTAACCAAATTTTGCTTGTATGTTCAATTTCACGTGTACCAGTTTTGCTGAGCTCAACGTACGCCATCACACATGTGTACGATCAAGTTAGTTCTCAAAATAGACCAACATTAGTCCTGAATATCTCCTCAGCTACCGAAGACACAAAAACTGTACCTTATTGAGTCAGATGTTGAAGATTAAACTATAAATTTCGCCAAATTTTCAAGAACCTTGAGCTGCCAAGCAAACTAGTGATCAGTTGTCAAACTTGCAAACGACCTGTCACATGACATTTTCAATGTAAAAAGAGCATTTCCGTTTCCGGTATTGTAAAACAAATCAATAAAAGCATGCTATAAACTACAGTTTGATTTCAAAATGGATATAATTAAGTGGTAATTGAACTTCGTGTCGTGCAATTTTGGTTCGAAATCAAACTTGCGATTCAAATCACACTCCCGCTACGCGTTCGTGCGATTTTGTAATCGCGCGTTTGATTTCGAACCAAATTGCACTCCACTCAGTTCAATTACCATTATAAATTAATCTATTCATTTATATTACGAAAATATTATTGGAGTGCATTTCAAATCGGATTCTTTATTAATACATTTAACATGTTTAGAAATAATTTGGCTACAGTACGAGGATTCTCAAAATTATTCTTACAGTGTTATGAACAACTCACGCGAAAATATACTTTAGTGCAGTTTATTTACTTCAAGTTGTTAAATTTATAAGGTTGGGAAAGGGGTAATGTTTCGGTTGACATTGACAATTAACATTTACATTGATGGTTGACATATACAACAGCCATTTGTTTTATAAATCTCCATATCTTTATTGATATTCCTGTGCATATTTCACACCAGAATCTTTTTTCAAAAATAATTACTTTTGTAATAGTTGTCCTTGATCAATTACATCTTTATTAAAACAAAATGAACTTGCACGAATGCAAGACAGCAGACAGGATCTTAATAATAATGATTGATTTTTTAATATATAGATGTCATTTATCATTAATTTTAAGAACATGTTTTTTGAAAGAAAGTTAATTTGAACGAAAACACCACCGCAGATATGAGCTTAATAAAAAAAATTGTTTTAAAAGATGTCATTGATCAATAACACTTTTATTAAAACAAAATGAGCTTGCGCGAATACACGACAGCAAATAAGAGCTTAAAACATGACTGTCTTTTTAATATATGTCATTGATCAATAAAAACATCTATTAAAAGAAAATGAATTTGAACGAAATCACCACAGGAGATATCAGTTTAATAAGAAGTGTCTGTAATAGAGGTCTTTGATCAATAACGTACAGCATTATTAAAACAAAACTAATTTGAACAAATACACGACAGCAGATTCCAGCTTAACTTTAGAAAAAAGGATTCCTTTTGTAATAGATGTCATTGATCAATAGGATCTTTATTAAAACTAAATTAATTTGAACGAATACAAGACAGCAGTTTCGGGCGGAAGAAAAAAGGATTCCTTTTGTAGTATATGTCATTGATCAATAACATCTTTATTAAAAAATACAGCTGCCATTTCTATAAGGATGTAGTCGGTCCCAAGACCAAAGCTCATTAATTGATTATTTCACCTCGGATCCTCAGAAGTTAAAACTATACCGATTCAGCTTTCTTTAGGATAATTTTGGTCAGTCTCAATTGCTGGCAAACCTTTTTTCGAAAATGTTTCAGAGAACTTTGCCCTGCAAATTCATTAAAAACAATTTTAGATTTTAAAACGTTTTCAAAAATCAAACTTTTCGCTAGTTTTGCCACCAATTAACCATGAAGGAACTTACTGATGGGGAAAAAACAATTTGGTTTGCTGTCTTCATCGTTGAAAGTGTCATCATTATTGTTTGTAACATCCTCAGTCTCATCATCTTCGCAAGAAAAGTTCGTCAATGCAAACCATGTCTTCTTCTTATCAACCAATCCTTGGCTGACTTTATGGTAGGGGTAATCGTTCTGTTCTACAGTTTTCGATTCGCTTTAGTTGAATTTGCAGATCAAAAGAACAATATACCTATCAATGATGACGAGTGCCGCAGCATTATGGACACACTGAAATTGGCCATATGGAATTTTGTTATGGAGCTTTCGTTAGCTTCGCTGGCTTTAATAGCTCTTGACAGAGCCTTCGCAGTATTCAAGCCGTTTCAACATCGTGTGCTTAAGTCAAAGCATTACTATTATGGGATTCTATCAACTTGGTGTTTAAGTTTGCTTCCTGCATCTTGCATTATCATTCTACGCTGTGAAAGTTTTGATAGCCAATATCAAGTAACTTTTGCACTTGCAATTATCAATGTTTTTTCGACTCTGCTGATTTTAATCATCGCTTACTTAAGTGTTTACATCAAAATCAAGTACTTCCCAGTTTTCCAGCACAATTCCCAGGCTAGATCTCAGATGAAGCTCTCGTTAGCTCTGTTCTTTGCTTCAGTAGCATCAATGTCGGCCGTTTTGCCATTTCTGTGCATTCAAATCTACTTTGCCGTAAATGGATATTCGTCAGATCATTTCATTAATTTGCGAGAGTGTTCAGCTTTCCTCCTTCATGCAAATTCTTTTATCAACTTTGCCATCTATGCGTGGAGGTTTCCTGGATTTGCAGATGATTTGCAGAAGATTTTCTGTTATGCGAAGCGTGTCAGAAATAATTCTCCATCCATTCCAAGAAGTGGAAACGTTTTGGAACCTACCGCAAATGATGATAACAATATAAGAATGACAAGCTTTAGAAACTTGAGCGGCGTACCATGAGTACCAATTGAAGGAACTGTTAAAGTGTAAATGCTTATTGTTAAATGTAAAGATTTCCTATCGAGTTTGGGGCCTGGGACGAGTGAGGTACGCAAAGGCGTCGACTGGGATCGTTATTCGGTACGCCTTCGTGTTTTATTATAGTAAATATGACTGACAAACGATGTTTTCGCTGAGTGAAGGAGATATTCCCGGTGCAAAGCTTATGAAACCGATTGACCAATGTACTTTTTCTGTTTTACGACGGTTATTCTAAGAATATAGCTGTGTATTTTACGTTTATTGAGAAAAAATCAAGCAATAAAGACGATCAAGTAATGTCGTTTCGATACACCGCCGTAATATATAATGAAAACCTCGTAGTTGTTTAGCATATTATCACAAAACTTCGTAATTTTCCAATAAATAAATGTGTTAAATGTAGTTATTGCAAGAATGAGATTATAGTTGTGTTTTATAGGTTTATTGAGAAAAAAATCAAGCAATAAAAACGATAATTTAATACATGTCAAGTAGAGTCGTTTCGATACATAATTAGTTTAATATCTGTGACAAATTAACCGAGTAAATGTCTAATAATTAACCACGCATAATAAACCAGTTTTTAATTAGTATAAAAGTAAACATATTGAGCTTAAATGTAGTTATTCTAAGAATACAGTTTAATTGTGTATTTTAGGCTTATTGAGAAAAAATCAAGCAATAAAGACGCTAATTACGAGTAGAAGCGTTTCGATACAAATGACAACTTACAATCACCGCCGTAATTTATAATGAAAACTTCGTAGTTTTTTAGCATATTATCACAAAACTTCGTAATATTCCAGGAAAATCATCATAACATGTCTTTATAACTTGGTATTTTACGTTGCTTACTTCAACATAGATATGTATCGAATCGACCTTGAAAGGAGTATCGAAACGACCGGACGTCGCGTCTGAACAGATACGAGTCATTCGCGATTCAGCCTTTAAGGAATCATTCCTCAACAAAATATCCTATTTTTTCGCAGTTCTAGATCTTTAGGGATGCAGTCAAACTTGAAGCCAAGAGAATGGTTTCGATGGCTATTAGAACAACTTGGAACGCAGCAGTTATAGTTTGGCAAGAATGTTTAGTGAGGTAGTTTACAGTAATCATGCAAACACGAAGGCGTACCGAGTAACGATCCCAGACGCCTTTGCGTACTTCACTCGTCCCAGGCCCCAAACTCGATAGGAAAGTGGCTAATTGTAAATGGCCATTAAGTAACCTACCACAAACGATAAAAATATATCAGAATGACGAGTTATAAACACTGAGCTTATCACTAGTACAGTCTATATAATAACTAATAGACATTAAACCAAAACAAAAAAACACGTCGAATACTCTTTGTCGTATATTGGGAGCAAAAGCGAAGACGGCTCGGTTTGAAACGTACTTTTAATCTGACTCAACTAACTGCGAGGGTTGAATACATTATGTATGTTTTTATAGTACAGTGTCTGGGGGATTAAAGTTATAAAAATATTACACTTCATAAGGGTATATAGCACTCTTATCCTGAATATTCAAGTATTGGTCTTTCTTGAAAGGAAAGACTTCAATAAAAACACGGTACAAACATTGTGCTTCCGTGAACACCATTAAATCTAGATCCGTATTGACCTGAGGTGCTTCGTTTGGCGCTTCTAACAGTTGCATAAGGTCTTTCTTGAACATGATTTCTTCGTAGTTTTAACTAAAGGTCCATACGTTCTTCGAGCAAGTAGACACCATTAAAAGAGATCCGTATTACCCTGAGTGACTATCACTGTTTTGTAGTATCTGTTTGTGGCTACACGGTGATGAAATGGCTTGAACACTGTATATAATCGGCTTTTAATAGCGACTACCGCAAGGCATATAACTGGCTCCGTGTGAGCAAATGCCTTCAGAGCATGAAATACAACGATATTCAGTTTGTGGCAATGATCCCATCTTTCTAGAACTATCGGTGTCATGATGATAGTTTCTATTGCAGAATGGAGAGTCGAAAACCCAACAAGAATATCAGCAACACAAAGGTTCATTAGGATGAAACATGGCTTAAGATGTCGGCATTTCTTCATTAGAATGATTAAAGTTAGAGTATTGGTGATGATTATCAACAGTGCTTCTAGTATGAAAACTACAAATCAAAATGTTTTTTCGGCGTATTTGTTTTGCATCTTGCATTGGCAATAAAATGAGTTTGGTATATAACTTTTCCTTTGAAATGCTTGCCATTGGAGTTTAATCGTTTAATTCCAGCACATTTATCATCTAGAACTCACACTAGAAGTTTTAAAGGTCCAATATATGCATGTATAAAATCGAGATACTAAAGGTATCGCAAAAATAAGCCTATTATTTAATAGCTGGAACATGTGTTATAGTTATATGTTATGGCTATGCAAATGTTTTTTTGACAAAAATAGCTTTTGAGCAAAAAGAAGAACTTGTCCGGAAAGCCTCAACATGAGTCCAGTGTTCAAAACTATTCACATACAACTATAATTATAACAACTATAGAGCTTTCTCGGAATCGCTTGGATGATCACAAAACAATGGTTTCAATTCGAAAAAATAATCAATTCAGTCTCGACTTGGAACCTTTCAGTGTTTTGCGAATCAACCGATCGAAATCGCGAAATGTCTATTGGTATAATCAAATCCGCAATAAACATTTTCTAGGGAGCAATTACAATAGTGATCGAATGATGTTTTCATTGGAAATAGCAGAATTTATATTAGAATCTCATACTTCATTATTTTAAAGCGCGCTGATTGGCTGATAACGAAACCGGATGCGAGGGTATTTAGCGTGGAATACCCTCTTATCCGGTTTCTGAATTGCATGGCGGGAACGGCTGCGGTACACGCGAAATCTCATCGCTCCGCGGACTCCGCGATTCATGCGATATTGATTTCTCTCGTGAAATTCAACGTGAAATTCCCTCGTCCTCCAATGAATTTACCTATAGAATTTATATTTGGAAATTGATATGTTGATATGGTACCACAAGTTTTAATGCAGCAGTAATTTTCATCAAATTTGTCTAGATAAATAGACTTTTAGACCAACCTCGTTCCCAGAGCCCTCTCCCTTCGAACGAGGTTGACTTTTAAACCATTCCAAATGCCACCCGTGATAAATATTCATGATTCCTTCGACTTAGTTGTTTCTGAAGCTGTGAATTAACTTTCATAAATAATATTCAGTGCGCAAACTGAATATATATTTAATATGACACATTTCTGGGTGGAAAAACTCTTCGAGATTGGCCATATCTTGAGTTTGCTCAAGTTGTAAAAGCTGTTTCAATAAATTACGTATACAGAAATTAAAAACCACAAATATTCCATTCTACAATGATTTATTTGACATTGATACCCGCGGGGATACTCAGTAATAAAAGTGACGGGGAGATGCGAATGAAGCCAAATGTTTTAGACACCAAAAATGTCCTATTAGTCAAGAACCAGACCCCCAAAACGTCCAACAGTCAATATTTTGTAACACAAATTTCAGATCGCAAATTTCAAACTCAAACAACGCCTCCGCACCTCCCCGCCACTATTATATCTGAGTCCTCCCACCTGGGTATTTATACATCAGCAAATTGAAATAGGCAGATCCAAAAACGATGAAAATCAACGTTTCGGTTTATGTCGCACATCAGGGCGTCACTTTTCGATGTATCCGATGACACCTGTTGAAATCCTAATTGACTTTGCAGGGGTCGTCTGGATTCTTGGGGTACTTCTTTGACCAGTAAATGTAATACACCCAAACATTCATATTAGTGAACTTTGTCAGCTGAAAATAAATAAAGCAGACGAAGCTACAATAAGAGCAATTTAAAGAAAGGAAATTAAGTAGTGACAACAGGCCAATAAACACGATCCGATAATAAGGAGATGGGTTTTATTAGATGGAGGCAGGCTTATTTGATAGGGGACTTAATATGGTAAGTATATATATATATATATATATGGTAAGTATATATATATTTTCTTAAGGTTCAATCTTTTGCTTATGACAATGTTCCTTTTCACCAAACGCACATTTTTATGTTGCTTATGGTAACTGGCTTAGTAGCAGTGAGAGTTTAATGTTAGAAAGTTTAGTTAGGTATAATATATAATATACAAATTAGGTAATACCTAATAGCGGAGCTCCAGTTTAAATTGTTCTTACAACATCAATATGTGCATATAAATAGTTTTTGTGCATGGGCCATGCCTAATCTAAACTGTAATTATTTTAGTTATGTAACCGCAAAAGACAACTACAAAATCATAGATATAGGTGGAACGGACTTTTAATTTTATTTACTTTATGAGCAAATAATAATCTGCGATATATGTATTTTCGATAAAAATTCAAAAATCTTATTTATCACGCATACAGCGTACTATATTTTTCAATAATTTTATGCTCAAATTATGAAAAAGGTATTTTGTGTGCATAATGAATTATTAACTAAAAAATCCAACCCAACCCATTTTTATTTTTAAAATATGAACCTAGAAAAAAACTTCGATATCACTATAACGTTTCTAGAGAAACAAAATTAGGGGTATCCACGCGTTTTTGAAAAAGATATGAATTTTTAGATTTTACTTTTTGAGATCAAATCGTACAAAAATTCGTGACAGCGTGAATTGTGTCACGCATGACACAGCGTGCATGATAAAGTCCCATAGACAAAACGCTGACAAAAATCAAGATTTTGAGCTTCAAATTGACAAAAACGTTACTTGAACAAGTACTTAATAGGATGGTAACTATGTATTTAAAGGAAAAAAGGGAATTCTATAACATTTCTTTATAAAAAAAAAAACCTTTTCATCGAATTGAATTTACAATTAAATAAAGTAGTCATGGCAAATCTTCAAAATTCAAACAAAACAAAAACGACCTGAAACGGTTCTTTTGAAGTGGAATTAAAGACCTCAAGTATCAGTTCTACCAACACAGGAACGATTTGAAAAGACAAGGATGTTAAAACAAGGTATTTTATTATGAAAAAGTTTGTGTAAAACATCATTTTGTTCTGTAAAAAAACTTTAACAACTTTGAAATAGAAACTATAATAAAAATGTTCGTTTAGTAAACATAAAATAGTCAATATTGCTAAATAAACAGATGTTATTCAACCAGTTTTGAATTATGTTTGTATTCTAATTCATCTTTTCAATGTTTTCCGTTGATGAGTTTGTTAAAAGCACATACATAAATCCCTTTTTGAATCGACCAAATACCACAAAAAGTACAATTTACACACTTGTAAACATCGTGTTATGTACTGTTTGTATCTCAAAAAGTAAATCAAATGGAGATAAACGTTTTCTTTTTTCTTTCTATAATAAATCAGAGAACAGATTCTTCCTTTTTGAAGCTTAATAATTAATTCAAGTTTTTAGGCCGTGTTTTTTCTCAAAAAACTTGAATAAATAATCCGTTGAACTTACTTTATCGGTGATTATTTTCCAATAGGTTTTCTTCTTCTCAATGACATCCGTCGATAATATTTTGACGAATACATGAATATACTTGAATCAGTTTTGATGAATTGAACATGGTCATAGTTAAACTGCCAAGCTTGAAAATCCATAAATAAACTATACTGAAGGAAGCATTTTGAAGATAGTTTTCATAAGGAATAAAGTCGCTTCTTTTTCAATTCTTTTACTTTGCTGTAGTCTTTATTCTTCTACGAAGTTTTATCTACAGACAAGTGTTCTTGGCCTTTCAATCTTTTCCTTTTCTTGAGATAAATTTCTTCATTTTTGTCTCCTTCAAGTTTATTTTCTTCTTTGGTAGTCTTTATTCTTCAAAGAAGTTTTATCTACAGACACGTTTTCTTGTCCTTTCAGTTCTACTGTTCAATTTCTTCATTTTTGTATCCGGCCCAAGTTGTTTTTCTTCTTCGGCCAAAACTATCTTAATTTGATTCTTCGATGTTCATATTTCTCAGTTGATATTTTAAGTATTGTATTTTGTTGTTGTTTGTTTGACTTTTTTTGTCGATAAAAGAACAACCGTACCTGCTAGCTTTCGATTCGGGCTCTGCTATTCGGCGAGCGCGCGCATCACTTTCCCGCCGAAATGTAACAGCCAATCAGTATCGCGATGGGCACGGACGGACGTACGCGCCCGCGATCCTATGTAGTGTCCATGAAAAATCAACTCGATGGGTTACCATTTTTTCTTAAGTATGGTGCTCCGCTTGCGCGGGCCTTCGGCCCGCGCGGAGCTCCGCTATTAATGTTATTTTTTTTTAAATAAAAGTCTGCTGAAGGGATTTCTACCGGGTCTAAATAAAGTTTTCATTATCATCGTCATCATCATCAACATCATTGCTATGGTTATGATTATGATTATCAGAAATAAACCAGGCAAATAACCTAGTGTTGGAGTTCACAACAAGTTTATCTTACGTCAAGGTCTTTGCAGTTGGTATCTCGCATCCCGGTATCCGCACAAGATAACGTTTTGTCGACAGGTATCTGGAGCTCGTAAAAACCAGAAGGGCTTGTACATTCGGCCTTCCCCAACATAATACCGCTTTGTGAGTGACCGTTTAATGGGTGTCTGCACATTGGTTCCAGCCGAGTATCTTCTTTATCAACGCAGAAATGAGACTCTGAAATGAGATTTTGAGTTTGTCATGTCTACAAAAACTAAACAATAATACAAACATAATTATTTTATCACGGAAATGTGATTTCGAAATGCATGTGTATTTTTTCCCTTTAATGAAAACGTTCGACGTCGTAGCCTTTAAAATGTACGCCATTTTAGCGTTTCCTTATCAGTTTTGATTACAATTTGAGTGAATTTTGACGGTTTTCTAAGGGTTTTGAAGAAATCAAATTATCCAAGATGGCGGATCCAAGACGGCGGCCGTACAGAACAAGTGACATAAACCCTTTGTCATATGCCGTCATCGTCGCACTTTGCTGACCGTAAAGGAAACTGTTGCTGGCGTAATATATACCCTCTTAGTTTCATTTTCATAACTTTAATACTTTGACACCCCAGTCTCAGGAATTTCAATAAAGCCTTGGCTAAATAACAATGTGATGCAAGTCAACAACCTGTTATCAAGCTGTAGTTATAATTAGCTGTATAAATAATTACCAGATCTGTTGGGATCCTTTTTCCGTTCCCGGCACTCATTCGCATTGCTGATTTTAAAACGATCAAATTTGAGGTCCCTGTAATTGGTTATTGGCTGATGGTATTGCTTGATTTGGCCATCACCCGCGCGAAAATAGGCTCTGCTAAGATGGCGGACTCTGAGGTGTACCTTATCCCAAACGCTTTCAGGTTGCTTCTCAGGGCCATAAAGCTCAATGTACAGCTGTTAATTATAAGATGATTGTTATAAACTCCCAAGAATACCAAACATCAAAATTTAAGAAAAATCTCAATGTTCAATTTGTAACCTATTGAAATACAAATGGTACATTACGAAAAAGGACTGCAAGTTAGGTTTTAATTGAATGATCAGACTTTCAGTGAATCAAACGTTTGAACTACATTGCATGTCTACGTAACTGAATCTGTAAGTGAATAATTAATCGAGTTCTTGCTTTTTGTAAATATGTAATTGTAACAAAACACTTTGTGAGATTTCCAGCAAGGCTTTTATCTATCTCATATTTCAAATACCTCTCATGAAAAATGAGAGTTAATGGAGCAAATAGTATTTGACATTATAAAGCCCTCTTGAAGCTGTATTGTCGTACCGTAGACACATCGATGGCAAGGGCGGAAGCGTCATTTACATTTACAGGATATCACTTTTCTTATGTATAAAGTGAAAAAATGAACTCTGTCCATCGTATGTTCAAGAACTATTTAAGAAGAACAACAGTCGTTATAATTTAAGAAATATTGCTTTATTATACCTAGGTTAAATACAGTTACTCATGGCAAACAAAGCTTAAAATATCTTAATATATTTTCAAGAGTACAATAGAAAAAAGAATCTTGAAGCATTAATGCAGGATAATTTTCATGACTGTCATTTTATGTAACAGTTAATGATTTTTTTATTTTATTTATTGAGCTACTATATTGTTTTAACTGTACATGTATATAGGGTTAAGACCATTTGTAAGTTGAATTTGGAATTTCATAAGTCGAATACCATATCGATCGATTATCAATTATTTTATTTCAATACATTATATATTTTCAAGTTGTATAGATTTATTTAGTATCCAGTCATTTATTAATTATTGGGGTAATTTTTTTTTATATCTATTGGTGTTGGTTTGTACGGTACGGGAGGTTCAATAGACAAGGTTTTTTTCAATTAGTTTACTATATATAACCATTTTAACGCATTTACTTGACCAACAATCAATAATGGTCCTACATAATATAGCATACTTACTTTTATGAGTCTTGCATTGTGACATGTTGCACAAATTTGATCAACTCCTATATTGAATCTGGTGGAACCCTCTTTAATTTCCTCGAACATCTGCAAAATTAAGAAAACATATATCAAAGCTTGTTTTTCAAATGAAACAAAGCAGACAGTTAGTACTTTATTATGATATTGGTATAAGTTACTTTCCCAACTTTGTGAGATTAAGGGAAAAAGATATCGCCAAAAATAAAACTGAATCGGCTGAGAAACGAATGGATACTGCTAGCTGGAGATGGAGGACTAGCAAGAAACGTCGAAACATAGTACACAAACATTACACAGTGAGTCTGAAAGCTCAATGAATGGATAAACAATTTTCCAACTTTCTTACAGAGAAGCTTCTGTAAATAAAATAAGCTCACAGTATCGTTACAATATCGACCTGCATTAGTATTCTACTGATTTCATACCCTAAAGAACCACTGTCCTGCCAAAATATCATCGACACTTATTTTACCTAATTTCCTTGCTATATCGTCAAAAGCCACCAGATATACAACTTAATTGAATAAAAATATTCTATAAAGCAAAACAAAAATAGTATTTTGTGCAGGATTGCAAGGATAGAAATGGATCACAGTTTATCAAATTTGATTTCGTGCAATAGGTCATAGTTTCCTGTTTCATGGCACTGCGGTTCCTGTTGTGATTTATGCTGCTGGACAATAGTGCTGAATAACAGAATGAGTCCTCAGTTGACCTTCATAATTCTTGTTTTTTTCTTCATTCTTGTTTTAAAGGAAAGGTTTTTTTTAGATGTAATTTAAAAGTACAATTCTATCCAATCATTAATATATATTGATCATTACTATGATGTATTTGTTGGTTGCTTGCAACAAATTAACGACTAAATACGTACCTGCTTGTCGCTGATGTTATCAAAACTCCATTTGTGTACACTTTTGCTGTATGTCAGTTCAGAGAAACACCTTTCAGCCTTTGTTATAACTCCGGACAGTTGTAGATTAACTTTTGTAAGTTCCACTGCACCATTGAGTCGCCCGGTTCCCAGTGCACTTTCTGAGGCGATCCGTCTGAACGAACCCATGAGGTCATCCAGTTTCCACAGTGTACGGAAACCAAGGGCTTTTTGAAGCTCGTATGTTTTTTCCATAAACGATCGTTCTAGTTCTCTGTAAGTTCCAAGCAGGTTTTCCAGGAACGTCTGCTTGAGACTATTGGTTATAGTAGCACCTACATTGCAAGAAAGAAAAAAGGATTCTTAAAGGAAAAAAAAAACTACGCTGATCACATAACTCTTTTGAGGAACGAGCTAAAACGTACAAAACATAGTTCTCTCGGCACCAACTTTACCCAAGTCTGTTTATTAAGAATGCGTGTCCACAAAACAGAGGGTTAAAGGTTTAGCAGAAAACATAACAACGTAATATATTGATTGATTTATCAAAGCTTTAAAATCCACCAAGCCTCATTTGCGAAAATTCCTTGTAAAACTTTGACAAGTTCACGTTATTTAATGGGTATTCTTCTCAACTTTTCTCCTTTGAAAATACATTGATGAGATTGTCACAGGTCTACACTTCAAAACCAAGACTTGGGTGTGAAATTAGTTAGTCGGACGTAAACATGCATAATGGCTAAAGCGTTAATGCGATGGCACATGTAAAATAGCTTGAATTTTACATGCCAATATACCAGAGACAAGTGCAGAAACAGTGGAGGCTTTTACGGATAAGGAATACAATTGTTATGGGATAGGCAATTCATCCAGACAGTATATCGTTCATTAATAGTGTTTATGAAAACAACATTCAAATTGACTCGCTTTCATACCGGGTACGCTCAGTTCGGCAATTGCGTTCTCTGTCTTTTCAAGAAGTGGAATATCAAAATTGTTTGTCCCAATGTCGTTGTCGAGGTCCATAACTTTTGCTATCTGATCCATACGAGCTGCAGCTAAAATGAAATATGACTCAATTTCCGCTTTAAGTTGTGCAACGTCATGTGGTCTTGAAGCTTCCTCCAGCAGGCATACTAGGTCAGCGGTAAGCTGCTCTTTTTCCATTTCCAGTTTGGCCTTTGTGAAAACAAAAATAAAATAGTAAGCTTGGGCGAAAAGGTAACATGAGGGAGTAGGAAAACCAAAATTAGATATGTCTGGGTGGACAAACAATATGAAAAAGTGAACAAAACCATTATGGGGTTGGGGGAGGGTATTCTGTATATTGCCGTTATATAACAGTAAAAAAACATTGCATGCATATTAACTTCATGATAGCTTGGACGAGTACAATATGTGTAGCCCTAAATAAACTCATTTAGTAACCGATTGACAGTACTAAACCGTGCATGTTACCTTCATGATATCAGGGATTGAAGAGACATCGATTTGATCGAAGTTCAATTCACTAGAATCTGTCAGAATCTTGTGTTTCCCAAACGTCAGCCATTTCTTGGCACTTTGAAGAAGAGAACTGAGTGCGATTCGGCATGGTTTATTAGCATCATACTCGGCAATACTGATAGCTGTGTCAATGAAGGCGAACGGTCCTACTTTTTCATCCTCTCCGGCTACAGCCACCCCAAATGAGGCGGACACAAATCCTGTAATACCCTGAAGAATTGCCATAAACTGTTCTCGCGCTAACCTATTCTGCACTACTTGTTGAGCCTTTTTCAATGATGAACAGATTTTTATAAGCGTATTGTCCATTCGATTTTCTGCTTCTATAATGCCCTGTATGAACAAAAACAAATTATGAGTTTCTCTCAGTAGAAGCGCGTGGTTTATCTTATTTTTGTTTTATTTGTTACTTCATTTCGCTGCTTTTCTCTTATACATGGGCGCGCGGAGATACAAATATTATCAAGCAGGCTATGTCTGGACCGAGTCACTATGTAGGAATCCAACGTTACCTTTGCCATTCAGTCGTTTAAGGTTACTGTGAACCTTCGCGGGTACCTTTCGTTAAAAATTTATTTTCGCGTCGCGTTAAATAATATTTTATGACATTATACATCATTTTAAAGCTTAATAAACAAAGAATACGTCTATGCAGTTTTTGTTTGTAAAAAATCAATTTGTAGTGCGTGAGAAAGACTCTTAGTGAAATCGGGTGTCTTTGTTTATAACCTGGAAAAACTATCTGTCTTTTGCTGAATTTTAATGCATAATGTTTGTCAGCATATATTGATTTCTGAAACCGTGTGAGCGTTTCTCAATATTTTACTTAGTTTAGAAGTTATTTAGAGCTAAGTAACGAAACGTAAATATTCAATGTTTAGTTAATATTCGACTTCATAAATAAAAAAACACGCTATCAATCGATAAACGCTCACACGGTTTTAATTTTGATGAGTTGAGTAGTGTTTGCGCTAATTTGAAGGTTTTGGGACCGTAATTTTGTGCAGGTTATCCTTTTAAAGTTGACTAGTATGCGCAAAATTAAAAGCTAGAAATCGGGCTTTGAAAGTTTTGTAAACATTGACACCCACTTCATCTATCTGTCAGCAAGGTCACTTAAAGGTCACAAATCAACCAATAGAGATCGTGGTTTCCTGTTTTGTTTTGGTAATACTCTGCGGGACGTTTTTATAAATCAGATAACAAACGCTCATAAAATACTTTTTAGAGCACAAATCGGTCAACATGGCGAACAAGTTTAAATGAAATAGTAAAGCAAGTAAAGCAAGAAATATCTAAAATTATGAAGAAATTTAGAAAAGTAACGCAACATGATATCTCATAAACGAACCAAGCAATAATAGGATTATAGGATTATAATGTCACTTTTCAAGTAAATTTGTTTTCCATAAAAACAAATTTATTTTAATATCTCTGGAAGTATGTAACATTATGATTTTTTTGTTTCAATAATCAAAAGTTTATGCTATAAATGTTATAATCTTGAAATAAAAAAAAATCAGCCAAATTTTTGGCTTAATTATAAAGGTTCACAGTAACCTTAAGAGTTATAGGGTGCGGGCTCTTAAATTTCTTGAAATAAATTCTTGACTTATTTCCTTGAATTAAAGGTGACGTCATATGACGTCACGAGAAAAATTGGCGTGGCCCCATATCTGAAATGGTTCCATTTACCAAGTAGATTACTGTGGCAAAATTTCGTGCTTTTAACCAAAATCCCACAATTCTGCCAAAAAAGCAGTGAAATCCGCCGGACTAAGATGGTCAACAGTGAGTTTGTCAAGTTTGAAAAATTGAAATGAAGAATATAATGCGATTCTAAACCGAAGGCTGTGACGTCTTCTCTATTTTGTGGTGGGGCCTTGATAGATAGTGGTTGGGGCCTTATAAAAAAACCTTGAAGCTCAAGAGAGAGAGCTTATTAGAGAGGCGGTTAATAGAATGGGAGGCTAATAGGGCGTTTACATTCTGCAAGCCTACAGATTAGATCGTCTACTGTCAGTGACTATCATCCTCTTTTTGACCAGTGTGTAAGGCTGTCGGGCATGCCTTAATCCAAGCACCATCCTTTTCTATTACTCATGAATAAAAACCTGAAGCAAGCAATGTATATGAGGTGATAACGTCAATTTTCTTTTAAATACTTCACCTTAACATACATCCTTTTCTCGCTTTCGTCTACGGCTTTGGCTGCGATAAGTCGACGTTTCTCTGCATTGACTTGTTTAGATGCTACTGTGGTCATTAAATTCGCTATCTGCAAAGAAGCATTTTAAGTAAAAAGGGTCATGCCTTTTCAATGTAGAGTTGACTGAAAGTGCTAACACGATAAGCAATGTCCACCAATTTTAATTACAATGATTTTTAATTGACTATTTTGTCCAAAACCGACCATTAGTACCTTAATTAAAACTTCCAAAGTTAAACAATATCCCCCAAAGTAAGCCCGAGAAAATCTGCTTTGCCGTTATCTTATTTCGGAAATTCTAAATTTTCGTGCGAGTGCGCTCGAAATTACTAAAGCTGACGTCAACAGCACATGCATGGCTATAAAACTATAAGGAGCCATTTAAGATGAAAAAAATTAAAGCTTGTTCAAATTTTTCATAGTATTATATATAATTTTAGATCATTTCTGCACTATTTTTATTTTGATTAATTTCCCTTAACTTGTACGCTTTTCTAACATAATGATAATCCAAGATCAAAGATGGTGGCCATTCCCGCGTCAAATGACGTCATCACTTCACGTTACCCACAATAACGGAATCGATGTATTTTTTGACGTACTATGAACCCTCAAAGGTTCAAAGCCATGGCTTTGATATTGCTGATGTTACGGAGGGGCAGGGTAGAATCCTTCCCCTCAAACCGATCACAGAAGATAAAAAAATCCCGGTCTGAATAGTGTTAAACAAAATAAACACACTTGGTAAATTTAAGTGAGGCACACATTTTTTATAACGTAATTAGAATGGAATTCCATGGAATTCAAATACAGAAATGGTGCCATTACAAATAAGAAAAAAAACTATGAAAATGACAATAAATAGAATGAAGACGAAAAAAAAGATAATTAATGTGAAGGACCCAAATGGGTGGGACGCAAACGGGACCTTGAGTCCCGTGCGATGCGGCCCTCCAAATAAATATACACCTATTTCAATAATTGTTGTCGCAAACAAAGCCACAGTCCACACTCTGAAGCCTGCAGAGGATGTCGGTATTTCTTCTCTTGTTATCGATTTATTCATAGCATATTTTGGTTGTGTACATTTGTTTTACATGACAATAACAAGTTGTTGTAGTGGTAGATATAAATAGAAATATTTCTTCAAAAAAAAAGTGCAATAAGTCACAAATTAAGTCCATGTAACCGACATCCTTTGCAGGCTGTAGAGTGTGGACAGTAGCTCCGGCTGCGACACCGATTTTTGAAATAGGTATATATATAGGTAGATAGTATTTTCATTACTGACCTGTTGGAAGTTTTCGTTGTTCGTCACCTGTTCCATGATATCGTTGAATGTATTTTCATAAACTTCAGCTGCTTCTTTTATCCCGTTGACTTCATTTTGAATTGTTTCATACTTTACGAGAGGAGTAAAGAGACTGTTCTTTCCAAAAATGTCAAAGCCTTCTTTTCCTAAGAAAGCAAGCTTTCTTTTGGCGTCTAAAAGGAATGCAATGTTATATATTGTCAATGCCTCATCAGAAATAAAAGAACCAATAAAAAGCTTAGCTAACCGATAAGCTTTTGCTTAAAGTTTTATTTTATCTTTTTTTTATTTGCTAGCATCTTTTAAATTGCCCGTTCTGAAGTTCATAAAGAGACTGGGCTCTATTTTACACAATGTTCAAAATACGTCTTATCAAAAATTGAATCGTACTGTCAGAAAGATAGCATGAAAATTAGTAGGTTTACCATTTTGATTATATTTTGTTGAATAGTAACCATGCAGGCTGTGAGCTGTCAAAGGCCGCTCAAATCCCATACAAATGTCTCTAATTCAGAAATGGCGTCCCCCAAATCCATACCGCCTCTATTTTTTCTAATTTGTGAAAGCGTCCCACATGGTTGCCATTCAACGAAACAGCTCCAAATTTCGAACACTGGCAAATTCAATAAGATTTTTCTTATGATAGCATCCGATTTTCAATTAAAAATTAAATTAAAAAACTCGCTCCATAGGGCAATTGAAGCTCATCCTCATCGCCGAACATGGCTGACCTAGCCTTTCTGGAACAGGCAAATCCTGTCACGGCAGTTTCATATGAAGGTCAGCGTTGGTACTGAAGTGTCTCAGTTCTTCTGTCTCTGCCTCTCCTCCACTGGCTTTGCGATTGACCTTTAAGAGAGAGGTGGCCTGGTGGACTGTTTGACGGTGGTAAATGTTACAGGCAAATGACACATTTTATTAAGATGTTACATAATTATCTTTAAATCAGCTGACCTGTCATAATATATTGCACGTCCGTTCTTCCAGTCGTCATGTCGACAATAAATTGCAATGCATGTCTGCCCTTCTGATCATTTGTGTTTGCTAGCAATAAGTCCACAGCTTGTCTTCTTATGATGAGAAGAAGATCCTCTGGGAAGCCTTCTTTACTTTGTGCGTCTATTGTCTGTGAGTTACTGACAGAAGACTCAGCAACCATGCCATCCTGTCCCTTAATCTTGGGAGCTAAAAGAAAAACAAAAGTCTAAATAATCTTCATATATCTAAATTTTATTCTTCTTCTTTTCCTTGTGTCTTGGAAACTGGCTAAAACTCTGACTACTGTTTATTCTCTCTTCCAAAATTCACTAGATACTTTGTTTCCCTTAGTGGTCCATAAGCATTTCAAACTTTGTGTATGTCAGAGGTACTTAATTTTATTTTGGGGACGTTTTGACCCATAAACGTCAAAACTAATCCTCATGGCATAGTTCCTTTAACAAATTCCCTCGTATTCCTTGTCAGCAGAAAGCACGCTAATTACGTACTTGATCCCGTGGCGCCTTTTCGTCCAGTTGCACCTCGAGGGGCTCCGGGCCTCCCTCTTTTTGAGCAATGATATATTATTCCATCGTTGCGCATGCTACACGATATTCCAGGCACACCCTGGCCACCGCTACCACCTGAAATTAATTAAATTTTATTACATATGATATATATATATTAACGATAGAAAAAACAAATACACTAAACTTTCACCCAGACAAGCCTTTTTCGTGATTACCCACTCTTCAGGGAATTTTAATGACAAGAATATTCATAACCATCTTTTATATACTATAAAATTTGCATAATTAATGTAGCGGTAAATTTAAAGGCTGTGTTCAGCTGTTGCGTAGCAACGCTTTGCTTCTGTGGCGGCGTGAAGAGACAAGTTTATTGCGTTTGTTGAGTGACTATAATTCAGGGCGGCAGATGATTAGAAGTTTTTCTTTAAGGCTGAGCTGTTGTAGGATGAGCTTCATGAAAGAATACACCACGTAATGAGGTGGTTAATGTTATTGTTTTTAAAAGTCCAGATATGTTTGCTAAAATCGGTAGAGTTCTTGTGTGCGGTATGGTTTCTGTATCTTGTCTTGAAGTCGTTTTCTGTGAGTCCGATGTACTCTTCCGTAGCGCTATTGTCCTTACGTGTGACTTTGGCTTGGTAGATAATTGATGATTGGAGGCAGTTTCCGTTGAGTGGGCATGAGTTCGTTTGTCGGCAGTTGCATGTCTTGTTATCTTTTGTGTTATTTGCGGTGTCATCGATGTGTTCGGTTGATTTTAAGATGCGTTTGTTGTGGTTGTCGATAGTCTGTTTAGTGCTATTCATGCAGCTGTAGCTGATCTTGATGGTATTGCAATTGAGACTTTTTCTAAGCTTGTGGTCTCTAGGGAAGTGTTTGTCTACTAGGGCAAGGAATCTGTGTCCGATGTCGGTGCTGACGTTTTTGCTGAATGGGGGGTTGTACCAAAGTATGTTGTTCCGTTGTCTGTTTTTCCTTTTGATGGTCGTGGTTGGCTCGTAGTATAGGGTGTATTGGTATCCGTTTTCGTCGAGTGCTTTTTGGTATGTAGGGGCGGCTTGGTAGAATTCTGCCTTAAAACGCTCCAACTTTTTCAGAATTCATTCAATGACATGCAATAGGCATTATTGAAGTATTATGAATGGTTCTGGCACAGGCAGCCCAAGCCATTCACTTTTACAGTAGAGATATGTGAGGAAAAAATCGATATTTTTTATTGAATAATAAATTTGAACATATTTCAATCCTGTGTTGTTCTTAAACTTATTTTATGCCATTCTGGGTGGTTTTTGAAAGTTTTAGAGCATTTTTTCTTAATGTTTGCCCACCTGTACTTAAATATGGAAAGGCTGGTCACTCGTGATCGAGATCGCTTGTCTTCGATGGTCGAACAAATTATGTTTAATCCTTCCTTTGCTTTCAAAATTCCCTCAGCAACATAGATTAATGATCCTTCTGTCCAGAGACCACCAAAATTTTCACGGATCCCCAGTCAGACCTCACGAAATCATAGATATTGAACGATTTTCAACGACAATTTTCCTTCAGATGGTCTGTGACTAGCGCTTAACAGACACCGATAACTTCGCAACCGGGCCTTCTTTTGTAAAACTCATTCTGATTGGATGATTGGTAACCATGGAATACAGTTGGACATTAAAGGACAACGACATCGAACATTCCATCTCATGGCGAGTCTTATCCACCACCAGAGCGTACAGCAGCACAAGCAAGAGATGCAAGCTTTGCCTAAAGGAAAAATTTATTATAATCCGCCGAACGAACTAGTGTCTTCGTGCCGACACAGGAACAAAGCACTATTACGCAACAACTAACACTTATTCAAATTTCCCGCCTGAATACTAATTTTGTATACAACAATACTTATAAGTGATGATTGTGAATATTTTTCTCATTAAAATCTCCTGAGTGTTTCCTTTTGGAAATCATTTCACGACGAGGCTTAAGAATCGTTTGCCGATGTTGGTACTAACGCTTTTGCTATATGGTGGGTTGTATTAAAGTATGTTTTTGTGGGGTCGATTCTTCTTTTCTCTGTTGTTGACGGGTGGCTCAAATTTCAGCTTGTAGTTGTAACAACTTTCATCTAAGGCTTTTTGATATGAAGGGGCGGCTGTGTCGAATGATTTTTTGTCGGATGATATTGACGATAGGCGCCTGTTGATACCTTCTGGAATATTTTCTGTAATCGTGGGTGGATGGTTGCTTTCTTTGTGGACGTAGAGTAAGTTGGCGTTTGGCTTTGTGTAGGGTCTGTATGTGCTTTCATTAAGATATGTATATATATGTATATATATGTATATACAGCGTCTTGCAAAAATTCCATAAATTCCTAGAATATACATATATACATATATCAGGTGCATTGTGGGAACGAATACGCGCGAGATTCATAGTATCAAAGCGTTTTCTAACGCGCAGTGGTGTCAGCTAGTATTAAATATTCTTTTATTATTCAAACATCCTCGTAAATACGCTTAAATACTTAAAATCTCGCGCGAATTCGTTCCCACAATGCACCCGATATATGTATATATGTATATTCTAGGATTTACAGAATTTTTGCAAGACGCTGTATATATATATATATATACAAGATCGTGTGACACACACAAATACACAGCAATTAACTCTTTTGCCAAGGTTAAGGGAGACATCTAACAAAGTGATTGGTAAAGTTTGGAGACAACCAGTTGCAATGATAGCAGTATATGACGTCATAAATAGCATAAGTTGAATGTGTTTTTCACCTTTTTCATCAACTAATAATATATATAAAGGTTTAAAGGGTTAGACATAAAATACGACAATGAACTTACCATTTCCACCTTTTCCGTTATTGGCTGGCGCGGCTCCAGTCCCCCCGCAGGCCTTCGATTGTAATTGTCCGTTTAATCTCCGGTAGCGGAGGGTAACACGACCAGCTGCTCCACCATTCCCTGAATAACAGATAACCAGCATTATGAAAAACAAAGGCTCATATGAGCCAACTCGTAAATACTACGCAGGCTTCGGACCCTCCCCTCTCTTAGGCACTAGGCTCTACCTATCGCCCACCTCGATCCTGCTCCCAACGCCTAACCCTCCCTTCCCTTCTGCTGCCTACGCCTACCCCTCCCTTCCCTCCAAAGCCATCACCATGGGTAAGGCAGGAGACCATTACATATCTCGGGCTCAATATTGACAACTGATCGAAGAATTGAACATTTCCCTATTTTTCTCCGTATGCTATATCTATATCTCGTATCAACTCTGCGGGCATTCAATGGTTAATGAGACAGACAATATTAGGTTTTGTGCAGAGAATAAAAGCACCTTTATGCTATGTTACCAAACCGTTGTTTATCATTATTTACAAGGATTCAAGTCAATACATTTTCTATTACATCTCAAAAGTTCACAAATAATTTGCAGATTTCTGATTTGCGAATAAATTTCTGCGGATTGAAGGCTTGGGCAATCACTATGTAATGCATCTATAGACTCACCATTATCTACTAGACTAGAGAGCTATATAATATATGAGATATACGTCTGTGTAATGGAGACAATGTGGTCTTGGTTTCTTGATGACACTTATTAGGTTAATGCAACCACAAACCTTTAGACAATCAACTAGATAAAGCTTACGTTCACAAGACTGTAAAGTGCTTGTGACCCCTAAGGGAAAATCAATGGTAAATTCGGGGGAAATATCCACCTAAATTATGGAACGCCCTCCCCAAAGACATTAGAGACATAACGCAAATTAAGGTTTTTAAGTCATCAATTAAGCCCTTTACGTTTTAAAATTTCTATAACCTTACCTAAGGTATATATATATATATAACTGTGTTTTATTTTTATATTCTTGTATATTATTTTATTAATCATTAGATAAGTTTTAAGTTCGTTTATATTTTTCAATTATAGTTATGAATATTTTCATTTATATCATTTTCATCTATTGTAATGCGCATTTGAAAATCTCACGATTGATTTTGCGCAATATAAACTAATAAATTATTTATTATTACAAACCTGGATGTTCTAGCCAATAACATAAAAAAATGTCTAACTCGTTTTCGTCTATAGTCAGGATAGAACCTTCCCCTGTCCCCTGTCCCCTGGCCTGTCCCCTGTCCCCTGTCCCCTGTCCCCTGTCCCCTGTCCCCTGTCCCCTGTCCCCTGTCCCCTGTCCCCTGTCCCCTGTCCCCTGTCCCCTGTCCCCTGTCCCCTATTTCAATGTTGGGTAACACAATTCATTTTATTTTTCCCAACACTATGATGGGGGAGGTAGAGAACCACCATTATTAATTATATACACCATCTAACACACAGAGAGAAAGATAGAGAAAGAAAAAGCTTTGTTTACCAGACGTTCCTGCATTTCCTCCTCTTTTCCCACTTCCACCGCTGTGACCCCGTTCTGCGCCTCTATTTCTGCCGCTGCATTTTTTATAAGCTTTATCCCATGCATTATTGTCGGAACCATACGTTGTATCCACGTAGCCACCATAATTGCACCAAGCCCAATTGCTATACTTATCTGCTTTCTGTGAAAATAAAGTTGCTACTATTTGAACCCTAATATAGCCTGGTTGCAAAAATATTAATTCAACAACCTTTTTTATCAAAATTTTTTTACATTTCAATAAATAACACATTGAGTTTTTGTTGTAAATGTGACATTTTTATTTCAATTTTTGGTTATGGTTTCCTATGATTATGGAGGTTTTTTGAGAAATGCAGAAATCCAACATGGTGGATCCAAGATGCCGGCTATGTAATTCTCCAGTCATATGACAGCATCGTTTTATTTTGTGGATCACAACGGAATCATTTTGGGCCGTACCATATACCCTGGAAGTTTCTTTTACCCTTGAGACAACGACGAGAACAAGGTTGAGCTGTGCAAAATAGCATTAAGCTGGAATTTCAAAGATACTTGTGGTTACTAAGACAGCTAAATACAGTAAATATCTTACATTAACGGCATTTCCCCCCTTTTGACCGTCACCGCCATCTTGTCCTTTATGTCCATTTCCTCCTTTAGAACGCACATTCAATTCACCAGTTATGACATCACAGAATATGTCAACTGAAAAATAAAGATAAAAATGAACGGTGCGCGTGTATATTTATCAATTTACACTGATATACAAACAACCTTCTTTCAAGCTTTTCGTGTTGATCACTTCTATGTTTGCCTCAGTTTGGCTTCCAGTTTTGTATTTTATATCGGAATACCTTATGCATGAAAATTATTGTAATTAACGTATACTCTTCATCGCCCATGGCCAGTATGATGCTTTTTCTTAAAAAATGATATTCACTCGAAGATAAGTAGAATTTTTCAAGTATATTATCATCATGTTATTCATTCCAATTCTCCTTGTAGTTTTAACTTTTCATATTTCTTTGATCATTCAAATGAAACATTTTCAGCAGGGCTTTTACATGGTACCTTTTTCTTGCAACATCTCAACAAAAGTTGCTATTTTTTTCTAAAAATGTTTTAGGCACTTTTGGAAGTTTTTGTGGTTAACTGTAACTAACCTTGAGGTCCCCCTTCGCCGTCTTTTCCATTTTCTCCGTCAGTTCCTTCTCCGTTAGTTTTGACTGCCACCGGTTGAGCAAATTCCTGTACCCAATCTGGTGTGGAAAAAACGATCTCACTCCCCTTTGAAGCGATAATCTCCCTCGCGTACACCTTGACCTTTCTGACGCCATAAAAGATAACCTCGCCCTATACGAAACAATTTATAGACAAAAACGTATTTAATGAATGGATAAAAACCACAAGAAACAACGAAACTAGCCTTTGATTTCTATAGGATATTACATAGTTTTAGCTGCAAATATCTCTTATATGATATATTTTTAATCTCAATTTTTTTTGTCTGATAAAAACCATTACTAATTTTTTTAATAGCTTGTTTAATGGCTTGCTAAGCCTCTTGCATGGATACAAAATAACAAAAGGCTTGGAGGCTTGGAATGGATGACTTCATCTGAACAATGGGGAGATATATAGATATATGTAAAAAATAGCCTCTAATGACGTAATTTTAATCGTTTTATTTTGTTTCTCTATTTACCCCATTTTGCATTGAATATTTGATAAATACTAAACGTCATGTATGGTCACGTGACCAACCAAATGCCATTCAACAAGCAAAAATTGCAAAAACTCATTAAAACTAAAACATTTGGTCAAGTTACATGACAACATTTTTAAAGCAACGGTTGAAAAATTAGAAATAGTGATTTTAGCTAAAATGGCGTCTGACCCAGGCCTTTTAAAACATGCTTGAGTTAACTTAAAAAGCAGAGTTTTTTCCCGTAAAATGGATTGTATCGATTTTAAAATCCAATATTGATTTCTGAGTATTCTAGGAACGAAAGATTTGATAAAAAGACAAATAGAAGATTCAATTCTATCAAAATAAGATAATATACAAATTAGGTAATACCTAATAGCGGAGCTCCAGTTTAAATTGTTCTTACAACATCAATATGTGCATGTAAATGTAATATGTGCACGGGCCATGCCTAATCTAAACTGTAATTATTTTAGTTATGTAACCGCAAAAGACAACTACAAAATCATAGATATAGGTTGAACGGACTTTTAATTTTATTTACTTTATGAGCAAATAATAATCTGCGATATATATATTTTCGATAAAAATTCAAAAATCTTATTTATCACGCATACAGCGTACTATATTTTTCAATAATTTTATGCTCAAATTATGAAAAAGGTATTTTGTGTGCATAATGAATTATTAACTAAAAAATCCAACCCAACCCATTTTTATTTTTAAAATATGAACCTAGAAAAAAACTTCGATATCACTATAACGTTTCTAGAGAAACAAAATTAGGGGTATCCACGCGTTTTTGAAAAAGATATGAATTTTTAGATTTTACTTTTTGAGATCAAATCGTACAAAATTCGTGACAGCGTGAATTGTGTCACGCACGACACAGCGTGCATGATAAAGTCCCATAGACAAAACGCTGAGAAAAATCAAGCTTTTGAGCTTCAAATTGACAAAAACGTTACTTGAACAAGTACTTAATAGGATGGTAACTATGTATTTAAAGAAAAAAAGGGAATTCTATAACATTTCTTTATAAAAAAAACCTTTTCATCGAATTAAATTTACAATTAAAAAAAGTAGTCATGGCAAATCTTCAAAATTCAAACAAAACAAAAACGACCTGAAACGGTTCTTTTGAAGTGGAATTAAAGATCTCAAGTATCAGTTCTACCAACACAGGAACGATTTGAAAAGACAAGGATGTTAAAACAAGGTATTTTATTATAAAAAAGTTTGTGTAACACATCATTTTGTTCTGTAAAAAAGCTTTAACAACTTTGAAATAGAAACTATAATAAAAATGTTCGTTTAGTAAACATAAAATAGTCAATATTGCTAAATAAACAGATGTTATTCAACCAGTTTTGAATTATGTTTGTATTCTAATTCATCTTTAATGTTTTCCGTTGATGAGTTTGTGAAAAGCACATAAATAAATCCCTTTTTGAATCGACCAAATACCACAAAAAGTACAATTTACACACTTGTAAACATCTTGTTATGTACGTTTTGTATCTCAAAAAGTAAATCAAATGGAGATAAACGTTTTCTTTTTTCTTTCTATAATAAATCAGAGAACAGATTCTTCCTTTTTGAAGCTTAATAATTATTTCAAGTTTTTAGGCCGTGTTTTTTCGCGCTCGTTATCAAACAGTTTTTTCTCAAAAAACTTGAAATAAATAATCCGTTGAACTTACTTTATCGGTGATTATTTTCAAAAGGTTTTCTTCTTCTCAATGACATCGATAATATTTTGACGAATACATGAATATACTTGAATCAGTTTTGATGAATTAAACATGGTCATAGTTAAACTGCCAAGCTTGAAAATCCATAAATAAACTATACTGAAGGAAGCATTTTGAAGATAGTTTTCATAACGAATAAAGTCGCTTCTTTTTCAATTCTTTTACGTTGCTGTAGTCTTTATTCTTCTACGAAGTTTTATCTACAGACAAGTGTTCTTGGCCTTTCAATCTTTTCCTTTTCTTGAGATAAATTTCTTCATTTTTGTCTCCTTCAAGTTTATTTTCTTCTTTGGTAGTCTTTATTCTTCAAAGAAGTTTTATCTACAGACACGTTTTCTTGGCCTTTCAGTTCTACGGTTTAATTTCTTCATTTTTGTATCCGGCCCAAGTTTATTTTCTTCTTCGGCCAAAACTATCTTAATTTGATTCTTCGATGTTCATATTTCTCAGTTGATATTTTGTTGTTGTTTGTTTGACTTTTTTTGTCGATAAAAGAACAACCTGCTTTCGATTCGGGCTCTGCTATTCGACGCGCGCGCGCATCACTTTCCCGCCGAAATGTAACAGCCAATCAGTATCGCGATGGGCACGGACGGACGTACGCGCCAGCGATCCTATGTGGTGTCCATGAAAAATCAACTCGATGGGTTACCATTTTTTCTTAAGTATGGTGCTCCGCTTGCGCGGAGCTCCGCTATAATTGAAACAAATTCTTCGTAATGCTAATTTATCGCCGTTCGGCAACGAACAATTTTAGTTGAGTTTCCTTGGAAATATCGTTGATTGGCGTCCACGAAAATCAAGTCTAGCTAAACAGCAATGACGGTGAACTGGCACGTGTGACTGAGAACGGCTGTAATTCCTGATTCAATCCACACTCGTGTAATATTACTTGATAACTTGTTCTGTTATATTTGAAAAGACTACTTTTAAAAGCATTGAAATGATTAAACGATCTGGCTTTTTTTCAATTTTAGAAATTCTCGAAAACAGTATTACGCGACCGTCTGTTAGAGTGCACATAATCTTTTTCTCGATCTAAAATAAGTAGTATGACTAATTTCCGAATAAAATACACCAGTTGTGTATCGATAATTGCCCGAGAAACTGATTTGGAAATCAAAATTGCAAAAAATATATGCGTAAGAACTTAGAAAAATTAAGACAATTTAGAAAATTCAAGTCTTGTTTTGTTTACATATATCAGATATCAATACGACTGAATTGATATCGAAAAATGTAATTTCTTTTACCGTAAAGTCCATCAGCTGCTTGAAATGGCGTTAAGACTCCTCTCCGTTTTTGATTTCCGCGCGAAGTAGTATAATCGCTCCGCATTGATAAACTGAACATATCAGTGAAGTTCTTCGAAGCGACAATTCGTCGCAGGAAGCTCTTATTTTTCTATAGCGGCTTCTAAGCATTCTTTAAAGCTTTCTCTTTCCATGTTAAATATTTTAAATGTGCGTTATTACTCCGATAAGACGAAACTACGGTATTGAAAAGCAAGCATATGCCGAGCGCGGCAGCCATTCTTTGTAGAATTTGTAGACCCGGACCCAGTTAATGATTAAACTAAAACATGCATGCATAAATTTGCATGCAAAATCGTGACACAACAACAAAAAAAGAAAATGGAGAGTATGATAGAAAGTATATAGTAAATCCCTCATGTGTTACACGACTTGCAAATAATCATTCTTTCTTGATATTTAGGCACTAGCCAGCAACTGTGTTTCTTCAATTCCCTCAGCTATTGTAAGCAAACGTGAAAAAAAGACTGAACAGTCCGGTACATAACCATTTCTGGTGATATTTTGTAAACAGTAGTCTTGACCAATCACTGCAGAGAAGTTCAATTGGATTTCATGGTAAATGTCAATCATACCAGGGGATATTATTTCACATGATCTCATCAATGTTATAATTTGATAGAAAGCTAGCTTAGTGTAGAAAGATAAATGCGAGAGTAAAATCAATACTACAGTAAACAATTTGTACGTACAACATTAATTTTATTATCCATACTAGTTTATTTCAAATGTTTGATCAAATGTTTGTTTATAAGTTGTATACCGGATGCGTTCAGTGAACATCTTCTGGTCGCACAGTCATTTGATATCCTCCCTCGAATTTTCAAATTCCTTTGTGGACATTCTGCAAAATGTGAGTTAATTTTTGAGCGCAGCAGACTAACTTCCACTCACATAGAATTACCGTCCCTCCGCCTTCTTGGTGAGATTGTTGCCACCGTTGGTGAACGGGCACATGAGGCCGCTTCGATATGGCAGGATTGCCAGTGATAGTCCTAATAATGTTAGAAAGTTAAAGAAATTGTCATTAGGAGCATAATGAGTGGTTATTTACCATTTAATTATTGAATTTGTTGCTTTGCTCGACATAAGCATTCGTATTTGACTTCATATGTGGGTTTTAACATAATCAAACAATAAATGTTTCAATTTTCAAACAACAAGAAATGTATTTACCCATAGATTTCTTGAGCGCATCCAGTGGTAATTAATTCTTTAAATACAGTACTCAAAAAGTACTGTACGCGGCCTAATTGCTGCCCAGCTTTATTCTCCATCCTATGATTTCCGTGTGGATTTGCTGGTCATTTGTTGAGTTCTGAAGTGCTCCGCCATGTCTTCCCAGCTTTGGAGCATGCATTCATCGCATCTTTATCTGACATATCTGGTATGTTCTGTGCCACGTTATATCCCTCACGCCATCCCGAACCGCCAACATATA
The DNA here is from genome assembly GCA_949775045.1 of Metridium senile. Lineage (NCBI taxonomy): Eukaryota > Metazoa > Cnidaria > Anthozoa > Actiniaria > Metridiidae > Metridium > Metridium senile. The sequence goes on along the minus strand of OX459106.1, from coordinate 13,123,145 downwards.
TAGCAACGCAACTTCGAAGTCCTTGCACCCACCGAATATCGTTTGCACCCACGCAAAACCAGCGTCACACGAAGTCAAAACTACTAAACTTTGCCTCTAGCTAGGGAAAATTGAAAACTTTGTGGGGAAATTTTCTACAAATTGCGATTTTCTTAGCAAAATCTGACGAATAAACGAAGGAGAAAGCCTTAAAATGCAGTTTGAACACTCGAATACTCGATCGCTTTACAATTTTTATCATACATATGACTTCCTTTATGTCACATCAATGTTTTAGTGGGCAAAGGATAATGGGAAAGGGACATTTTCTTGTAAAAAAGGCTCAAAATAGAGAGGGGCTCGAATGAGGCCTAGGGCCGCCATCTTGTTAATTAGTCATGTCACCAAAAATGGTTATGTACCGGACTGCTGAAACAAGCGTGATTTGAGACGACAATTCCTAAAGTTTAACCCCTGTTAAGGACTATACCTCAATGTAGAGAGTGTCTGCTAGAATATCCAGTTGCTGAACAAACTCCATAGTTTTTCTTGTAGCAGCATCGAAATTTGAATCTTTTAATTTCAGCCGCTCTTTTAAATAGTTTGCGTTAATAATTCGACCAAGAGCTTGATAGTGGCCTGAAATTAAACAAAAATTAGACGCACACTAAAAACATGAAGAGCGTCGTTCTCACTTTTTCCGGGAAGCGTGCATGGTATATATAAATACATGAAGAATTCACATCGATTTTCCCTTTGTTCTCAGCAATGTTTTTGTGTGACCGCTCGATCCTCTATACACAGTTGGATAAAATGAATATTTCATTGTGTGTGGAGGAAAGTCGAGAAGCAATTAATTATTACAAGTCCACCCTTTTTATCTGCCATTTTGCTTTCCTTTTACTTTTTACCTTGCGCCTATCTGTTCCCTAGTGTAAGGAAAAGTGATCGTTTGACCAAATAAGCGACCGATCCTGGGAAACAGCTCGCTCCCTCGCCCCTATTCATCTTGACAAAAAAGGATAAGTCGCTCCCCTATTCACCTTATGATGAAAATGTCGAAAAGTCATTTATATTAAGGCGATCGAAGGGATTTTTTATTTCGTTGAACTCATAAATGTTCTTTCCTACCTGTTGCGATTTTCACTATTGCCGGTGTTTGGAGCCAGGTCTGTGTCGCGATACTTGGATTGGGTAAATTAGTCCCACTTTTCCAAAGACCAGTGGTACACTGTTTCCATATGTAAGGGTTCTTGCCAGGCACTACTAAAAACATCAGCCAAATTGTCAATACGAAACAACGTTCTGACCCTCGTAAACTTAGGTGTTTTTGTTATCTGGTCAATCCTCACCCCTAAGCTAAATCTAACGGGCTCAATGTTAACAGTCGATCGATCTGCAGTGAAATTGTGCATATGTTTTTCCCCATATGCCGTATTTCGTTGAACGGCTCGCAGATTCACCTATATATATATATATATATATATAACTAAGTCCAGGATATCTGACCTTGTTGCAACTATCAATAACAGAAAAAATAATAATAAGCGCCCCCTCCTTAATAAGCGCCCCTCTCCAATAAGCGCCCTCCTACGAGCTACCAAAAAGTAAACACATCGAATCATTACGGTTATGTGATTGATTGTCCTACTTACCTTCTGTGCAGCCATATAATTCCACCCTCATTGATATATGTCCATACCAAGTCACTGGTAGAAAACGGATGTAAGGTGACGTGATTGGTGGGTTAAGGTCATGAGTAACAACAGTATCCTTATCCGTGTTACCAGAAAAAACCTAAAAAACCATATGAAACAGTTAATACTATTAAATAGAAAAAATAGAGTAAAAATGCCCAGCCGTATTAAAACAACTTAAGCCGTATTAAACAACAGTCTTCTCCTAAAACTAAGTTTTTGAAAGTGTTTATTTTTTGCTAGCATGCAGGCAGAAGTGTGTAATAACGTGTCATATTTGCACTCGTTTTGATTCTTATTTTCACTCAACAATGCTACGTCAAACAATAAAAAATAATCTTTGGATATGGATGATTTAAATGGAAATTATTGCAGGGATGATAATAGAACAAGTTTTTAACCTTATCATCATCGTCATCATCATCTCATCAACATCATCATCTCGTGATCATCATCATATTTAATTGGCATAGTAAGAAATGTTGTGGGCATTGTTATGCTTTACCTTGTCAGTCGTTTCTCCTTGTCCCCTGTAGTATTGAAAGTTCACTCCATCATTACTGTACTGGAGTTTGTACGTTTTGACCCATTGTGCGTAATTGTTTCTACCTTGCGTTGCAACTTTTGTCACTTTAGTGTACGCACTTCCTAGCTCAATCTGCAGCCATTGATTAACATCATTTCTAAGAGCACACCATGAACCTGCGTTGGATCCACTTCTTTTATTGTTTAGACGAACACGGTCTGGTCCATGAATCCCACCGGCGGCATCCCATTCTGAAGAGGCACTTAATTGCCCATCAGTGATTGCCCCATTTTCCACGCCGAGAGCTTCTTGGCATTCTAAAAGTTTTATTTAAAAAATAAGGGTCATTTCCGAGAATATCGACCCCGAACTTCATTGATGATGTTTATATACACTGCGTATGTTCGCGCTTAGACATTATGCTATCTACGCTGACACAAGACGTTTGTTTAGTGGAAGTTTGTTAACCTAAAGATTGTTAACAGAATTTTTGTTAAGAAGTTGTTAACAATAGAACCACCGACACCAGCAATGATGCAATTCATTCATCACTAGGCAACCAGAAATACATCGCGTACCAAACTCGTTTAACATTAATTGTACGGACCTGACTGAGCGCAAAGACCTTTCCGCACATTCTACAGACTTGATTCAACAGAAGCATACATATGTTGCTGTTATGTCTGCAAGTTTGTGAAAGGGAAATTAATAATAATCAATCTATTATATTCTGTGACTTCTCAGACAAGGAGGAATGTATTTAAATTTTATAACTATAAAGCCCTGTACCTCCATTGCTGCTTACGTCGCGCTTCGAGCTTTCAACTCGGATGGACTGAAGTACCACAGAAAACATCACCACAGCGCATATTTGCTGAAAGAGCACCATGTCTTGAGAAACCAGGAAATAAACAGACAAACAAAATAAGTTAAGAAATTAAGGGATAAATCAATTAACTAATTCGCTTCAAATGATGTGAATAATTAACAAAAGTAATTGCTATGAACTTCGACGGTTGTTAGGACGTCAAAAATGCATATGCATAAAACTGTCAAAGGGAAAATTGATTCATCGTTCCAAATGGCCGCCATCTTGGATCCGCCATCTTGGATATCGAAGCATCAAAATCCGGCGTGTCAGTAATTTATCACAAATCACCAGAAAAATGCTAAATTGATCTTAAATTTACTCAAAGAAAGTTCAAATAATAAATTTATGCAGATAATTCAAAGTTTGAATGCCTGTCAAAATATGGTTGCCTTGGAAACGTCATATGTCAATAACAAAACTATTTCAAATGATAACTTTCAAAAGAAGTTTCGAAGTTTGGTGGATAATAAAGGTTCAAAGTCAGCGCGGTAACCTTCCGCCACCTTAATTACAGTTTAGAAATTACTCAAAGTGCGTGCCCTTTTCAAGTGCGCATGCGTTTTTCTTTTTGGCTATCGGTATGTTTAGAGAGTATATTTCCTTCCCCCTTCCCCGCTACAAATCAGGTGCGAAGCAGTCAGTACGACTATGATGACAAAAAACGTAAATTTGGAAAGTAACAATTTCCTGAGCCATGGACATCTCACAACTAAGACAACGTGATATCTTAATAAAATTGATTTACGGTACTTTTAACAATAATTTATAAGCTGAGAAAAAAAACTTGTCAGTTTTAGCAATAAGAACAATCCGACACCAGCAACAGTTAAATTCATTGAGGCGTAATTAAAGATCTTGGTTGAGCAATTCGGGTGTACTTTACAGCACTTGACACCTGTTGAATTGGTACTTGACGTCTTTGTTTTGATTTCTAATGATGATTGATCAATAAGGCGTTTAAGTTCATGGTTCAACAGTTCGGGTGTACTTTACAAGTTCCAGTGCATGTAAACTTTGAAGCAAAACTTTGGCGTTTAAATGACACATTGCTACAAGTAGATACTATTTTTCTTAAAGAAAAGAGACGAAACGAGAACAAAGAATGACTATTACATACTTACATCGTGATCATTGAACTTGATTTGCGAAGATTGGCAAACCACTTTTTACAATGACATATCAAAGAGGTAATTAACACAACCTGCTATAAATCTATTTTCTTCTAATTTAAGAAATAAAAATTACACGATGTTTTAGTTATTAAGATAAACTTCTGGTCGAAAATAAATTAAGAAAAAGGGTCAGGGATTTTGACATTTGACCATTTTTCAAATTAAAGTTTTGGTGGTGCGAGATTTGAGGCAACTGCATCAACTGTAAATGAATAAATACTACTTATTAACCGAGACCGAGGTCTGAGATTTCCCTGTAACGACCGAACGGACGAGGTTAATAAGTTATTTATTATATGGCTATTTTAAAAAGAGAGAGAAAGTATTTTTTTTTGATATTTTACGACGCGCGTTGCTTTCAAATGGCTTTCCAGTAGTTTTACTGAAAAAGAGCGAGTTGACAGACTAGATCAGAAACCGGTTTTAATTTCATTCAGCATTAAGCGGCGTTTACACGAGAAATTTTTCCTTGACAAGTTTTCCTTGACAAGGTAAAATTGCTCGTGTAGATGGAGTAAAATGAACAATTTTTCCTTGACAAGGAAAAGCTAGCATGTTGGCTTTTCCTTGACAAGGAAAAATTGTCAAAGTTGAAATTTGCTCGTGTAGACGGACAACCAAGAAAATGTGGCAAGGAATAATAATGAGATTAGTTCCTAGTCTTTTCGAACGATCCGTCAAAATAAACGCCATTTTGTTTTTTTATTCGACAAGGGACTGGAACCAATATTATTTTCGTACTCCGCTGATTGCAAGGCATTGTGGGCACAGCCTAAACTTGTCAAGGAAAACTTGTTCATCATCTTCACGAGCAAGGAAACCTTGTAAATATAAAATTGCCAAGGAAAACTTGCAGATCGTCTACACGAGCAATGAAAATTGTCAAGGATACTTGTCAAGGAAAAATTGCTCGTGTAAACGCCACTTTAGGTACGGCTGCCTCAACAAACTCACAGAAATTTTAATGCCAAATTATTGAAATTACTGCAGCTTTCTTCATCATTCCAAATCAAATATCGTTTAAAGACAATGGGTTTTGTTTATATCTCAACATCAAAGAAAGTCAAGAAACAAAAAATAAGTTTTACAAAGGATTTTAGCTGACACGAACAAGTGAACCACGATGGATGTTGAGACGGGTTGTATTAATTCGTGGACGTTTGCATCAAGAAAAAAGCCTACTGAATCTTATTTTTAGATAAATAATAAGAAACGAAGTCACCGACAACTATTGAAGGAATTAATTTGTCTGTGTCGTACTTTATGAAGAAGATGAAAGTTGAAAGCACTAGGATCGCTGACAGGACTTTGAATCAAGCAAATCGACCTTTTTCAAGATTGTTTAACCTTTTGTATGCAGAAAAAGAAAGACAAGAACACTTCCTGACTTCAAAAACGTTGTTAACTTTGCTGACAAACTTATCGTGAATTTTACAGCTTGTGACTGAAAAGCAACGACATATCTCAACAAAAAAAACTCAACTCACCGCCGTGTTGTTTACTGAAAGAAAGATAAAAACTAAAAGTATACCGCTTTTCAACTATCATTGATGTATGTGAACGAGCTTTATGTTCTCTAGAGAATTAAAAAAAAACGTTTGTGTATTTTCACAACCTTTTGTGTATTCTCTCGTGAGTTTTTGTACGTAGTTATATTGATTTGATTTTCTCAACTTTTGCTTGTGTTTGCAAAAACAACCAATTAATTTTCTCTCAGTCGTTTTTTGTTTATTTTATCGCATTCTATCAATGTTTTGGTCAATTCAGGATCGTACAAACGTTTCACCTGCTTTTTGCCATAACAAATGGACAAATTTGGAAAAAAAGGTATAATTATTATTGCTATTTGGTAGATTTCACGATGCCGGTCCAGAAAAAAATCTTGTAACGCTGTGGTCTTTACAGGAAAATTACGGCCCTCTCGCGACAGCCGATTAGCCAATCAGAGCGCGCGGAATTTATTATACGACTATTACGTAATTTTACCTTATAAGGAGAAGAGAACTCGAAAAAATATGAAGCCATATTTATCGAGTTCTGTCCGGTTAAACCGGTTTTGAAGAATATGAAGCACTTTGTTGGTTTTTTGGTGTTTACGTTTTTTATGATATGGCGGGAGAACTTTGGAACAAACTCATAAAAATGGCTCTAAAAAGCCAAAAAAAATCATTTTTATCATAGAGTCGTAAAATAAATAACTTATTTGTGATTTTCCCCGTAATACGGGCGGACATTTTACTCGTTATTCGCATTTTTCCTCGTCCCCGAAGGGACTCGGAAAAACACATTCACAACTCGTAAAATATCCGCCCGTATTACGGGAAAAATCATAAATAAGATATAAATATTTTTTGTTAGTTGTCAAAAAACGCTAAAAATCTCTATTCACAACAATAAAAAAGGCAGAGTTATTGGCACAAAGTGTTTATATTTGCGGCCGAGGTAAGCTTTTCAGAAAATGGCTTTAAATAAGTTGGCTTCGTAATAATCAAATTTTTTTTTTGCATTTAAATAATCCGTTTAAAAACAAGCCCAATGATCCGTTTAAACATTTTTTCATGTCTAATCTACCAATAAATGTCTCAATTGAATCCTAAAATATAGAGATTAATAAAAATAAACAAGTTACCTTTGGAGCTCCCAAAGTCGTCTTGAATGTAAACGATTGAAGACTACAAATGAACAATTGAATAAAGGGCACTTGACACCTGTTGAATTGGTACTTGACGTCTTTGTTTTGGCTTCTAACGATGACTGATCAATAAGGCGTAAAATTCATGGTTGAACAATTCGGGTGTACTAGCTTCACAAGTTGAAGCCGTGTAATTACTCGTGCCCAGGCCTCTGGACGGGCAAGAGTCTTAAAATGCTGATGTAATATTTCAAAAACGAGTACGAGTGTTTCATTAGGGTTTCTAAACACGATAAAACATTTGAAAGCACGAGGCCGTAGTTGACACTAAAAATCGTCATAGTTTAGCTTTTTATACGTACGTAGTTGAAGTATTAGTTTTCATGTTCATTGTCGTTTTTGAGTCAAAATATTGAAATATTCAACTAATGGATTTGACGGACTTTGGTCGTATGGACCCGTATGTACAAGCTTCATACTTCGGTAAAAGAACAATTATTTAACGATGCTAAACATATCAAAATAGTATTTCAATTTATTTTACGTATTTTCAAAGTGTGAATCGATCACTCGTCTTGTTGATTGAAGTTTTTGAAAATGTTTTAACTTTCCGGGTAAGTTTCGAAGTCACGAAAGCTGTCAGCAATGAACAGAGACACATGCAAATTGTATGTAGCAATCTATCAATAATATTTTTCTATAAAAACTTATTGTATAGTTGTTACAGTGTTCTCTTTCTATCAGCAGTTGATATGATCATTTCATGAAAGCTCTTTATTTATACCCAGGTTTTCCATATGTAGCCAAGATCATGCTGGGGAAGTGGGATTTTTTTTATACACTGGTATATAATATTATCTACAAATATAAAGCAAGGAAAAGTGGGAATTGGGTTTGAGAATTTAAACTTTGCAAACCTATTCATGATTATAGGTCATGGGAAATGGGACTAGGTCTTCCCCACCAGCTGTATCCCAATGCATGAGAGATTATTTCTAATTAATAATGGTAATTGAACTAAGTGGAGTGCAATTTGGTCTGATATCAAACGCGCGATAACAAAATCACCGTAGCGGGAGTGTGATTTGTAATCGCGAGTTTGATATCAGACCAAAATCACTTTATTATATCCATTTTGAAATCCAACTATAGTTTATAGCATGCTTTTATTGATTTTTTTTCAATACCGGAAACGGAAATGCTCTTTTTACATTGAAAATGTCATGTGACAGGTCGTTTGCAAGTTTGACAAGCGGATCACTAGTTTGCTTGTCAGCTCAAAAATCCTGCAAATTTGGAGAAATTTATAGTTTAATCTTCAACATCTGACTCAATAAGGTACGCTTTTTGTGTCTTCTGTAGCTGTGGAGATATTCAGAACTAATCTTGGTTTATTTCAAGAACTAACTTGATCGTACACATGTGTGGAATGGCGTGGAGCTCAGCAAAACCGGCACACATGAAACTGTACATTATAAACAAGCAAGATTTGGTTAAAGTCAAAGCCATCAGTTCCTTCAAACTACAAATTAGAATAAAAAAACAATGTTTTTAGTTGATCTGGACTTGTTTTTGGAGCTGAGAACATGCTTTTGGACGTAAAACGTTGTCCTTAAGAAATCGCTATAAAAACACAGAAGTCAGTAATCAACAGTCCCTAGCACCTTGTGAATTCCGAGCTCATATCAATGACTCGTACAAGTAGAAAACCGTTTCTGTTCCTTCAAATAAAACTAACATGGAACTTTGCATTCTTCTGGTGAATTCCAGCTTGTAATTGTAAGGATTCCCTTTGTCTACTTTGGCAGAGAACTAACTGAGGAGGCATTTTGATGATGTAGACATTCAAAATGGAGGAATGTGCTTACTGTTTTGAAGAAGTTTGTTTACTGTTTTATTTACCGTCAAAGAGTTTTTATGGAGAGCAGATGACTTCTGTTTGAATTTGTCCTCGATTTAAGTTGCTTGAATTCATTCAAACATCTTCTTCGTAGCATGGCTCTTGATATTTTGCAAGTTTTTGTGTAGTCTACTGTGTGGCTTTCTCGCTGGACGTCAGGATCGTTCGGACTATTAACATCCACAATTTGATGGAAAATTAGCCACATTTTCGTCCAAATAGACAACAAATAGTGGGAAATCAGTTTCTATAGCAGTACTTTGACGTCAAGGATGCTTTGGGATTATTTAAGTACTGTAAGTTATTGAATTTATTCATGTTTTGGACATAATTCATAAATATTTTCTCCAAAACTGTAACAAAACAGAAAACTGACATTTTTTTTTCATTTTATTTACTTTCATCTGATTGGTTAGTTTGATAGTTTCCTGTAATCTCATTGGTTGTTCAAATTGGTGCGATTCGGAGTCAAAATGGTGCGATTCGGACTCAAAATAGTGCGATTCGTGCTTGAATCACTCTGCTGAGAGCCAATCAGATTGCAGGATATATTTGCTAGTGATTTCAAAATGGATATAATAAATAATAAAACTCATTGAGCATGTCATTTTTGATAATGATATAGTGATAATAGCCATATCAGCACTAAAAGCAGTTCTTGATAGAGTACATTCTGGCTAATAGCATGAAACATTAGCTGTAATACTATTTTATGCTAATTCTTTTGTTTTATTTTATTCAACTAGCCCTATTTTGCACAATTCAGTAATAAGTGTTTCACGCTTTTACTGAATGCACCCTAAGAGACACAAATAAGAAAACAATGATTTTCATGCTACACCTCCATTTTGTTTAAAACAAAAAGAATACTATCATAGTATGCCTAACTATGCCTTTTCCTAACCATCCCAAAATGGCCTATGGGTGAGTGACGTTGGTAGGGTGTACACTCTATCTCTGAACAATTACCTAAGAGATATATGTACTACTATTCAGGACTAAAAAGAACCGTTTTCTAGACATCAAAGTCTAAAGCACAAAAGAAAGTCAAGTCCAGGTTTTAGAACATGCCACTCAACAATTAATCTAAGACCTACACCATATAACACTTCAGGGCACGAGTCCACCCTGCATTCAGGGTCTAGTTTTTGAAGTAATTAAAACTCTGGCGCTTAAATGATCGAACATTGCTACAAGTAGCTACTATATATTTCTCTTAACAAACAGAGACGAAAACAGAAAAAAGAATGACTATTACATACTTACATCGTGATCAGTGGACTTGATTTGTGATGATATACAAACCACCTTTTACAATGTCATATCAAAAAGGTAATTAACCCAACCTGCCCAAAGATATTTTCTTTTGATTGAAGAAATAAAAATTACACGATTTTTAAGTTATTAAGATAAACGTCAGTTCCAAAATGAATTAAGAAAAAGGGTCAGGGATTTTGAGATTTGACTATTTTTCAAATTACAGTTTTGATGGTGTGAGATTTGAGGCAACTGCAGCAACTGTAAATGAATAAGAATATATATATTTTTTGCTAGTTGACAAAAAACGCTAAGAATCTTTATTCACAACGAAGAAAAAAGGCAGAGTTATTGGCACAAAGTGTTTATATAAGCGGCCGAGATAAGCTTTTCATAAAATGGCTTTAAATAAGTTGGCTTCGTAATAATGAATTTTTTTTTACATTTAAATAATCCGTTTAAACATTTTTTCATGTCTAATCTACCAATAAATGTCTCAATCGAATCCTAAAATATAGAGATTAATAAAAATAAACAAGTTACCTTTGGAGCTCAAAAAGTCGTCTTGAATGTAAACGATTGAAGACTACAAATGAACAATTGAATAAAGGGCACTTGACACCTGTTGAATCGGTACTTGACGTCTTTGTTTTGGCTTCTAACGATGACTGATCAATAAGGCGTAAAGTTCATGGTTGAACAATTCGGGTGTACTTCACCAGTTGAAGCCGTGTAATTTTTGAAGTAAAACTTTGGCGCAAGGATGTTCGCGCGGAATGTACACGCGCATCCTACTATACGCACGACAACGCGTGGTGAGGAACGCCTGGGTGTTTTTGCTTCTATATAGTCTCGTTCCCAGGGCCTTTTTCCGTGAGGAGAAAAGACCCTGGCATCGGCTGGTCGAATATTGATTCTGATTGGCTAAGTGAATACTTAATTTGATTGGCTAACGCTCTATTGTTGCTTGAATGAAATTTACAATCTTTGGGAAACTAAAAAAATGTAAAAACAGAAATGTAAAAATGAAAAATAAGTAACTTCAGGAAAAATTATACAAAGGATTTTTTTGAAGATCTAGGGTTGAGAATAATTTTATTTTTCACAATTTAATAGCAGCAAAGCAGAGCGAAAAGGCTCAGGAAGTCAGCCGGCATAATCGATTTGCAAAATTAATTTGTACATGCATAGCTATAATCTTAAACTTAAAGTAAAAACTCAACACTCATAATAAGAGTTTTTGTTAAGAAAACGTAAGCTAAGGAAACAAACCTGGATAACGCAGTCATAGAATGTCCATATTTTAAAACTGAAATCGATAGCTTTAGCTTTTATACCGAAATGTGACAAATTTTTCAGTCATTGAAATGAACGACTTTCGTCTTCATACTCACTACGAAGTAAACTGCAATCTACACAACAATACAAAGGCCAAGAAAAATACATAACCAAGGCAGGGTAAATGAATTTCTTTTCAGCTAACTAATTTTCTTTTTCGAGAAAAACAAAGTCAGTTTCCGTTACAACACTTAAGCTTAATATATTTCTTACATCTGCAAAAAAGGACTTTCATTTTATATTTTTCTAACTATCAAACAGACTTAAAACGATCTAAAGGAGAAAAACAATTCACACCTATTTGAATATGCATATTTTATTTGACGATAAACTTACATACACAATTAATTTGAGTCAAGAAAAGTTTTCAAAAAAAGATTTTCAATACATTTTTCGTATACCAAATACCTTATTACAGCATTCTTGAAGTGTTAAATCGGTCTTGGGTTTAGTAAATCTAACTTTTGAGGCTTAAAATACTGGGTGTAAATCCAGCCGATGCCAGGGTCTTTAATTTTCTCCTCACGGAAAAAGGCCCTGGGAACGAGGTTGGTAAACAAGCAGGCGAGCCGAATTTCGATGTTTGAAGCTAAATAACTAAAAAAAACGAACGGTGACCCCCATATTTTATCTTATAAATCAAAATAACTACTGAAGATAAGTCTTCGCTTAGTTTTTGGAAAAAATGACATTTTATATCGCACAGAAAATCGGCTTTTTCACCCTCGAAAACGACAAAAAGCGGCCATTTTGTTCGAGACGTACGGTCTTTTTCTCCAAAAAATGTAATTATTTTCAAGTTTTTCGTCAAAAAACCGCTTTATTTCTAAATATTATGAGTTTCAAAAACACTTTAGGGACTTTTTTTATTATGACTGGAATTTTTTACTTATTTTCTTTCTTGTTTTTGCCACCAAGACATTCCGTCACGCTGCTTGCGAAAAATGCCGAAATTGCCGACTATGAGGACATTTTGCTCGAAAACAACGACGGTGACCCCCAATTTTGTTTAGCTTATTTGATGTGTCTAATTTAGTTTGATCAACTGGCAAACTCTCAGAAAATTGACATTTACTTTGCTTTTTCCCGCGAACGTCCTTAAATGACACATTGCTACAAGTATAGCTACTACCGGAAATAAAGCGTGAAATTTACATAACGATGGGTATCCCACAATCCCCTGCGTTGTATATATCTTCGAGACTACCCACCCACCCAGCCCCCGACATTACGTGAAAAAAACTACGGTACACATGGATACCAGGTACCATCAAATAATATTGACGGCTGACTAAAATGCTAAACGTACATATTTACGTACCAAGTATATATCATGTAATAATGAAGTTTTTTACTCTCTAAAAAAAACATACATTAACACTTCCTTATATTTTTGTATTTTCTCTTATTTAATTGCCATTCTTGTATATTTTCTTAGCTTATATAACAAATTAGCAACATAAAGACTGGGGGACTACCTAGAACATTTACCAGTTAACGTAGTCCTCAGGCTAAACTTATGTATATATACAATTGTAAAAAAACACTATTTATATATACATGATAATTAATTTATTGTATTTGTTTACTGTAAAAGTGTCAAATTTAATGTTAATTTAATGAGCAATAAGATTTGATTTGATTTGATTTGACTTCCATTCTTTAAATCCTTCGACCACGAAACACGACAGGTACCAACAGGTGCCCTTTATTCAATTGCTCATTTGTAGTCTTCAATCGTTTACATTCAAGACGACTTTGGGAGCTCATAAGGTAGCTTGTATATCTTTATTGTTCTCTATATTTTAGTATTCTATTGAGACATTTATTGTTAGATTAGGCATGGAAAAATATTTAAACGTATAATTTAAATGTACAAAATTTCATTATTGCACGATATATACCTGGTACGTAAATATTTTTAGCATTTTAGACAGCCGTCAATATGATTTATGGTACCTGGTATTTAATTTAATTTCAGCGTAAGAAAAAGAAAGATAAACAATTAAGAAAGATGCAATATTTAACATGTGAACAGCATGAGACAAAATAGGCGCTTAGAACGTCCGACAGATTTCCGGAGGTTCTGATGAATTCGAATTTTATCGGGGATTTAGATATTGTGTTTGTGTCGTGCTTGACGTTACATATTTCTGATATCATGACAGAGTTTTTATAAATCAAGAGAAACTATTCACTGCGCCAAGTTTGATAGGTGATAAGACAAATGATAAGATCGGGTCGGAGGGATAATGCAGTTAGTATACAATACAAAGACCAGCAGGGTAGCCAACTTATTTAAAGCACTGAGTTTATAAAAAGCTTTTCTAGGCCAATATAAACACTTCGTGCCAAATACTCTGACTTCCTTCTTCGTTGTGAAATGAGATTTTTAGGTTTTTTTTTGACAACTAGCAAAAATATATGTATCTTTATTCATTTACAGTTGCTGCAGTGGCCTCGAATCTCGCACCACCAGCCAAAACAGTAATTTGAAAAATGGTCAAATCTCAAAACCCCTGACCCTTTTTCTTAATTTATTTTCGACCAGACGTTTATCCCGCCAATAACTTAGACATCGTGTGATTTTGATGTCTTAAATTAAAAGAAAATACCTTTAAGGCAGGTCGCTTCAATTACCTGTTTGATGTGTCATTGTAAAACATGGTTTGCATGCAATCTCCACAAATCACTACTGATCATGATGATGTAATAGTCATAGTCATTTAGCTTGTTTCTGGTGTCGAATTGTTCGTATTGCTAAAACTGACAATTTTTTCTCAGCTTATAAAGTTTTGCTTATAAACACAATGGCGTCGAGAAACGTATCAAAGGCGGGCTTTCTGTGTTTCCATATTTGGAGACTCGAATGTTTTATTATGTCCAATCAACAATCGAACTTTCAAACTATTCTTGTTTTGAATAATGAAATCTTCGTTTTCAATATTCCAAGTTCAAATTGATTAATGGAAACAAATTTCGAAAACTAAACTCAATAATCAGTTCTACGTGTTCACGATTCAGGTGTTTTAACTGTAAATGGGTTTTCATGACTAACAGACTTTTTGGATTGATGGAAGTATGGTTTATAAACATTTATCCATGAACAGGAGCCTCGGATGACAGGACCTGTTTTGTGAGTGACAACATAGCGTTTGTCACTTGCTTATATCGTAAATCACAACTATGGCCAATCATAACAGACCTACATTATCCAATTAACTAATCAGGACGCGAAGCAAATACATGTCGCTGGAGAAAATTAAGGTCGATTAAACGCGTGCAAGTAAGTCACGATTGATTTAGGTTTTACTTCTGATTGGTTGTTAAAGTGACGACAGATGTTTTAGCCAATGATAAATCAAACCAAATCAATCGCAACAAGTTTTCGACACTCAACTTGAAACTGCTCTAAATAAATACACAGCTTGACTAATATTAAAGTTAACTTTCTCAAAAAAAATCTAATTTCATATATATATAACTGGTTCTATGTTTTCATCTAAACTTTTGATTAGTAGAATGTGAACATTGTTTTAAAAGAGCTTTTCTAGTCTATCAAAGTCCTAGATTATTTGAAATCGACCTTTGTTATCCCATTAAGTTGCTTTTAACAAACGGTACGTTAACAATCGTTATTTTCTGCAACAATAGATTAGTTTGATATTTTAAATGATACAAAAACAAACTTTATTGATCAGTCCTTATTAGAAGCCAAAAGAAGTTTACCTTTTAAGTTCACCGCAGGCTATATATCTGATAACTGGCAGTCAGCGAACGATTTTTTAAACGTAAATGTATCATATTGAAATGATTCATGTCTTCCCAATTCAGCTTTCAAAGCTCAACCTAAATACAACATGGAAACTCACTGGTATGCTATTTAATAGAAAAAAGGATACTATACACAATCAAATTACCAATCTTATTTACAAAGAAAAGTCATACACGAATAAAAACGATATAGCTTATCAGCTAAACTCACATTTCGTTAACATAGGAAATGAACTTGCTAATAACCTCCCAAGCGTTAAGTGCATGCCCTACAAATTATTAAGATACTTCATTTTTGAATAGTCTCATGTTTCGAGGTATAAACACGGAGGAAATTCATGATGAAATAATGAACGTAAAATCAAATATATCAACAATAGGAGCTCCTCCCAAATGCATAAAAATCGCATGTGAACTAATCTCAGAGCCCTTGTCTCAGATTATCAACGCATCGTTACTTCAGGGCGTAGTCCCTGATGTTCGTAAACTCTCAAAAGTCACTCCCATTGATAAAGAGGGTCACCTCACCGATCCAACCAATTTACCGCCCTATATCTACACTCTCAACTTTTTCACCAATTTTGGAAAAGCTAATTTATAAACAACTTATTAAGGTGACTGGCTACTTTTGAACGCTTTTGAACGTTCGATTCGAGCCCACGATGTGTGCGCGCACAAAAAACCGCTGAAAAAAATACAAAATCTTATTAAGGAACGATACACGTTTTGAGCTTCAACAGGGCAAAACCCTCGAATTTTGCACGGGACTCTATACTTTCTTTATGCTTAGTTGAAAGAACCTAATAAAATCTACGTTATATCAAAGTTTTTCAAAACGTTAATGTTTCTAACGTACAAAAAATAATGATTTTCGTAGGATTTTTTGTCCGACTTCATGCGAGTTTTGATAGCACTGAAAGGACAAAATATGACAGATCAAGGTATTTCTTTGTCTTTTATTCAAAACCATCTATGTTGTATTTAAGAATGATTCATTACCCGGCAATTGTGCTTGATATAGTATGAAAAAAAATATTTTCTTATGAATTGTGATTCTTTTTCATATCGCTTCCGTTTTCGGAAGTTTTTCTTCAAAATCTCGCGCGTAGGCATCCATTAAATGCCGATTATCTCGAAAACAAGCTCGGGACACCGCATGTTTCTTTTCATATTTGTAATCAGCATTAAATTTCACATTAATAAATCGTAGTTTAAAGAAAAGTTTAACATTATTTCCAAAAGTAGCCAGTCACCTTAACTATATTGAAAAACAAAGATTTCTGTTTGAGTTTCAGTTCGGTTCTAGAAAAGGTTACTCTCTACAGCCCTGGCTATTGCTGAAATTACTGACAACCTCAGGAAGGCTATTGATAATAACATCTACACTTGCGGGGTATTCTTAGACTTTTCTAAAGCATTTGATTCAGTAAATCATACGATACTAATTAAAAAGTTGAAAAATATGGAATTCGTTGAATTGAATGCCCTTAAAATGGTTTTGTAGTTATCTCAGAAAACAATATATTTCATTTGGTAATGTGAAATCGGAAATGCAAAGTATAACCTGTGGAGTTCCCCAAGGGAGTTCATTAGGACCAATGTTTAGTATTTCTATTGTATATAAATGATCTCCCAAACAGCTCAGAAAAGCTGACATTTTTTTTCGCTGATGATATGAATGTGTTTACTTCTGCAAAATATCTCAAGTCTTTGGAAGAAACGATGAATTCCGAATTAGCCAAATTTGGAAAAATGGTTTGACGTAAATAAGCTTTCTAATAACATGACAAAAAAAATCATGATTGTGAAATCATCCAGGAAAAAATACGCTCAAGTCAATATAAAATTTACCAACAGAGATACTTCTTATTCACTAGAAAGAACAAATCATATCAAATATCTAGGCATTATAATTGACAAATCAATGTCTTGAAATTACCATATATCTTATATATGTAATTCACGAATATCCTGTAACAATGGAATTATCTCTAAATTAAGACACTACCTTTCTTTAGAACAATTGAAGCAAATATACTTTACCCCTATATATGTTATGCAATTATTGCTTGGGGTAGCACCTACAAAACAAACCTTCAAAAGGTTCAAGTCAAACAAATAATCATATGATATAATGTTTATTTAATCCATAGACCACGAAATACGACAGGTACCAACAGGTACCAAGTGCCCTTTATTCAATTGCTCATTTGTAGTCTTCAATCGTTTACATTCAAGACAACTTTAGGAGCTCATAAGGTAGCTTGTATATCTTTATTTTTTTTCTAAATTTTAGGATTCAATTGAGATATTTATTGTTAGATTAGACATGGCAAAATATTTAAACGTATAATTTAAATGTACAAAATTTCATTATTACACAATATATATCTGGTACGTCAATATTTTTAACATTTTAGACAGCCGTCAATATTAATTATGGTACCTGGTATTTAATTTAATTTCAGCGTAAGAAAAAGAAAGATATATAATCAATTAAGAAATCAAAGATGCAATATTTAACTTGTGAACACCATGAGACAAAGTAGGCGCTTAGAACGTCCGACAGATTTCCGGAGGTTCTGATGAATTCGAATTTTATCGGGGATTTAGATATTGTGTTTGTGTCGTGCTTGACGTTGCATATTTCTGATATCATGACAGAGTTTTTATAAATCAAGAGAAACTATTCACTGCGCCAAGTTTGCTAGGTGATAAGACAAATGATAAGATCGGGTCGGAGGTTTGTTAACTTGGGATAATGCAGTTAGTATACAAAGACCAGCAGGGAAGCCAACTTATTTAAAGCACTGAGTTTATGAAAAGCTTTTCTAGGCCAATATAAACACTTCGTGCCAAATACTTTTTTTCTTCGTTGTGAAATGAGATTTTTAGGGTTTTTTGACAACTAGCAAAAATATATGTATCTTTATTCATTTACAGTTGCTGCAGTGGCCTCGAATCTCGCACCACCAGCCAAAACAGAAATTTGAAAAATGGTCAAATCTCAAAACCCCTGACCCTTTTTCTTAATTTATTTTCGACCAGACGCTTATCCCGCCAATAACTTCGAAAATATCTTTCAGGCAGGTTGCGTTAATTACCTGTTTGATGTGTCATTGTAAAAGGTGGTTTGTCATGCAATAACCACAAATCAAGTCCACTGATTATGATGATGTAATAGTCATAGTCATTTAACTTGTTACTGGTGTCGAATTGTTCGTATTGCTAAAACTGACAATTTTTCTCAGCTTATAAATCTTTATTAAGATATCACATTAGCTTATGTGTGAGTAGAATTGTTTGTATATTCTCCCTTTAATGTCCATGGCTCAGAAAATTGTTACTTTCCAAATTAACGTTTTTTGTCATCATGGTCGTACTGACTGCTTCGCACCTGGTTTGTAGCGGGGAAGGGGGAAGGAAATATACTCTGACGTTGAACGTTTGTTATCCACCAAACTTTGAAACTTCATTTGAAAGTTATTATGTGAAATAGTTTTCTCAATGACATATGACGTTTCCAAGGCAACCATATTTTGACAAGCATTTTCACCCAACTTTTGAATCGAATTATCTGCATACATTTGAACTGAGTATTTCAACTTTCTTTGAGTAAGTTTAAGATCAATTTAGCATTTTTCTTGTGATTTGGGATTAATTACTAACAATTTTGATGCTTCGATATCCAAGATGGCGGATCCAAGATGGCGGCCATTCGGAATGATGACTCAATTCTCCCTTTGACAGTTTTATACGTATGCATTTTTGAGGTTCAATCAACCGTCGAAGTTCATAGCAATTACTTTTGTTAATTATTCACATCATTTGCATTGAATTAGTTAATTGATCGATTTATCCCTTAATTTCTTAACTTATTTTGTTTGTCTGTTTCTTTGATTGTTTCTCAAGGCATGGTGCTCTTTCAGCAAATATGCGCTGTGGTGATGTTTTCTGTGGTACTTCAGTCGATCCGAGTTGAAAGCTCGAGGAGCGAAGTATACGTAAGCAGCAATGGAGGTACAGGGCTTTATAGTTATATATTTTAAATACATTCCCCCCTGTCTGAGAAGTCACAGACTAATAGATTGATTATTATTAATTTCTCTTTCACAAACTTGCAGACAGAGAATTAACATATGTATGCTTCTGTTGAATTAAGTCTGTAGAATGTGCTGAAAGCTCTTTGCATTATTCAGGTCCGTGCAATTAATGTTAAACGAGTTTGGTACGCGATGTCTTTCTGGTTGCCTAGTGATGAATGAATTACATCATTGCTGGTGTCGGTGGTTCTATTCTTAACAACTACTGTTCTTTAACAATCTTTATGTTAACAAACTTACACTAAACAAACGTACGTCTTGTGTCACCATAGATAGCATAATGTCTAAGCAAACATTTGCAGTTTATATAAACACCATCAATGGCTAGGGTTTGAGGTCGATATTCTCGGAAATGACCCCTATATTATAAATAAAACTTTTAGAATGCCAAGAAGCACTCGGCGTGGAAAATGGGGCAATCACTGATGGACAATTAAGTGCCTCTTCAGAATATGATGCCAACGGTGGGATTCATGGACCAGACCATGCCCGTCTAAACAATAAAAAAAGTGGATCCAACGCAGGTTCATGGAGTGCTCTTACAAACGATGTTAATCAATGGCTGCAGATTGAGCTAGGAAGTGGGTACAGTAAAGTGACAAAAGTTGCAACGCAAGGAAGAAACAATGTTGAACAATGGGTCAAAACGTACAAACTCCAGTACAGTGATGATGGAGTGAACTTCCAATACTACAGGGGACAAGGAGAAACGGCTGACAAGGTAAAGCATAACAATGTCCACAACGTTTCCCTTACTACAGTTCGGCTTACTACAGTCAGTCGTTTCCCGATCTACTGTATATCAATTAAATATGATGATGATGAGATGATGATAAAGATGATGATAATTTTAAAAACCTTTTCTATTATCACCCATGCAATAATTTCCATCCAAATCATCCATATCCAAAGATTATTATTTATTGCTCGACATAGCATTGTTGAGTGCAAATACGCATCAAAACGAGTGCAAATACGACACGTTATTACACTCTTCTGTCTGCGCGCTAGAAAAAAAAAGCACTTTCAAAAACTTAGTTTTAGGAGAAGATGACTGTCGTATAATGAACAATTTATTCAGTGAAAAGTTGTTTAATACGGCTGGGCATTTTAACTCTATTTTCTATTTAATAGTATTAACTGTTTCATATGGTCTTTTAGGTTTTTTCTGGTAACACAGATAAGGAAACGGTTGCTACTCATGACCTTGACCCGCCAATCACGTCACCTTACATCCGTTTTCTACCAGTGACTTGGCATAAGCATATATCAATGAGGGTGGAATTATATGGCTGCACAGAAGGTAAGTAGGACAATCAATCACATTACCGTAATGATTCGATGTGATTACTTTTGGGTAGCTCGTGGGAGGCCGCTTTTTGGAGAGGGTCGCCTTTTTGGGAGGGGGCGCTTATTATTTATATTTTTTTCAGAGTTTCACGCTTTCGCGATCTTCAGACAGACTTTAATGAAGAATAAGTTGCCCAACTCAGATATATATATATATATATAAAAGATATATAGCTGGTTGCAATAACGTTGTCCACCTCAGAAATACATATATACACATATAACTGTCACGTGACTGGGTATAAGTAAGCTATTTTCTTCAATTTTAAGCTCTTATAAAGATTGATATAGTAGTACTTTATTAAATTATTGTGTAGGATTATGCCACGAATCAATTGGTCAGATTTCCGATGAGAAATAGCCTAAGTACTACTAGTCACGTGTCAGTTATATGTGTATATATGTATTTCTGAGGTGGACAACGATATTGCAACCAGCTATATATCAAAAACATATATATTACAACATACAAATTATGGGATGGCTTTGCTGATATGTTTTTCATATAGCCCTGATAATAGTCCATCAGAAAAATATATCAGCTAAGCCCTCACATAATTTTTAATATGTTTTTGATATATATTTATATATATCTGAGGTGGACAACGTTATTGCAACCAGCTATATATATATACACCGCTTTGCTGATGAGAAAAATATTCATAATCATCACTTATAAGTACTGTTGTTTACAAAATTAGTATTCAGGCGGGAGTTTTGGATACCGATACACACTACGTTACGAACCAGCAACGCAAGCCAAATAAAAACCAGACAACGCAATGACATCCTCTGGTACAACGCTCCGTTCAGTAAAAACGTTAGCACTAATATTGGACGCAGATTCCTCGCTCTAATTGACAATCACTTCCCGAAGGACCTGAATCCACCCGAGCATAACTACACTAACGACCCAAAAGATAACAAGACATGCAACTGATAAAGACAAAAAGACGCATGCCCACTCAACAAAAACTGCCTTCAACCATCAGTCATCTATCAAGCAACAGTTACAAAAAAGGTCGACAACCCAATCTCACAAACATACGGACTAACAGGACTAACAGAAAAAAAGACTTTAAAACACGATACAGAAACCACACCGCTTCATTCCGACATTCACGCTACAGAAACTCCACCGAACTCAGTGAACTCATTTGGACGTTAAAGGACAACGACATTGAACACTCACTCCATCTCATATGGAGTGTTCAATGTATATAAGGCCCCAACGAACTACAGCATACGGGGGGAAAAGATATGCACAATTTCACTCCATCGATCGGCTTTTAACATTGAGACCGTTAGATTTAGCTTAGGGGTGAGGATTGACCGGTTAACAAAAACACCTAAGCTTACCAGGGTCCGAAAGATGTTTCGTATTGACAAGTTAGGTGATAATTATTATAACAACAATAAGACGTTTTTATTAGTGCCTGACAAGAACCCTTACGTATGGAAACAGTGTACGACTGGTCTTTGGAAAAATGAGACGAATTTACCCAATCCGAGTATCGCGACACAGACCTGGCTGCAAACACCGTCCATAGTAAAAATCGCAACAGGTAGGAGAGAACACTAATGATTTCAACGAAATAAAAAATCCCTTCGCCTTAAAAAATGACTTTTCGACTTTTTCATCATAAGGCGAATAGGGGAGTGACTTATCCATTTTTGTCAAGATGAATAGGGGCGAGGGAGCGAGCCCTTTCCCATGCAGGATCGGTCGCTTATTTGGTCAAACGATCACTTTTCCTTACACTAGGGAACAGATCGGAGCAAGGTAAAAAGTAAAATGAAAGCAAAATGGCAGATAAGAAGGGTCGACTTGTATTAATTGTTTCTCGACCGTCCTCCACACGCAATGAAATATTCATATAGAGGATCACGCGGTCACACAAAAACACTGCTGAAAAGAAACGGAAAATCGATGTAAACTCTCCATGGATTTTACCGTAGTGTATACCATGCATGCTTCCCGGAAATTAAAACTTAAAACGACGCGGTTCATGTTCTTTAGTGTGCGTCTAATTTTTAATTCTGGGAATGCGTAGCCACTAAACCATCGAGTCGTGAAAGTACTAGTACTAGTAATGTAAAGGCTAAATTTTCTTACATATAATTATGTATGTTTAGTATACATCTATGGTACACGGAGTACATGAAGTTTATACCCGTAACTATACCACAGGAAGCCCACTTCGCTATCAATCGTATAACTACGTAACCAATAGTCAATCGACTAAACTCTTTCTTCGTTCAATCGCCTTCTTCTCGAAGCAAAACGAATTCATGGTTATTTTACCTCATGGTCGACATTTCTGCTTGCCTTGCTTCTAGATATTCGCGGGAGATACAATAGCTACAAGTTTAATCTAAGATTTTAGGTAACTGAATATTTTTGTTTTCGGCTTCTAGGCCGATATTTACGCCAATGTGTACTGACGAGTAAGCTAATTCTCTCGCGGAATTCGAAGAATCGACTCAGTGTCCAGATACTTTAATTTACACCAAACAAACTGAAAACCCCAGCATGGGACGAAATGAGCCTCTTCGGAGGAATTATAACAACTGCTGTCTCAAATTCATTTAAAATTCTCAACATAGTATTAACATGTACACTTTGCTTCTAATAAAACAAACGCCGTGTATACCACTTATACAATAAGTAGAAACGTTCTTTTCTATTTTTTAATATTCCGATGAAAGGACTATTTTAACTACTAGTAGATATATTTACATGCGCTCATTGAGCGTCTATTTTTGTTTTATTTCAGGCCACTATCAAGCTCTTGGTAGAATTATTAATGCAAAATATTTAAAAGAGCGGCTGACATTGGAAGATTCAAATTACGATGCTGCTTCAAGAGAAACTATGGAGTTTGTTCAGCAACTGGATATTCTTGCAGACACTCTCTACATTGAGGTATAGTCCTTAAAATGGTTTGAAACTTTAGGGATTATCATCTTAAATCACGCATTTTTCAGTCTTTTTTCACGTTTACTAAAACTAGGAAATTGACGAAATACAGTTGCTGGCTAGTGCGCGCCTAAATATTAAGAAAGAATGTTCAATTATTTGCAAGTCGTGTAAGTCATGAAGAAAGTTGACAACCTATCTAGATATGTTCAGGGACACCCAAGGAACAAGAAAAAAATTGTTGACAATCTGTCAACTCGCTATTATCGATTTTATGGGAGTTTAAAAATACACCCAGCATGAAAACGAGGCTGGGATGTTATTGCCCCCCAAAAACATGTTATGATTGAGCAGTCATCATGACACTGACAGGCATCAACATATAGCTTCCAACCAACAGTTTTATATTGTTGTTGCTTTAGTCACGTGACCAGAAAGTGGTTGCATGAAAACGAGGCTGGGTATTTTAAATGCTTTTATTTGCTATATTTCTGTGCTTTATTTAAAGTTAATTTGTACTAAATGTTTATCAAAATACTTTAAAAACTGTTTAGAAGTGTTGGCAATCAATATCACGTCATCAGCAGCATCAAATCGAGGCTAGTGAGGTAACTCAATTAAGTATTATGCTAATTAATGTTTTTTGAAAGGAATTTCATTTAAATACCTTAGAACAACAAAATATGATTTTTTGATAAGTCTTCTCCACTATTAATAATCTGTGTTTTATAACACCATTTAGAGTTCTATCTACTTTGTCTGATGCTGGAGACAGTTGTATCAGTACTGGTTACATATCAAAATGCAGCCCACGTAGCCAGCTTTGTAGTGGGTCCTTTCCTATGGCTTCAAGAGAAACAGGTTGTTTGAGTGAAAGAATTGTGGTTAGGCCTGATTGTTGATCTGTTGAAGTGGATTTGTATCACTGATGACCAAATATATATTTGAAATAAATAATGTGAAAGTGTAATGGTATAATAGTGTAATGCAGTCAATTCTTCATAGTGATGGATGGTTCCAAACTTGGTAAATACAACTATAAAGATGTTTAATCTGACCTATTTATATATACTGGTATCTCTAAATATATTTTGTTCTCTAAGGTATGTGTTTTATTCTCTAATTATTCAATTAAATCAATAAGTCAATCACAGACTTGGACTTTACCGACGATATTGCGCTGCTATCCAACAATGTTGAACAGACAGAGAGACTGCTGGCCAGTGTAGAGAACGAGTGCAATCAAATCGGACTATTTTAATGACAAGAAGACCAAGGTGATCGATGTTTTGCAGCGTGACACTCTTCAAGTGATGGAACGGCACTTGATAATGATGATGATTTCAATTATCTAAGGCTAGTGGATTAACTCAAACGATAAGGACATCACAGTGCGCAAAGCTCCTGTCTGGAAGGCACTGAACGATATGAACAAGGTCTGGAAATCTAGAATATCTCTTTAGTTAAAGCGTAGGCTATTTGTGGCTACCGCTGAGTGTGTCCTCCTCTATTGGTGTGAAAGCTGGTCACTGACCTCATCCTTACTGGGAAAATCCCTTGATGGCTTCTACACTCGAATGCTGCGTGCTGTGCATAATATCAGGTGGCATAGCTACATAGCAAATGAAGACCTATCCTGGATATGGAACCCTCCCTATAATCTCGGACCAGGTTGCCTGGCAGAGACTTGGTCTTTCAGGTCAATGTTACAGGCACAAGAACTTGCCTGCTTGGGAGTTTGTGCTCTGGGAGCCCTCCCACAGACACAGAACCATCCTGGTCACACTGTGATAGTCAGCATTTATCAACACTCTCAAGCGAGACGTGGGTGCTCCAAGCACCACTGAGCCAGCCACAGGCATGGCTGATCCCCAGGATTGGAGTTCCAGGAAAATGATTCAATTAATTCCATCATTAGCACTGCATATGTAGTTCCATAACCATAACAAACTACGTCATTGTACGGCCACCTATAGCAATGCAATGTGCTGCTTATATAGTGCTTAATCATGCGAATCCCCATGTGCTTATTAAAATAAGCCAACATAAACATAATCAATGGCCCTATGCCCATATCTGTCCTTTTTGGCTGTCAAGTACCGTAAAATGAAATCCAATTTGTAATAAGTTCATGACAGTCCTATTTCTGGAGAAATTGTGGAAAAGACTAATTACGTATACAGTTTGTTTTGGTCTAAATCAAGCCATATTTCTCCAGGGAAAATGTTGTTATTACTATACAGTAAGAATCCAGCCTACCAGCCAGCCTCTCTCTTATAAGATATAATAATAATATAATAATCTTCTAGCAAATATAATACATGCAGCTATCTTGGTTAACGTTTTAGTTATTATATACAGCCTGTACCTATCTTCCTGGTAAAAACAATCACTTGTAATCTAAATACGAAAGAGGTGCTTATTAAAATAAGGTACTTAATTATTAAAATAAGGTATATGTCTGTCTATGACAGCTATGGATCTAACATGTTTCAATTCGCTTATAAATTGAATCATATTTTGTTGTTTTTGCAAATGCGGAAGGTTATTTTTAAACGATATCCCTTTCAAAATCATATATTAACAATATTTAATTGAGTTACCTCACTAGCCTCGATTTGATGCTGCTGATGACGTGATATTGATTGCCAACACTTCTAAACAGTTTTTAAAGTATTTTGATAAACATTTAGTACAAATTAACTTTAAATAAAGCACAGAAATATAGCAAATAAAAGCATTTAAAATACCCAGCCTCGTTTTCATGCAACCACTTTCTGGTCACGTGACTAAAGCAACAACAATATAAAACTGTTGGTTGGAAGCTATATGTTGATGCCTGTCAGTGTCATGATGACTGCTCAATCATAACATGTTTTTTGGGGGCAATAACATCCCAGCCTCGTTTTCATGCTGGGTGTATTTTTAAACTCCCATAAAATCGATAATAGCGAGTTGACAGATTGTCAACAATTTTTTTCTTGTTCCTTGGGTGTCCCTGAACATATCTAGATAGGTTGTCAACTTTCTTCATGAAAGTCCCACGGGAGCTATTTTTTGGACATTTGCTCCTTGACTATTACGCGTGTATTGTTTGCCATTTTGATTTCCAAATCAGTTTCGAATTCTCGGGCAGTTATCGATACACAACTGGTGTATTTTATTCGGAAATTAGCAATACTAGTGTTTTTAGACCGAGAAAAAAGCTTGTGTGCACTCTAACAGACGGTCGCGTAATACTGTTTTCGAGAATTGCTAAAATTGAAAAAAGCGGTTGTCTAATAATATAAAAATACGCATTAGATTTTAGAACTCAAACAATTTAATGTAAAAGGTCTAATCTAAATAATTTCTTTAAACTCTTCTTTAAATATCGTATACACCTATTTCAATGAACGTTGTCCATCTGGAATGGTCGATCTGAGACCGATAGGAATTGTGGGAGCTCGTTAAACTGCAAATACACTATTATAATCACGCTTGAATATTCATGTTTACTTCTGAAATACTATTATCCATAATTCAGCACTTTTCAAGTGTGATTAAAACAACACATTTGTAATTTATTAAACACCCACAATTCCTATCGGTCTCAGATCAACCATTCCAGATGGACAACGTTAATTGAAATAGGTGTATATACACCTTCAGGATAAGAAGCGCTGAGTGAAGAGTACAGAGAAATATACATGCCATGGAAACCCTTTCAGCGTTAGACGTCACAAGTAATTTATTCAAAATGGCGTCCCGCATTATGGGAAGGGTGTATAAGAGATATTCGCAGCTAAAATTATGAAATATCCTATAGAAATCAAAGCCTAGTTTCCTTAGTTCTTGTGGTTTTCACCCATTCATTAAATACATTTTTTGTCTATAAATTGTTTTGTATAGGACATCGTTGTCTTTTATGGCGTAAGAAATGTCAAGGTGTACGCGAGGGAGATTATCGCTTCAAAGGGGAGTGAGATCGTTTTTTCCACACCAGATTGGGTACAGGAATTTTCACAACCGGTGGCAGTCAAAACTAACGGAGAAGGAACTGACGGAGAAAATGGAAAAGACGGCGAAGGGGGACCTCAAGGTTAGTTACAGTTAACCCCAAAAACAAATATTTTGAAATGTTGCAAAAAAGATACCTTGCAAAAGTCCTGCTGAAAAGTTTCATTTGAATGATCACATCATATAAAAAAATTACAAGGAGAATTGGAATGAATAACGTGATGATAATATACTTGAAAAATATTACTTAACTTCGAGTGAATAACATTTAAAAAAAAAGCAACATACTGGGCGATGAAGGGTTTAAGTTCGGTTAATTACAATAATTTTCATGCATAAGGTATTCCGATTAAAATACAGAATTGAAGCCAAACTGAGGCAAACATAGAAATGATCAACATGAACAGCTTAGAAGAAGGTTGTTTGTATCCGTGTTGATAAATATACACGCGCACCGTTCATATGTTATCTTTATTTTTCAGTTGACATATTCTGTGATGTCATAACTGGGGAATTGAATGTCCGTTCTAAAGGAGGAAACGGACATAAAGGACAAGATGGCGGTGGCGGTCAAAAGGGGGTTGATGGCGTTAATGTAAGATATTTACTGTATTTAGCTGTCTTAATAATAGCCACAAGTATCTTTGAAATTCCAGCTTGATGCTATTTTGCACAGCTCACCCTTGTTCTCATCGTTGTCTCGTCTCGGGAGATTTGAGAATGTAACTTCGATGGTATATAATGGCCATGGTACGGCCAAAAAAGATTGTGATCCAAAAACTAAAACGATGACCACACGACGTCATATGGTGGGGGAATTACGTAGCTGGCATCTTAGATCCACATACCACCTTGGATTTCTGCATTTCTCAAAAACCTCCGAAAACCGTCCATATTGACTCATATTAAACAATAACCAATAATGAAAACAGTATAAAAATGTCACAAAAAATACGAAAAAAATCCAAATATTGAAATATTGTTGCCAAGAAAACTTGGTAACTAGTTAAGTGGCGTCTGCTTCAATATTAAAAAAGGGCACACATTTTGAAATCACCTCCCCCCCCCCCCCCCCCTCCCCCAGGCTATATATATTAGGGTTCAAATAATAGAAACTTTCTTTTCACAGAAAGCGGATAAGTATAGCCGGTGGGATTGGTGCAAAAGTGGTGGCATGGTGAGCACCAGCAATAGTGCACGGGATAGAGCATCACAAAAATGCAGCGGGAGAAATAGAGGCGCAGAACGGGGTAACAGCGGTGGAAGTGGGAAAAGAGGAGGAAATGCAGGAACACCTGGTAAAGAAAACCTGTTCTCTGTGTGTTAGATGGTGTATATAATTCATAATGGTGGTTCTCTACCTTCCCACTATAGTGTTGGGAAAAATATAATGAAGAGGCGCGTTCATCGTGCTATCAAACATTGAAATAGGGGACAGGGGAAGCCTTCAATCCGCAGACATTTATGCGCAATTCAGAAATCCGCAAATTATTTGCGAACGTTTGAGATAAAAAGTGTATTGACTGGAATCATTGTAAATAATGATAAACAACGGTTTGATAAAATAGCATAAAGGTGCTTTTATTCTCTGCACAAAACCTAATATTGTCTGTCTCATTAATCCTTGAATGCCAGCAGAGTTGATACGAGATATAGATAGCATACACAGAAAAATAGGCAAATGTTCACTCCTTCGATCACTTGTCAACATTGAGCCCGAGATTTGTAATGGTCTCCTGCCTTACCCATGGTGATGGCGTTGGAGGGAGGGGAGGGTTGGGCGTTGGCCGCAGGATGTGGACGATAAGAGAGGGGAGGGTACGAAGCCTGCGTAGTATTCACGAGTTGACTGATATGAGCGTTTGGTTTTCATAATTCTGGTTATCTGTTATTCAGGGAATGGTGGAGCAGCTGGTGGTGTTACCCTCCGCTACCGGAAATTAAACGGACAATTACAATCGAAGGCCTGCGGAGGGACTGGAGCCGGACCAGCCAATAACGGAAAAGGTGGAAATGGTAAGTTCATTGTCGTATTTTATGTCTAACCGTTTAAACCGTCATATATCATTTATTTACTAAAAAGGTGAAAAACACATTCAACGTTTCAACTCATGCTACTTATGACGTCATATTCCGCTATCATAGCAACTGGTTGTCTCCAATCTTTACCAATCACTTTGTTAGATGATATGTCTCCCTTAAACTTGACAAAATAATTGATTGTTGTGTATCTGTGTGTGCCACACGATATATATTTGAAAATTAGTTATATTTGGGTTTAATTTCAGGTGGTAGAGGTGGCCAGGGTGTGCCTGGAAGATCGTGTAGAGTGCGCAAAGACGGAGTTATTTATCACTGCGAAAGAAGCGGAAGGCCCGGAGCCTCTCCAGGAGCAACTGGACAAAAAGGCGCCTCGGGATCAAGTACGTAATTAGCGTGCTTTTCCGCTGAGAAGGAATACGAGGGACCCGGGAAGAATTTGTTAACGTAACCATGTCGTGAGGATTAGTTTTGACGTTTATGGTTCAAAATTAACGTCCCCAAAATAAAACTAAGTACCTAGTCTGACATACGCGAAATTCGAAATGCTTATAGACCGGCCACTGAGGGAAACAAAATATCTAGTGAATTTTGGAAGAGAGAATAAACCATAGTCCGAATTTTAGACAGTTTACCAAGACACAACAAAGACTATGAAAATAATTTAGACATTTTACTTTCTTTTAGCACCCAAAATTAAGGGACAGGATGGCATGGTTGCCGAGTCTGCTGTAAGTAACTCACAGACAATAGACACACAAAGTAAAGAAGGCTTCCAAGAGGATCTTCTTCTCATCATAAGAAGACAAGCTGTGAACCTATTGCTAGCAAACACAAATGATCAGAAGGGCAGAGATGCATTGCAATTTATTGTCGACATGACGATTGGAAGAGAGGACGTGCAATATATTATGACAGGTCAGCTGATTTAAAGATAATTATGTAACATATTCATAAAATGTGTCATTTGCATGTACCACTTACCACCGTCACTGACAATCAAAGCGGCTGAGCGTGCGACATAGCGTCAAACAGTCCACCAGTCCACCTCTCTCTTAAAGGTCAATCGCAAAGCCAGTGGAGAGGTGGAGAGGCAGAGACAGTAGAACTGAGACACTTCAGTACCCACGCTGACCTTCATATGAAGCTGCTGTGACTGAATTTGCCTATTCCATATAGGCTTGGTCAGCCATGTTCTACTAGTCCAAACCTCAACTCTCGCGGCTTTGGTGGGGATGGCTGCACTGTTTTGAACACTCAAAATCCAGTATTCAATTGGCCGAGAGCTGTAAAGCTTTGGAATATGTATATGTGTTTGTGTACATGAATGTATATGTATATCATTAGCAAATATAATGTGAATAATTTTAAACCATTTCAATAGTATATTTTTACAGTAGCTTAGTATTCAGCATGATACATTTGTTAGTGTTTTTGCAATTTATACTTTTATTATATTATATATATATTGAAAAAGGAAACGATATTCAATTGGGGCGTAAGCTCTGTTTCCTACTCCGGTCACATCTGTATATATTTTATAAGTATTATTTTTGTAATTGTATTTGATTGACAAATAAGCTAAACTAAACTAAACTAAAAAAATGAGGATGAGCTTCAATTGCCCGTTCCGAAGTTCGAGGGAGTCTATGGAGCGAGTTGTTTTAATTTATTCTTAATTGAAAATCGGATGCTATCATAAGAAAGATCCTATTGAGTTTGTTAGTGTTCGAAATTTTGAGCTGTTTCGTTGAATGGCAACCATGTGGGACGCTTTCACAAATTAGAAAAAATAGAGGCGGTATGGATTTGGGTGACGCCATCTCTGAATTAGAGACATTTGTATGGGATCTGGGCGGCGTTTGACAGCTCACAGCCTGCATGGTTACTATTTAATAAAATATAACCAAATTAGTAAACTTACTGATTTTCATGATATCTTTTTGACAGTACGATTCAAACGTATTTTGAACAATGTGTAAAATAGAGCCCAGTGCCTTTATGAGCTTCGGAACGGGAAACGAATTTAAAAGATGCTACCGAATAAAGTAGATGAAATAAAATTGGTTCTTTTGTTTCTGATGAGCAATTAACAATATATAACATTGCATTCCTTTTAGACGCCCAAAGAAAGCTTTCTTTCTTAGGAGTGGAAGGTTTTGACATTTTTGGAAGGAACAGTCTCTTTACTCCTCTCGTAAAGTGGGAACTAATTCAAAATGAAGTCAACGAGATAAAAGAAGCAGCTGAAACTTATGAAAATACATTCAACGATATCATGGAACAAGTGACCAACAACAAAAACTTCCAACAGGTCAGAAATGCAAATACTACCTTCAACTTAAAATAATTTGATGGAATGACGGGAGTTAATATGCCTCTATGAAAAAAAAAACATCCGTTATTGTGGGTCATGTGAAGTGATGACGTCATATGACGCGGGAATGGCCAACATCTTGGATCTTGGATTATTATTATTATTATTATTATTATTATTATTATTATTATTATTATTATTATTATTATTATTATTATTATTATTATTATTATTATTATTATTATTTCTTTATTTCACAGTAAAATAATCCTTTTTTACAATTTTTACTGGTATAGATCTAGCTTCAGCTCGGGATCCTACCCGGCTCCTGAGAGCTGAAGCACCTTTCTTAATATATGTGCCGTGCCTAAAAGAACAGATTTTTGTAAATCTAAAACGCTTATGTTATTAAGTTCAAGTCTTTGAATATCGTCTTTAAAGTTTTTCGATATGGTTCCTAGCGATCCTATTACTATTGGTACTACTATGGTTTTCATCTCCCACAGCCTTTCAAGTTCTATTCTTAGGTCTTGGTATTTTTCTATCTTTTCCCTCTCCTTCACATCAATCCTACAGTCTTTAGGTACTGAGATGTCAATCAGCTCCACCTTCTTCTTGTTCTTATCAATGACTACAATGTCCGGTCTTCTTGCTTCAATTTTCTTGTCAGTGTATATATTGAAGTCCCATAGAATCTTGGTGTTTTCGTTTTCTACTACTTTCTCGGGGTTGTGATCCCACCAATTCTCTGCTGTGCATTGTATGTTGTGTTTTCTACATAGATGCCAATGTATGGTACTTGCAACTTTGTCGTGTCTGTCTTTGTATTCTTTTCCAGCTAAGACTTCGCATCCAGCTACCAAGTGGTCCACTGTTTCCGTTTGTTTTTTACACAATCGGCATAGCGATGATTCATTGTTATTGTATTTACTTTTCATGTAGTTTGTTGGTAGTGATTGGTCTTGCGCAGCGATGAGTAGTCCTTCCGTCTCAATTTTGAGGTCTCCTTTGTTCAACCAAAGCCAAGTGCTCTCCTGGTCCATCTTATCTCCGCATGTCTTAATGTAGCGTCCGTGTAAAGGCTTCTCTTTGTATCTTTCAAGTCTTTCCTTACTCCTGCGTTGATGGTATTGCTTTTTGGTCTCTTCTGATTCTACTATAACTTCTCTTACGATAGTCCGTAGAGTTTCATTTTTGCTGACATATTCTTTCAAGGAAAGCTCTTCCTCTCTTACAGTGTCTTCAATAGCCTTAAGTCCTCTTCCCCCTATAGATCTTGAAAGGTAGACACGGTCTACATCAGCACGTGGATGCAAGCCTCGATGTATTGTGACTAACTTTCGTGTCTTTGTGTCTAGTGAATGGAGTTCTTCTTTTGTCCAATTTATTATTCCAGCCGTGTATCGTATTACTGGAACTGCATATATATTAATAGCAGAGATCTTGTTTCTTCCTGACAACTTTGACTTAAGAATCAGTCTTAATCTTCTCTTGTATTCTAGCTGAACACTCTTCTTGACCTTCTGATGGTTGATATCTTCCTTCTCTAACACTCCTAGATATTTGTAGTGATCATCGCCTTCAAGATTTCTTATCTGTTTACCATCAGGTAACTTTATTCCTTCCCTCTTTATGATCTTTCCTCTCTTTAACCCCACTCTTGCGCACTTCTCTATTCCAAAAGTCATGCCAATGTCTGTGCTGAAGATTCGCACCGTGTGCATAAGTGATTCGATTTCTTTCTCGTTCTTCCCATACAGCTTTAGATCATCCATGTATAATAGATGGTTCAAGGTCTTTCCATTTGGCAGTTTGTAGCCTTTGTTTGTTTTGTTGAGTATGGATGACAGTGGAATAAGCGATACAATGAATAGCAATGGCGATAGCGAGTCTCCCTGGAATATTCCGCATTTAATTTCACATTGTCCACATTATTATTATTATTATTATTATTATTATTATTATTATTATTATTATTATTATTATTATTATTATTATTATTATTATTATTATTATTATTGTTATTATATGTTAGAAAAGTGTACACATTAAGGGGAAATTAATAAAAAATTGAAATTATTTGAACATATTTTTCATCTTAAATAGCTCCCATAGTTGTATAGCCATTCTTGCGCTGCTGACGTCAGCTTTAGTAATTTCGAGCGCACTCGCACGAAAATTTGAAAATGTGAAAACGGCAAAGCAAATTTTCTCGGGCTTCCCTTGGGGAAACTTCTTAACTTCTTATGGTACTGAAGGTCAGTTTTGGACAAAATAGTCAATTAAAAATCATTGTAATTAAAAATATGGTGGACATTGTGTATTTCTCAAAAATACTTCCATTTGCTTACCATGTTAGCCGTTTCAGCCAACTCTCCATTGAAAAGACCTGACCCTTTTTACTTAAAATGCTTCTTAAATAATTCTTTGCAGATAGCGAATTTAATGACCACAGTAGCATCTCAACAAGTCAATGCAGAGAAACGTCGACTTATTGCAGCAAGATCCGTAGACGAAAGCGAGAAAAGGATGTATGTTAAGGTGAAGTATTTAAAAGAAAATTGACGTTATCACCTCATATATACATTGCTTGCTTCAGGTTTTTATTCATGAGCCTTAGGAAAGGATGGTGCTTGGATGAAGGCATGCCCGACAGCCTTGCACACAGGTCAAAATAAGCTAGGATGACAGTAACTAACAGTGGACGATCTAATCTGCAGGTTTGCAGAATGTAAACGCCCTATTAGCCCCCTGTCTATTAACCCCTCTCTTATAAGCCCTCCCTCATTTTTAATAAGCCCCCCTATCTATTAAGCCCCCACCCCCTCCTCCACAAAATAGGGAAGACACAGCCACTTTGGTTGGTTTAGAATCGCATTATATTCTTGATTTCAATATATTGTTCAAACTTGACAAACTCACCACTAAAAACACCTCTGTTATAGGAGGTACCGTCCTTCAGTTGATAGCTCAATGCAATATGAGACAGTTTCAATACTATTTTATCAAGTTGTGTTGTTCTTATATCAATAATAGTGTTTTGGAGAGTTTTGAATAAGACGCCATTGGTGCTTAATGTTGCATTTACGGTATGTTGCAATCGAGAAAGCACCATAGAAAGAGGAACGTCACCGGTCATTAAAGTGAACGGAAGCAGACTATAAAACAATAAGAGAAAAGCGGCAAAGTGAAGTAACAAATAAAACAAAAATAGGATAAACCACGCGCTTTTGCTGATAGAAACGTAATCTTTACTCATAATTTGTTTTTGTTCATACAGGGCATTATAGAAGCAGAGTTACGGATGGACAATACGCTTATAAGAATTTACTCATCATTGGAAAAGGCTCAACAAGCAGTGCAGAATAGGTTAGCGCGACAACAGTTTATGGCAATTCTTCAGGGTATTACAGGATTTGTGTCCGCCTCATTTGGGGTGGCTGTATCCAAAGAAGGAGAACCTATAAGTCCATTCGGCTTCATTGACACAGCTATCAGTATTGTCGAGTCCGCTGCCAATAGACCATGCCGGATCGCACTCAGTTCTGTTATTCAAAGTGCCAAGAAATGGCTGACGTTTGGGAAATACAGGGTTAGGAATGATTCCAGTGAATTGAACTTCGATGAAATCGATGTCTCTTCAATCCCTGATATCATGAAGGTAACATGCACGGTTTAGTACTATCAATCGCGTATTACTAAATGCACTTCTTTAGGGCTACACATATACTTGTATAAAGGTAATATGCATGCAATGTTTGTTACTGTTAATTGCGTAATTTACATGTATGACAATCTTTTTTAGGGCTACACATATATACTTCTAAAATTGTAGCTTTGATATATGGCAATCTTGGGAGTTAAAAGGTTTTATTCTCTTAGTAAAGGGTTACAAAATAAGCTGAACATGGTCTGGTATAGGGTAAGGGTTTCAGAGTCACATTGGTGCACCCCACCCGGCAATATACAGAGTATCCTCTACTCCCCCAACCCCATGATGGTTTTGTTCAACTTTTCATATTGTTTGTCCACCCAGACATATCTAATTTTGGTTTTCCTTCTCCTTCATATTACCTTTTCGCCCAAGCTTTCTCTCTTTTTTTTTCACAAAGGCCAACCTGGAAATGGAAAAAGAGCAGCTTACCGCTGACCTAGTATGCCTGCTGGAGGAGGGTTCAAGACCACATGACGTTGCACAACTAAAGGCGGAAATTGAGTCATATTTCATTTTAGCAGCAGCTCGTATGGACCAGATAGCAAAAGTTATGGACCTCGACAACGATATTGGGACAAACAATTTTGATATCCCACTTCTTGATAAGACAGAGGAAGCCATTGACAAACTAAGCGAACCAGGTATGAAAGCGAGTCAATTTTTAAAAGTATTTGGATGAACACTATTAATGAACGATTCATTGTCTGGATGAATTGCCTACTCCATATTAATTGTATTCCTTATCCGTAAAAGCCCCCACTGTTTTTGCACTTGTCTCTGGTACATTGTCATGTAAAATTTAAATAATTGTAATAATAATTGTAAAAATATTTTTACTTACAATCTACGTCCAATTGAAATGATTTAGTATACTACTTTTAACATTTTTTCGGGTATGATCCTGGGGGTAGAGGGGGACTGGTTGAGTGCGTAACTTGTAAGACATTTTAAAGGCCATCGCTTTTAAAGTTGGAGTGTTAATCAAAAACTTAAAAGTCAAAAACTGTCCATTTTAAATCCAGACAACCAGTGATCTTACAGATTGGAACGACGACCATTCCTGCCTTAATCATTTAGTTCTGGGTTCTGCAATTGAGGATCTTGTACTCTCTCAAAATCAACATTACGTTGTTAAGTTTTTTGACAAACCTTCAATCCTCTGTTTTGAGGCCACGCGTTCTTAGTAAAAACAGATTTGTGTAAAGTTGGTGCCGAGAGAACTATGTTTTGTACGTTTTACCCCGTTCCTCAGAAAAGTTATGTTCAGCGTAGTTTTTGTCCTTTAAGAATCCTTTTTTTTTCTTTTCTTGTAATGTAGGTGCTACTATAACCAATAGTCTCAGGCAGACTTTCCTGGAAAACCTGCTTGGGACTTACAGAGAACTAGAACGTTCGTTTATGGAAAAACTATACCAGCTTCAAAAAGCCCTTGGCTTCCGTACACTGTGGAAATTGGATGACCTCATGGGTTCGTTCAGACAGATCGCCTCAGAAAGTGCACTGGGAACCGGGCGACTCAATGGTGCCGTTGAACTCACAAACGTTCTTCTACAACTGTCCGAAGTTATAACAAAGGCTCAAAGGTGTTTCTCTAAACTGCAATACATCGGAAGCGTTCACAAATGGAGTTTTGATAACATCAGCGACAAGCAGGTATTTAGTCATCAATTTGTTGCAAGCAACCCACAAAGACATCATAATAATGATCAATATATAATAATGATTGGATAAAATTCTACTTTTAAATAACATCTAAAAAAACTTTTAAAATAAAGATGTGATGCCAGCGTAACCAGGAAACGGGCACCAAGCCAAACATATTATAAAGGTCACCGGCCTGAGGACTCATTCTGATATTTTGATAATTAATAATCTTTAGCACTATTGTCCAGCAGCATAAAACGCAGCAGGAACAGTGCCATGAAACAGGAAACTATGACTTCTTGCATGAAATCAAATGTTAGACTGTGATCCATTTCTATCCTTGCAATCCTGCACAAAATACTATTTTTGTTATGCTTTATATGAATCTTTTTATTCAATTAAGTTGTATATTTAATTTGGTGGCTTTTGACGATATAGCAAGGAAGTTAGAAGTGTCGATATTTCGTCGGGACAGTGTCCCTTTAGAGATGACATCAGTAGAATACTGATGCAGGTCGATATTGTATCGATACTGTGAGCTTATTTTATTTACAAAACCTTCACTGTAAGAAAGTTGGGAAAGTTCCTTATACCAATATCATAATAAAGTACTAGTTGTTTTCTTTGTTTCATTTGAAACACAAGCCTCGATATATTTGTTTCTTAATTTTGCAGATGTTCGAGGAAATTAAAAATGGTACCACAAGATTCAATATAAAAGCTGATCAAATTTGTGCAACATGTCACAATGCAAGACTCATAAAAGTAAGTATGTTATATTATGTATGGCCATTATTGATTGGTCAAGTGTTAGTCAAGTAAATGCGATAAAATTGTTATATATAGTAAACTAATTGGAAAAACCTATATCTTAACCTCCCGGCCGTACCGTACAAACCA
Organism: Metridium senile; assembly: GCA_949775045.1. NCBI lineage: Eukaryota > Metazoa > Cnidaria > Anthozoa > Actiniaria > Metridiidae > Metridium > Metridium senile. The sequence goes on along the minus strand of OX459106.1, from coordinate 13,085,011 downwards.
ACAACAATAAATATCAAAAAAAAAAACCCGATACTTAATAAATAATTGAATACTAAATAAATGGATATAATTTGAAAAAATATAATATATTAAAACAAAATAATTGATAATCGATCGATATGGCATTCGATGTATGAAACGTAATAGTTCCAAATTCAACTTACAAATGGTCTTAACCCTATATATACAGTTAAAACTGTATAGTAGCTTCTAAAATAAATAAAAACAATCATCAACTGTTATATTTAGTTACTGGAGATCCTCTCTGTGGGTTTTCCCTGCCTAACGTAGTTTGGCGAATTTTGTAAATAAAAAAATAAAAAAATGACAGTCATGACAATTTTTTTCCAATTGTATTTTTTTAAATATTTAACGAATTTAAGGTTTTAACTTCTTTGTCCAATTTGACCAAAGAAAGGGCCAAGATATTTTAAACTTTCTTTGCCATGGGTCACTGTATTCAAACTAGGTATAATAAAGTCACTATTTGCTCCATTAACTCTCATTTTTCATGAGAGGGATTAGAAATGCGAGATAGATAAAAAGAAATCTCACACAGTGTTCTTAATAATCTTTACAAATGACGAAGTAAAAATAGATGAGTAAATATAGCTTACAACATTTAACTTCTACTCTTCAATGCTGGTTATCAATTTAAGGGAACAAACATTTGCACACCAAACTATTCCGGATCAGTAATCTATGAATTGTTTTGCCACGCATTTAAAAAAATCACTTTTATTATTTGTTACAATTAGTAATACCATGATCACCTCGGATTCTTTTGTCTTCCGAGGGGTTTACAAACTCGAATTTTCCTCATGCATACAACATGAGGGAAATTTAGAAGACAAAGAAATCCTTTGTCTTTTACTAAATTTCCATCTATTTAATATATGCAAGGAAATTTAGTAAAAGACAAAGGATTTCTTTGTCCTCTAAATTTCCCTCATGTTGTATGCATGAGAAAAATGTAGGAGACTATCCCTCAATGGTCCATCATTATAACATTCACCGAGACCATTCCTGGATCGCTTCGACCCAGTTGGAAATTCTTAAAATAAAGGACCCTGTACTACACACAAGTCCATACTCTAACACTTGTGGGACTCATTAAGTAACTATGCGCATGCGTTGACTACATTGAAGTATAGTATGTATATGCGTGTTTATACACAAACTATAATGAATTCATGGTGGTATAATTCGGCATTGTCTCATTTAACAAAAGCAACTATTTCTTAAAGTATGCCGAAAACCAACAGCTTTGTAAACGTTTATAATTTATGCTTCTATGAAAACTAACATATATTTTCCTCGGTAATCATAATATTACAATCTAATACCATGTCACTCGGGAAATTAGTGATTAAATTTCCCCGAATACCTCGGGAAAATTTGTGAAAGTCCCTCGGGCAGCGCCCTTGGGACTTCCACAAATTTTCCCTCGGTATTCGGGGAAATTTAGTCACTAATTTCCCTCGTACCAAACCCTGCGAGCAGAGATTTCTTTCTCTTTTACCTGGAACGACGAGGAAAGTTGTCGTTCCAGGTAGGAGAAAGGAACCTCTGCTCGCAGGGTACTCGTACCATGGTATTACTTATAAATATTTACGAAAAGTAAGAAGTCGATTAATTATTCCTTTTACTGCCGAAATCAGTTACGGTAGACATGCAATGTAGTTCAAACGTTTGAGTCACTAAAAGTCGGATCATTCAGTCCTTTTTGATAGTGTACCATTTGTATTTCAATATCTTACAAATTGAAAACTGAGATTTTTCTTGACTTTTGGTATTCTTGGGAGTTAAGGGTTTATAACAATCATTTTAACAGATGTACATTGAGCTTTATGGCCCTGAGAAGCAACCTGAAAGCGTTTGGGATAAGGTACGCCTAAGAGTCCGCCATCTTAGCAGAGCCTACTTTCGCGCGGGTGATGGCCAAATCAAGCAATACCATCAGCCAATGACCAATTACAGGGACCTCAAATTTGACCGTTTTAAAATCAGCAATGCGGAGGAGTGCCGAGAACGGAAAGATTCCAACAGACCTGGTAATTATTTATTTGTACTTAAGGGAGTGTAAGTAAAAGTAATAACAAATAGAGTACAAACACTAAAAGTGTGCAATAGTTTGTACTATTTACCACTAAATAGTGTTGATTAAACAATAGAGAACAAAAGAATTTGCATAATTTAGCTGTATTTAGTGGTATTTATGTTTTTTATTTTATTTTATTTTTTATAATTCTATGTTTATATTATTGTTTAGTTTTCGTAGACATGACAAACTCAAAATCTCATTTCAGTGCTTCATTTCTGCGTTGAAGAAGAAGATACTCGGCTGGAACCAATGTGCAGCCACACATTAAACGGTCACTCGAATAGCGGTATTTTGTTGGGGAAGGCCGAATGTACAAGCCCTTCTGGTTTTTATGATCTCCAGATACCTGTCGACGAAACGTTATCTTGTGCGGATACCAGGTTGCGAGATACCAACTGCAAAGACCTTGACGTAAGATAAACTTGTTGTGAACTCCAACACTTGGTTATTTACCTGCTTTATTTCTGATAGTCATAATCATAATCATAACCATAGCGATGATATTGATGATGATGATGATGACGATGATAATGAAAACTTTATTTAGACCCGGTAAAAATTCCTTCAGCAGACTTTTATTTAAAAAAATAACATGAAGATATATTTATATATATACTATGTAGAATAAAGTAGAAACCAATCCACCAACTTGTAACTATATAACTGTTTTATTGTACGTTTCGGCTATTCAGCCTTCTTCAGCAAACTGAATGATTTGCTCGCGCTACAATCTATAAAACACAACTGAAAACAACTGACGAAAATAACAAACAAATTTAAAACTACGAAACATCTAACGGAAAGCCTATAGAGCGTGCGTATGAGAAATGCACGCGCAAATAAACCTATAAGTATAATTGTGTTTCATAGATTGAGCTAAAATAAATCACCAAATTTGACTGAAAAATTACATGTTACAAAACTCAATTCATATAAACATCATGAAACCGAAAATTAATTAAAGTATATAAAGCTAAAATTTGTAATTGATCCTATTTATAGAATTATACTCTAATCTTTTATTCAGGCCAAAAGGTTGATACGTAAATAATTGGGTACACCAATAAGCTTCTCTGTTAATCTTTATATATAGATTATACCTGACTAAGTTAAATAACATTTAACTCTCATTCCTGTTTTAATAGAAATGAGAGTTAAAAGCCGGTTATCATTTATTATCGGTTCTTGAAACTCCATTGTGTAAATCTAGTACATTTAAATATTCATATTTTAATCGAATAGTCCACCTCTGGAACTCCATCTGTAAAACAGCACCTCCTTGTGTCTTCTCTAGCCTTTCTCAATTTAAATCACATTTAAGAATTACTTACTTCTCTCTGTTAGATGACATCTTCGATGTTGACTCAAACTGCACTTGGTCACTGGTTCGCCAGTGTCCTTGTCACAAATGATTTTGCTTGATATATTTTTATTCATAATTTAGCTAATTCTTTTAAACAATAATTAGCTTTTCACTTTACACGTAATTTTCTGTTATTTTCTGCATTATTTAAGGCGGGAGATGCCTTGCATGGGACTTAGAGTCCCGTTCGCGCTTTCCCCTTTGGGTGATCCAAATATTTCGTGTTGTAAATTTTCTTTAACTTGTACGTAGTAGTTATCACTCAATAAAGTTGTTGGAATCATAAGCGACATAAAAATGTGCGTTTGGCGAAAAGCTAGAACATTGACATAAGCAAAATATTGAACCTTAAGAAAATATACTTGTCATATTTAAGTCTCCTATATAATAAGCCTGCCTCCATCTAATAAAACCTTTCTCCTTTTTATCGGATCATTTTTTATTGGCCTGTTGTCACTACTTTCCTTTCTTTAAATTGCTTTCATTGTAACTTCGTCTTCTTTATTTATTTTCAGCTGACAAAGTTCACTAATATGAATGTTTGGGTGCATTACATTTACTGGTCAAGGAAGTACCCCGAGAATCCAGACGACCCCGTATGCAATGTCCGAAATGATTTCAAGAGGGATCATTGGATTCATTGAAAAGTGACGCCCTGATGTGCGACATACACCGAAACGCTGATTTTCGTCGATTTTTTGTTTTTGATCTGCCTATTTTAATTTGCTTATGTATAAATACCCAAGTGGGGGGGCTAAGGTATAATAGTGGCGGGTAGGTGCGGATTTTTTTTTTTAGTTTGAAATTTGCGATATGAAATTTGTGTTACAAAATTTGGACCGTTGGACCGTTGGTCGTTTTGGGCGTCTTGTTTTTGACTAATAGGACATTTTTGGGGTCTAAAAAAATTGGCCTCATTCGCATCTCCCCGTCACTTTTATAACTGAGTACCCCCGCGGGTGTAAATGTCATATAAATCATAATTGTATCATGGAATATTTGTGGTTTTTAATTTCTGTAATTTTCAGGAATGCAGACTTTTGCGGAACAGGCATAGTAGATCCTACAATTAATCACACAGACACATCAAGCCAACATTTTTGGGTCACACAGACACCTGCTGGAGTCACACAGACACATCAAGCCAACATTTTTGGGTCACACAGACATCTGCTGGGGTCACACAGACACATCAAGCCAACATTTTTGGGTCACACACACACCTGCTGGGGTCACACACAGACACATGAAGCCAACATTTTTGGGTCACACAGACAACTGCTGGGGTCACACACAGACACATCCATTTTTTCTGTTTTTATTTTTTTTGGACCACATAGACACCTTTTCTGCTTGGGTTACACAGACACTGCAGCCAGCCAACTTCTTGTAGAGTACCCTCATAGATAAAGTATAACATAAGTTATAATTGGATAATTAATTAAGTAAATAAACAGAAAGGAATAAATAAAGAGAAATGTATACATGCACTACATAAAAAAAACAGATAATGAAGTAATTAAGTATAAATAAATAGTCAGCTAAATATATTAATAACAAGAGATAAATAAATAAATAAATAAATAAGTAAATAAAGAATAAATGAATAAATAAATAAATAAATAAGTAAATAAAGAATAAATGAATAAATAAATAAATAAATAAATAAATAAATAAATAAATAAATAAATAAATAAATAAATAAATAAATAAATAAATAAATAAATAAATAAACAAATAAATAAATAAATAAATAAGTAAATAAAGAATAAATGAATGAATAAATAAATAAATAAATAAATAAATAAATAAATAAATAAACAAATAAATAAGTAAATAAAGAATAAATGAATAAATAAATAAATAAATAAATAAATAAATAAATAAATAAATAAATAAATAAACAAATAAATAAATAAATAAATAAATAAATAAATAAATAAATAAATAAATAAATAAATAAATAAATAAATAAATAAATAAGTAAATAAAGAATAAATGAATGAATAAATAAATAAATAAATAAATAAATAAATAAATAAATAAATAAATAAATAAATAAACAAATACATGAATAAATAAATAAACGAATAAATAAATAGATAGATAAACAAATAAATAAATGCATCGTTCAACCAAGTTATAAATCCAAATAGAAATATATATAAAGACAAATAAGTAAACGGAATAGATAATAATTATAAATAAAATAAATGAACGTTACACTAAATAAAATTTTTGCTAGGGCGTTACAGGTATGGGAACAAAGATACAATGACGGCTGAAGGACAATCATGGCGGTAATTAACAAATATTGTGAAAAACGGTTCAGCAGGAACAAAGGACAGTCCAAATACAAAGGAATACAAGATTAGATGAATATCTGACAAAGGCCTGTAATCAAGCTCCACGGTAATACCGTATTGTCGACTGGCCCTGGCGTGGTTCCGCAACTACCTAACAGATAGAACGCAACGCGTGCGGATAAACAACTGTCTATCTAGTCCCTTCTGATCAAACATGAGTTTCGCAGGGGTCTATATTAGGGCTCCTGCTATTCAACTTGTAAATAAACGACCTATCAACTGTATGTAACAACTGTTCATTGGAGTCGTACGTTGATGATTCTAAACTATACATCTCCTTCTCCAACGGGGATCCTAATGGAGGATTAGATGACGTAAAGCAAGATCTAAATCGAGAGGCCACATGGTGTATAGCGCCAACCACATACTCTTAAATCCAGACAAGACAAAGTTCTGCGTGTTTGGCACCAGCCAAATGTTGGTGCGAACAGCAATTCCGTCCATTGACTTCCTGGGAAAAGAACTCCCCGTTGTGAACTATATGTTAAGGACTTAGGAGTCATATTGGACAAACATTAATTTGACCTTTAATCAGCAAATTTCCTCCTTGGCAGCCGACCTGATGGGTAAACTATGTATGGTTAGTAGGATGCGTCATCTCTTTGATAAAAACACTTTACTCACTGTCATCAATGCACTTGTTTTTACGAAGTTGTTTTACTGCTCGTCAGTTTGGTCAGGTACCAGTAAGTGAAATGTTGCAAAACTCCAACTAGTGCAAAACTTTGCTGCTCGTTTGTTTTCAGGAAAAAGGAAATTCGACAACATGACGCCCACGCTAAATTCCTCAAGCTACTCCCTGTATCGAATTGCCTTCCCATACTTGGTGCTGTATTAATGTTCAAGTGCCTAGCAAAAACGTTTGTCAAACGAACGGACATACATAAATATAGAACAAGAAAGAACAATGATTTGCACCTGCCTAAATGCCGGACTGCTAAAGCAGTTTTCTACGTACAGGTTCGAAACTCTAAAAAAAAAAATAGCCATTTTTGAATAGCATGTGAAAGCCCATTTTATGAATAGATGGCTATGTTAGCCGTTTATTTTTATTCTTATTCTTAGTTTTTTTTATATATTGAACTGTATTTTATATTTTTATAATATATTCCTAGTTTTTATATAGAGTGCACGCAATATATCCGTGAAATAAAACATATGAATTATCTAATTTTACTATTATGTACAAGCTAGTGGATATCACTGGAGTGGAACAGTGCAAAGAACAATAGTCACATAATTAGCTGCCTTTGCGTTTCTTTGTATGATTTACGCCTGAGTGAAATTTTAGTTAGTTGATATAACTAGTTGATAACTAAATACTATTATGCACTAAAATGTTAGAGTACAAACACTAAAAGTGTGCAATACTTTGTACTATTTACCACTAAATAGTGTTGATTAAACAATAGAGAACAAAAGAATTTGCATAATTTAGCAATATTTAGTGGTATTTATGTTGCACACTTTTAGTGTTTGTACTCTAGTAGTTGTTTCACGGATATATGGTGTGCACTAGAGTGAAGATATTTTAAAACCCGTGAAACAAAATTAAATATGTTCATATTATACTGACATCCTTTTCAGGCTTCAGATTGTGGACTGTAGCTTCGGCTGCGACAACAATTTTGAAATAGGTGTATATTTAATTAGGGAAAATTAAAACGATAATGAAAGAAAATGCGAAAAGATAAAACGAAAACAAGTAGATTTAATTAATAGGACGACCGAGCACATGGTGAGATATACAAAGTCAAATAAATAAATCAATCAAAATCAATCAAATTATGAACAAGCCACAGTTTGAAAAACTGATGACAAACCGTATACCTTGAGAAACCAGATACGAACCAAAAATATCACTGAAAAAATATCACAATTACCAGAATGCTTTGCCCACTTTCTTTTTTTAAATAAATATACTGATAGTAAAATGATGACATGATACAAATAGCCTATTGGCCGTGTTCTAAATGAAGAGGGGACTGGGTACTAGTTTCTCGAATTAATATAATCAAGAAATAAACTACATAACACGCTGGGCTGGCAGTTTACTGAAATCGGCGTTTTTAAGCGTGATTTTGAATAACTTTTTATAGTCAAGTCCGATCAACTTGAAGTTTTACATGTGAAGAGTACACACCAAAAGAAAAATTTTCTTCTTTTCTTTTTTTTTTTTTCACTTTTACAAATGTTACGATTTTTGGCGGGAAATGACGTCATCAATTTAAGTGGGAAATTGAAATAGAAGGTTATGCAAAATTTTAAAATGCGCAATTGAAAGAACTCATTGAGATACGTTCAAAACCGAAGAGATAACAGTCAAAGTCAAATTTAATCAAAATATATGATTTTTTGAAGTTTAGTATTTTTTCCTATTTTACACAAAAATGCAATTTTCAAAAAATTATATCTTTAGATTAAATTTGACTTTGACTGTTATCTCGTATCTCAATGAGTTCTTTCAAATGCGCATTTTAAAATTTTGCATAACCCCCGTTTTAGATTTTTCTCTAAAATTGATGACGTCATTTTCCCGCCAAAAATCGTAACATTTGTAAAAGTGAAAAGAAGAAAATTTTTCTTTTGCTGTGTACTCTTCAAATGTAAAATTTGAAGTTGATCAGACTTGACTATAAAACGTTATTCAAAATCACGCTTAAAAACGCCGATTTCAATACAGTGCCCAGCGTGAACATGCAAAAGCATATCAATATGTATACATTAGAGTACACACATTAAAAGTGTGAAACATAAATAGTACTAATTAACAATTATTCGCCGAAGGCGAAGTGATTATCGGTGAATATTTACCGAGCGGTGAGTCTTCGAGCTGCGAGGTAAATATTCACCCATGATCACTTCGCCTGAGGTGAACAATCGTTTTAGTATAAATACAAAGGTGATTATTTCAAAAAAGAAAGAAGGAAACAGCATTGAAAGTGAAAATATTTTATTTTTTAAAAGTGCGACCGTTACGCGTAAAAATTGTAAACATTGTCTCGCATAATGACAAAAAAACAACGTGAAAATTTACTATGATACCTTTAAATAGCTTGACACCAAACTTAGTAGCTTCTTTTGTCGATTTTGGGACAGCATTTTCTTTAAAGTTTTCAATTTCATCTTCGCTAACAGTGACAAAACAACTACTGGCAGCCATTTTGTCCGAAAAGGTGATTATTGGCTGATAATCCGAGATAGCAAACCAATCAGCGCGCGCGATTTTGTATAATCACCTTTGTATTTATACTAAATAGTGATATTTTATGCTAATTCTATTGTTTTCTATTGTTTAATTAGCACTATTTAGTACTAATTAGTACTACTTATTTCACGGGTATAATAATTGTACTCATCATAAATTCTGATACTATTTGGTTGTATATTCCCATTGAAATAGTCTCTCAAAGATCCATAAGATTACAAAGGAATGTATGGTTTGGAGGTACAGAGACAAACGATACATTTCTTTATAATATTTCACATATTTGAGAGGCTGCTACCTGGTCATTATTTGCTGATATCCTGCTATTCTGTACTTCCACAATAATCATAATCCTTTCTGTTTTTTTTTTTGGGAGGGGGGGGGGGGGGGGGTAGCTATTGTAATTCAAAATCAAACCAATTGTAATTTAGCCTGACTTTTCCTACCCAGGCACGCTCTGAAAATCAGGCTAATTGTAATTCAAATCTAACAAATTTGGATTATGCAAAAAGGTGATACCTTACTTAATCAGTATTAGAAGACACAATAGCTTTTATTAGAAAGAGCACAATCCTTTCTGTTTGTTTGTTTTTTTCTTCTTTTTTTTGGGGGGGGGGGGGGGGGGGTAGCTATTGTAATTCAAATAAAAAACCACAATGCATTATGGTTATGTGAAAGTAGAGAATTTCAAGAAAGATTGATGAAGGAGCCGATCAGCAGACTCCACATCTCGCCTCTTGATCCTTTAGCAGTCCTTTGGAAGATAGTGTTGTAATATTTGGTGTCCACTATTTGACTATCCTACCAAAACCATAGTACAGAATAAGAAATAAAACAACTAGCCCGGTTATAATATAACACATTAAAGTTCTGTTAGATTTGCCTGCGCTGATCATATGTGTTAGTCGCTGCACACTGCCTGATAGTAGACCAGTTGTACTACCAAAATCATCACCCTGAAATAACAGAGTTGGACAATATTTAAATACATACTAATGTGGGCAAACAACAATTTTTTTAAAAAATCAGAAAAATGCACCTCAACAGAAAATTACAAATCAAATCGTTATGGTTAACAATTTCAACATTTATCTTAACATCAGTTTGATTTTGTTGAATAATTTTGAAACCGTTTGCCACCCCCTTACCCCCCTTCCCCCTCTACAATTCAACCATGTTCAACAATGGTGGAAGGGGGTGGCAAACGGCTTCAGCATTGCCATTCAACAAAATCAAGAGGATGTTGAAGCAAATGTTTAAGCCATTTGCCCGGGCCTTCACAAAATACTATTCGATTTACATACCATTCCATCAATGTATCTGTTCTGCTGTTTTGATTCTCTATCAATATCAATTGCAATCTACGAACAAATAACGAACAAAAGGCTGGAATAGTTTGCAATATACAAGTAAGTACAGCTAAATCAGTCTGTAAACCAGCTAAAATCTACCAACAACACCAACATATCATGTTATTTGATATTTGTACAAGCATTGAGATGTTCAAAATGCGCTGAAGAAATAGATTATTATTATTAATATAATTATTATTAAAACATCTTACACATTTAATGTATAATTATCTATTTATTAGTTGTCAATTGTTGTAGTGTTAATCTCTATTTTACATGGACAATGTCAATGACATAAACTGTACATGTATATCTATTTATTACAGCCAAACCTACAGAAGCGTTCCTATCGAGGTTGGAAGGCTCGATTTATTCTTCCAAACTTGATTTGAAATTTGATTTGAAATTTGCATAAATGAATCGAATCTTGTTAGTTTCAAATTGCAGACTTCAACCGTCAACCGATAATGGTCCCGAAATCACGATATCTGTGGTCAATAACTGATAATGCTATTGTAATAGAATACTTTAGTAAGTATTTATAACAATATTTCTGTAAGCAGACCAGGTTTAGCAAGTTTCTCATAGTGTTGTCCAAAAATATATAGAAAGTAATGTTTTCATTTGAGGCGGTTTTTGAAACTTACAAGTTTCGATTCATTTATGCAAATTTCAAAACAAATTTCAAATCAAGTTTGGAAGAATAAATCGAGCCTTCCAACCTCGATAGGAACGCTTCTGTAGGTTTGGCTGTAATTGTCCCTTGTTGTACTGTTAATCTCTACTTTACGTGGACAATGTTTAATTACATTGACTGTATATACCTATTTCAATTAATGTTGTCAGAAGGAGATCTGAATCTGCAATCTGAGACCGAAATAGATTCAGCAAAACTGCATACTAAAAAAAAACAGGCCTGGCCCTGTTTTTTGTGCTTAGCACCTTCAGATTGATATTTACCGTCGCCATATACAAAACCAAAAAGTGCATGCAATGAGAAAAAACTGCCCTAGTACCCCACAATTCATTTCGGTCTCAGATTGCAGATTGCAGATCTTGGGGGGCTTCTGACAACGTTTTTTGAGATAGGTGCATATCTATTTATTATATCTACTTTACATGGACAACATTGACTTCACATCAATATACAGCCAAAGACAGAAAACTAATCCTTTCAACTTACCCCTTTCAACATTGATATTTTATTGGCCAAGTTATCTACCCTTCTGTTATTATCTGTCTCCATGATGTCGTCCATTTTGGAGTTATTCTTAGCACCGCCACCTAGTAAATAAATAACAAATAAATAAATAACAAATAAATAAATAAATAAATAAATAAATAAATAAATAAATAGATGAATAGATGAATAAATAAATAAGTTATATACTTATAAGATTAACTTTTGATATAACTTAATATTTAAAAGAAAAAACCAACGCGGGTAATTCAACGTTTCGATGACAACCTGCCATCATAATGATGGAAGGATTTTGTTTAAATTTAATTTTAAAATATATACTTGTTATGGTTGCTGGCTATATAGTGACGTAAAAAAGTAAATAAAATAAAGATTAAAGATGCGTAAAAAAACTATAAAAAGTTCTCGGAATTCTAGCCTCAGAACATACGATAAAAACAAAAACAAAATTGAGAAAATACACACTCAGAAATGTCCACGTCATGAGACATAAAACAGAGAAAATCTATCTAAATTTCCGCTCTGACCAAACGAAATATAAGGATATACTCAAAATATACAGCTTGACAATTATTTTAAGTAGGCTTTCGCTCTTATACCGAAAAAAATGGATTTTTCTTACCTCGCGAGTTGCCCCAAGAAGACGCCATTTTGAATTTGTGTTACTTTTATTTGAATAGCCGCTGGTTCGAATCTACTCGGCTCAACAATGCAATCCTCTCTACTCCCCCCACAAAAAAAAATTATAAAATACATGTAAGAAACATAATTAAAAACATGTTTTTCATATTTTGTTAATATATTGAATCATTTTTATTTTCACATGCTCAAAATTGGCTACTGAAAAAAGCATATATATATATATTTTTTTTAACTAAAGAATAGCTAACCTGTCTTTATTAGGAAGTGGTTTTACCCCTCCCCCAACAAAAAAGTTTTGTCACTGTTTCAAAATGGCGGCTTGGCCATGATTTCAGTGGATTATTTTTCCAATTGAATTTCTTCATCTTTGTGGATCAAGCTAAAACCTAATCTCACCATAGAAAATATACAAACTACCTTTATTAACTGATGCAGCATTTAAAAGGCAATTTCGAGGGCAGGAAATTGATAGACAATCTCAAAAGACGACTGGAATCGTCCATGTATTTGAAGATTTGGAGAAAAATAGCTCCAAAAACAACCGTACAGAGCATCTACAGCAAAAAGCCCAAAACCGAATCAACAAAAGCAGAGCAACAACACCTGCAGTAAACAAGAACACGAGAGACATTATTAAACACAAACCCCAGCAGCAAGATCAGCAGCAGGATACCAGCAGCAGCAACTGTAAATATAACAGTGCCAACAGCAATACAAGAATAATTATCATCTGAGCAAAAAGCTCAACACCACAGCGACATCAGCGGAGCAATAACTTCTGTAGCAAGCAAGAAAATGAGCGACATTAAACCCAAACCTCAACAGCAAGATCAGCAGCAACAACTGTAAATATAACAGTGCCAACAGCAATACCATTGTAATTATCATCTACAGCAAAAAGGCTTAACACCGCAGCAACAACAACAGCAGAGCAACAACACCTGCAGTAAACAAGAACACGAGCAACATTAAACACACACCTAAACAGCAAGATCATCAACAGCAACAACTGTAGTAATTTATAACAATGCCAACAACAATACCAGGGTAATTATCATCTACAGCAAAAAGCTTACCACAGCAGCAACAACTTAACTTAAAACTAAATAGTCAGCAATCCAAATATTACAGTGAACAATTATTGCAAAATCTGCAACAACTGACCAATAACTTCAGCAATGAAAACTAAGTAGGCAGTGGTCCAAATAAAAAATCAACAGTTAAGTTAATTATTTAATATGCAACATGAACAATGAGAGCAATAGCAACATCAACAAATATAACAAATAAATGACAATAAATTTGATAACAAAAACAACAAATTATTATAACAAAACCGTTAATGACAGTTGATAACAGAAACATCAACCAAAAAATGTCAACATTGAAAAAAGAACACAAAGCTTTGCAGTTATCTTGCCAGCTGCCGCAAGAAGTGATTTCTTACATATTTCGATTCCTACACCCCATCGACATCAGATCAGCATCTCTGGTATGCCATATATGGGCAAAGGCATCTGAGGATCCGTTACTATGGAAAAATGACACTTTTGTGTTATTTACAAAAACTGAGACTTTCTCAGATTATTTGCTTGATAGTCTGAAGCGACGACGGATTCAACATGTATTGCTTAGACACACTGTAACATCAAATCAAGTAATACAAGTGTGTAAAAGATTAGCTAAGAATTTGACAACAATATCGCTGGAAGGATGCCGATGTGTGAATGACACACTGGTCAAAATTCTTCTCAAAAGTTGCAGTAACCTAACATGCATCAATTTAGGACGATGCCGACAACTTGATGTGAGCAAGAAGGCATCATGGTTTGATAAATTCAGCAGTAATTTTAAATTTGTAACTTCACTTGATCTCAGTTGCTGTAAAGGACTTAGTGATTGGACGCTGTCGCAAATTCCATTACATTTTGTGCATCTAGAAAACCTTGGATTATCAGGTTGCAAAGAGGTTTCCCAGAGGACTTGGATTAACCTTGCAAACAAAATGACCTCTCTTAAAAGCTTAGATATAAGTCGTTCAGATATTTCAGATGACATCTTGTTAAAGTTTTCTGAAGTTTCAATATTAAACCTCACAGCAATAAATTTATCTGCATGTAAACAACTGACTGACAATGGCATTGTCTCTTTGGTCAAAAACCAGACAAAGCTACAGCATTTGAAACTTTCTTGTTTAGATATCTCAAACACAAGCCTGTTAGCAATCGGAAAATATTTGAATGACTTAAAGTCACTTGATTTGAACAGTTGTCGACAGATTACAGACTATGCATTAGTAAGCAGTACAGGGCTGTTAAACAGCCTAATAACCATCAACCTCTACTCCTGTTACCAATTAACAAGCAAAGGAATACAACAGTTCTTCTCATCAAAAGATAATTCATCTTTTCCTTTGAACACTTTGATCCTGAATGGCTGTAGCCTAGCAACTGATGGCATGATTGACAAGTGCTGCCAAGTATTACACAATCTTCAAGAGCTGGATATAAGCTCTTGCTTGCATATTACAAACACAGGTCTTAACTCCATAACAGCTTACCTAACTGAGCTGAAGATTTTGAAATTAAGTTGGTGCGCAAAAATAACTGATGAAGGGCTCTTGGGTGTGGCTGAGGGTGGTATCAGTGCCGCGTCTGCATGTTCGTTGAGTAGATTGGAGAGTAAGGCAGGTTTAAGTCGGCTAACAAAGCTTAGTGTGTTGGATGTAAGTCACTGTACAAGTCTAACAGATGATGGCATAGAGAGTGTGCATAGTCTGGTTAATCTCAAATCACTCAACTTAAATATGTGTATTGAGGTAAGTGTTTTTTTAAGTAATTCAGAGATAAAATAATATTGATATTTTAATAATTGTTTATATAATTGATCCAGCTCTATTTCTTTTCTTTTCCCTCTTTTTGGGGGAATTTCAATTTATTTATTTAAAATTTTATTTTTATTCATTCATATATTTATTTTTATATTTATTTATTCATTCATTTGTTTTTATATTAAATTTTGTTAACTTTTATTCATTTATTTATTCATTTGTTTATTTATTTATTTGTTAACTTCTATTCATTCATTCATTTATTTTTATATTCATTTATTCATTTATTGATTGATTGATTTTTATATTTATTTATTTATTTATTTATTTATTTATTTACTTTTATTCATATATTTATTTATTTTTATATTTATTTATTTGTTAACTTTTATTCATTCATTTATTTATTTTTATATTTATTTATTCATTTATTTATTTATTCATTTTTATTCATTCATTATTTTTATATTTTTTTATTTTTATATTCATTTATTTATCTATTGACATTTGACATTTCTATTGATTATTCATAAATACAATTTAACAAATAAACTCTTTTCCTTGATGTAGCATCAAGGCAGATGATCAGTGAGTGATTGACTGATTTTTTCACTCATTTATTTAATATAAAACTATATCTCTTTCTAGATTACTGACGTTGCCCTTCTAGGCATTGCTAAAAGCATGACTTCACTACAATCCCTGTCATTAAATGGCTGCAGTTTAATAACAGACACTGGACTAGTCGCCATAGCAAAGGGCCTTAACCATCTCCGCTTCCTGGGCGTTTCAAAATGTGACCACGTTACAGATTTAACCGTATATAATCTTGCAAAATACTCTAAAAATTTGAGCCATTTGGATGTAAGTATGTGCTGCCAAATAACGAGTAATTCAATTGACGAACTTGAATCGAACCTACCAGGACTCTTGTCCTTACAATTAATGTATTCAGGTGCGAATTCTTTGCATAAGTATTTATAAACGTTTGTATTAGGTAGCTTTCTCTTGAGGCAACCCTTTTCTTCCTTTGGGCTGCCTGTGTATTGACTTTTGTATTAAGACTGTGTACGAGAAATGAGCAAAGTTTTTTGTTAACACAGCGTTCAAATGACCACGCATGCCCAAAAAATTCGTACGAACTCTATAAAAAACTATGGAGAAGACGGCGCATTTTTTTAAATGTAAACAAAAAAACAAAAGTGTATTATCTGTAAATAAATGGTAGCTTCACAATATAACAAAGGTTATGTACATTGAATTTCAAGCTTACATATTCAGGGAATTTCTTATAAATCGACTTAAAACAATAACATGTGGTGTAGTGAGAATGACTTCCATAAGTACAGTGACGGATGAGAGTGATCCGCGCCCTCGAAATCCCAAAACCTGATCATTTGCACCTTCAATTTTTGAACTTAATGCATTCTTTGAATTCGCAACATTCCCTAAAATGTTTTACCTTATGCTCCCACGATCCCAAAAAACTATTGTTTTATCATATTTTGTTCCCTTGTTCCCTAAAAATAATGTGGCAGTATCCCTTGTTCCCGTAAAATAAATTCGCTTGTCCCCTTGTTCCCTAAATTATTGGGAGGGGCTCAATAATACGCGAGCGCATTCAAAGGCGTCCAAACGTTTTCTTTGTTTCTATTCGCTTGCTTATCGCCATAATAATAATAATAATAATAATAATGACAATAAACTTAACTTTACGAGAGCACAATTTATCCTAGGATAATTATTTATGAAGTATTTATCACCTCGCGGGACAATTATTCACATATCTCTATCATTGCAAGCTCAACGTTCGTCTCGCTTCGATGCAAAGGCCAGGCTACCTTTCAATATGGCGCAGGGAACTGTGAAGGGGACTATTGCAAGAACGTTGTCCTGACTTTGGTACAAAACTACAGGAGTCCCCTTCCTCCCTCCCCTCCCCATCCCCCTAGGGAGCCGCTGCGCAGGCTATAAGATTATTAATGAAGTAAAAAGAAAGAAACAACGACGACAACAAATATAGTATATATTTTTTTTAATCTATTTATTTGAATTTCAGAACTACTTTAGATAGTATTTACAAGTGCAGTTCTTGCTAATAGTCCCCTTCATAGTTCACTACGCCATCTTCAATTGTAAACGGGCCTTTGCATCGAAGCGAGACGAACGTTGAGCTTGCAATGATAGACTGAGACACGTGAATAAATGTCCGGCAAGGTGTTAAAAGGTCTCTATCATTGCAAGCTTAAAGTTTGTCTCGCTTCAATTCAAAGGCTTGGTTACCTTTCAAAGAACTATGAAGCGGACTATTCTCCTTTATTTTAACTAGACGCACTTAGTGCGTTTACTCAGGCTACGTCATAAAGTAGTAATTGATAGGTGGTTTTCCTGTGGCATTACGTCATGTGTAATCTCGACACAACGATAGACCCATAGATAGCGGGGTAGCCTGAGTAATAGTATTTTATGACGATTTCGTCTACCCTGGATAGATAAAGATTTGAATTGGATGGAAACGTACATAGCAACGCGTTAGCCGATTAGGTCTGTTAGCTCCAGAGCCGGTTTTATGTACGGCAAACCCTAAACGATTTCGGCCATCCTTTTAGACTGTATGATGATCTAGGCAAAACCAGTTTGAGGACTGTCGCTGTTTATAGCAGTTTCCAGGAGTATTTTGTGGCTGTTCGGTATCTCGTCGCTTGGCGACAAGACTGAGGCGAGCCCCTCTTGTACCTAGGGTAGATTTTACCATCATAATAGTTTTACATATTTACAGTTGGTTATAGCGCGCTTCAAGTACTATATCAACATGAATAACATATAACAATATAAAGCTATCTAAAACAAATCATAAATAAAATCATAATCGTCAACTTAGTTTTACATATCTACAGCAGCTTAGAGCTATAATTTAAAACAACACAGTCTTATATTGACAGTACTATATCAATATAATTAACATATAATTTCTATAATGATATAGAGCTATTTAAAACAAATCATAAATAAAATCATAATCGTCAACTTAGTTTTACATATCTACAGCAGCTTAGAGCTATAATTTAAAGCAACACAGTCATATATTGACAGTACTAGAGTGGTTTTCATTAACCCGTGAAATAAAGTGTATTAGTTAAAGTGTAATAGTCAAATAATAACAAAAGAACACAATGGAATTAAGGTCTATTAAAGAGTAATAGACTAAGGCTAAGTGTGTTTAACGGGTTAATGAAAACCACTATATCAATACAATTAACATATAATTTATATAATGATATAGAGCTATTTAAAAAAAATCATAAATAAAATCATAATCGTCAAGTTAGTTTTACACATCTACAGCAGCTTAGAGCTATAATTTAAAGCAACAAAGTCATTATATATTGACAGTACTATATCAATACAATTAACATATAATGATATAGAGCTATTTAAAAAAAATCATCAATAAAATCATCATAATCGTTAACTTAGTTTTACATATCTACAGCAGCTTAGAGCTATAATTTAAAGCAACATAGTCATATATTGACAGTACTATATCAATATAATTAACATATAATTTATATAATGATATAGAGCTATTTAAAAAAAATCATCAATGAAATCATCATAATCGTTAACTTAGTTTTACATATCTACAGCAGCTTAGATCTATAACTTAAAGAACCAAAGTCATTATATATAATGACAGTACCATATCAATATAAATTAATTAACATATAATGATATAGAGCTACAGTAAAAACCCGCACATAAGAACCACTATTTTTCGAGGTTAGGCTTAAGTGGTTCTTATTTAATTGGTATTTAGTGAGAAATTAGGCTAAGGTGGTTCCACAGGGAGCCCGGCTTTTTGTCGTTTCTTTTCATTTTTCTCTCTCTTTATTTACGCTAATAATACGCTATATTATGTTTTCATCGGGATTCCTGTGGTATGAGACAGTTCCGACGTATTGATGTAATTAACAGTAACTCGATAAGAGGATTAACTCTTATCTGTAATGCACTCGCCAGTAACCGTTAATGTATAGAAGGGCTGAAACAACTGCTAGATGCCTCCATTAAAACTCATATATAAAATGTTTTAAGCATTCTTTCATTGTTATAAATCCTCCAAACGTTTGTGTAATAAACATACTTTATGTAAGAATGTTAAAATTTGGGGAAATCTGAAATGATACGATGCTATGCAGCAATATTTAAAAGTCGAGTTTTAGTTACATGTTCACCGCTAGTTGCCCTGACCGAGGAGCTTACGAAACTTATTAACTAAGTCGTTAAATAATTTTTATTCTTAGACGAGTAAGAACTCCTGATTGATGATCGTGGATTTTGTTATTCAAGTTTTTACTTGTACGGTTTACTTTGCGTTGTTAGATGGATTGTGTCACGAATAGAGAGTCGCTAGAAATAGCTGGTCAGGGCAAGTAGCGGTGGTGCTGTTACGATAATCTAGCAGTTGTTTTGGCCCTTCTCAATTATTGACTGTTACTAGAGTGTGTTACAGATAAGAGTTTATCCTACTATCGAGTTACGGTTAATTACATCATCATGTTAAACGATACTTCGGAACTGTCTCATACCACAGGAATCCCGATGAAAACATAATATAGCGTATTATTAGCACAAATAAAGAGAGAGAAAATGAAAAGAAACGACAAAAAGCCGGGCTCCCTGTGGTGGTTCTTGGACTAACTGGTTCAGTCTTATTTACAAATTAAACAAAAACAATTTCCCTTATATATTGTTTTTTTTATATTATATAAATTGTTATGTAGAAGCATCTGAATAAAACGTGCTCTACTGTCCGCTCGATTTTGAATGACAGTCTTATCAGAGAATGACCGAGAGATTACAGCGATAACAATCAGAAATGTTGGAAAGTACGTGTGATTTCTTTTCTTTTTCACGCATAGCCATGTATTACACATCAAAATGTCCGTAACAGAATGGTGTTTTTGAATCCATAGCTACTTTTGTTGAAAGGGTTTGTTTAATTTTAGATATAGCCCATATTGTAACTTGACATGGGAAAAGTCGCACAATCTCTCTTGTAAGAGTGATCAAACCGTTCGCTTTCAACTCCCAAAAGTACGTGTACTTTTTGAACGGAAAGTAGAT